>JAVRKA010000039.1:3600000-4200000 GCA_034508555.1 Venustoraphidia nigricollis | reverse complement strand
GGTATTTTTAGATTATACCGGGTGTTTTTAGATTATACCGGGTGTTTTTAGATTATACCAGGTGTTTTTAGATTATATAGAACGCGTTACGAAAAACGTCTTATACGAAAGGGACTTCGTTCCAAACGCGTGTCCCGCGGCACGTTCCATTTTTTTTTTTAAATTTCTTTTTGGGAAATAAGATATTTCTTCGATTTTTGAACATTCACAAATAAAAGCGATTGAATTCGCGCAAATTCAATACACGTTGAGAATTTAATGATAATGTTTCTCATCTTTTATATCCTATATATTACATTTACACCCGGGCGAAACCGGACTGGGCCGCTAGTCTTCTATAAAATGGAAACCATTTTTACGGTCACCGCTTCTGCTGAAAATGTTATAATAATTTTAAACGAAATTACGGATTTAAATGCAATTTAAAATTCTGGACAAATAATTATTTTTGTACTGACGAGAGAATTGGGAAACAAACAAACTGTTCTTGTTTGTAATATATAATAGATTGTGTATAAATTTTCATTCACGCATGGTAAATATATATATATATATATATATATATATATATATATATATATATATATATATATATATATATATATATATATATATATTATAAAAAACTGTTGATTGAAGGACGTGCTTATAAAAGTTTTCATCTTGTGAAACATATTTTTAAAAATCTAAACTTACAGGAGAAACACCGATATAATAAAATATGCAAAATTTTCATTTTCAGCATAAAACTTTTTTGTGAGATGATATTTCTTTTGCAGTAACTAATTTGAATGTTTGAAAAGTAGTGACGGTAGGGCAATTTATAAGTTTTCTACAGTTTTGTGTGCTTCACTCTTCAGCGATACTCGCATATCCTTTTTTCAGAGGCGTCCATATTGTTTCTAATGCCATATTATTACGCAGCTCTAGATCTCTTCTTTAAGAGTCCCGAGATAGCTTAACACCTTGATGGTCTATTTTGGATGATATATATATTTAGACGTGTAATATGCTAATTTTTATTTTTACTCTTTTTTTCAAAATGACGGCCCTTTGATTTGAAAAAAAGTGAGTGCGTATACTTTTGTACGTGCCTTTGAAGTTATACTTCTTTGGAGTGATTAAAAACAAAATATACTTACATTCAAATAATTTATTGAAATAAAATCTTCAAGAAGTCTCAAATATTTGAAAATACTTTCAGAATTTTGTTTTGGTTTTTATTTTTTTTCAGTGGATGACACTTAAAAAGTTAAAACGAGTAATGGTTAATAAAGGTTATAGTCTTCTAGTATATTACTTTGTTTCTAGATGGCAGAAAGTGCATTGGCTCCATTTATTTGTTATTTCAGTCTGGGCATTTTGTGACCGGCTTCATGCTGTCAAATTTTCGTTATCGGTGCGCGGTCAACTTCATACTGTCGAATTTCCGTCATAATTAGCATTCTGTACATTAAAAGATTATCCAAAATTGAACATAAATATAGTAAAAGTTATAGTATCACTGGACCTTTGAACGTGAGTTCCATGGAAACCAGTAAAAACGTATAGTATGTTCAATAAAACAAGTTCATTTCCAACTGAACTGCAAGTCTAATTTGAATCGAAATGCCATATGTCTTCAGTTTGCATTTTTTCACCAAAACCAAGATAATCATATCAAAGACAATCGATTGTATAGACCATAGATTCTCCCAGTGAGCGAAAGAACTTTTCATAGGGACTTTATGATTTTAATAAATACATAAATCAGGTACAAATAATATTCAACGATATTGCAAAATTAACTATTCTGGAATTTTTTTCCCTCTAAAGGGGTGGTCTAAACAAGGTTGGGAACCTCTGGTATAGACATTTAGCAGAATATTAAATAGTTAAGTAATTTTCACATAAACGAGCCACCACTGGATTGGAAAGGGGTCGAAGGGGGGAGAGAGAGAGAGAGAGAGAGAGAGAGAGAGAGAGAGAGAGAGAGAGAGAGAGAGAGACAGAGTCGGCTACGGTTCGTAATGGCATGGTGCGGTATTGGAAAACAATCGTTTTTATTGGATTTGGCTAACAAACTTATACACAAACTTTAAAAAGTTTCGAACATTAATTTTAAATCGAAAACCTTTTTATACTAGAAGGAGCCTGCTTTCTGTGAACGAAGTAAATTCGTTCGTTTTTATGATTGTGAATGTATTATGATATCTGTAAATGAATTTGAAGCTTCACTAAACACACTGTTTCGATTATGATTCAACACTTTTTTGGCTCGACTATTTTAAATCCGTTTTAATTTTATTGGCGTTTAACATAAAAAAACGTAGGTTTGTTAACAATTAGTGCTCACTAAAGATTCTTCCTGATTATTTTCCTAAAAAACTTATTGCCTTCACTTTTTATTATTAAATTAAATTTTTAGTTTTTTATTGGTTAATATGAATTCGCGTGCATATAAATTTTATTTGGCTAAAATTTGCTTGCTTCTTTGCTAAGGCACAATTTATTGCGTTTGTTTGAAAAATAATCACACCTGTAACACTGCTTATTTTCATCTCTGTTTAAGTTACAGATTACTAAACCTGAGTTAACTTAAGCTAAGTCAGAGCCGCTTAAGTAATTACATATCACAGCATTCATTTTTATCACACATTTTACGTCGATGGAAACCTGACTTATGTAGATATATGTGTTTGAAGTGTTATGGATTAACTGTTAATCGTTCGTTAATCAACTTTTTCTGATTTTAATTCTGTTTTTTAATTAAACCATAGCACTATATCTGATGTGTTTGTTATTTAAAATCAACTTTATGCAAGTTCGCAAAGGTCCTGCCTAGCGTTCTTTATAAATATAACTAATCGCTTCTCGCGGCTCCACACTTGATTAAGATAAATGGTGTTTTATAGCTCGCTCGGCAGCAACAACAGTAGTGGAGCCTTCGGCTCCTCCGTTTTACAATCTTGCCTTGCGAGGTTGCGCCTCGCTCGATAGGTTGTTACTATCGTCAACTTACGTTGCAAAATTGATGTCCACGAAAAGTGCTTTTATTTTAGCGCGATAATATATAGCCTATTTTTACGAAAAGTTCAGCTCCTTGTTCTTAATATAACAAATAATTCAGAGGATTAATTTTTGGAGCGGGTAAATTAGTTCAATATTTTTTATTTAACGGACGTTTCGCAATAATTTATTGCTTCTTCGTGCGTTCTATAAACAATAATATAAAAATATGTTAGTAATACAATTAAAGAATTAACAATAATATTAAAATCATACATACATATACAATATATTAACACTATTAAAATTCTTCCTGTCTTGCCATATATTACTTTACCTCTTTTTAATGTTAGTATAGATGTAAATCAACTGGTTGTCGTTTCATTTCGTAAACGACCTACCATTATTGCAGAGCAAAATATGGATTAGACACCTTTTATATTTTATGAAACATTTCTACTTGGTAATGCAAGGCGTTATCTGACTAATATCAATAAAACATTTTTCTAGTGTGAAACTGCTGATATAATGCTGTATGCGACCGCCGGTTGTTATTTTTTAGTTCTTGACTGCGCTTTATTACCAGTTTGCAATATGGCTTCCGTATTTCATTCTATATAATACTCCGGATTCCTATTCTTAAATGCCATATTGCTTGCATTAAAAACCATTTGATTTACATAAAATACGGTTTTAGTCTAGACTAAGCCTTCAAGAGGATCAATAAATACTTGAACATTAAATTGATTATTGAAGTTATACTTCTTTTGGCGCATTGGTGGTAAAATTTTCTTTTTTTTTGTTAGTTCTGCACGCAACATGTAGCAAAAATGAGACACCATGAAGATTGTTGTTAATTTAATATGAATGTACTGAGCGTATCGGAAAGGTTGAAATCGTCGATAAAGCTGCACAGTTTTACTTTGCATTCAAAGATTATTTCTCTGTTACAATGTCCACCTATTATTCAAAGAAAATAAGTACTAAATCTTTGTTTTGAAGTTAGCTAACCTCATATGTACAGAAGTATGGACCCAAATTCCAAAGGGTGTGGTTTACTGTAAGAGAAAATTGTGTAATTGGTTCAATAAACATTTATGCATAAATATTCCGTTAGTAATGATTAAAACTGTAATTATGGTCATATAAAACAAATTCTGACAGAAATAATAAATAAGATTTGCCGCAAGCCTGGAAAATTAATTTTATTAGTGTTTATTCCGTTAACCGTAAATTTTACGATCCGTCAGCAAACCGTGTAAAACTATTTAATTAAACAATTCAAGCTTCCAATTAGCATGAGTTACGTACACAACATATTACCTATGCACATATTAATTAAATTTGCAAATGAGTGTTGCGGAGATTTTAAACGACAGAATATAAAAACAACTGTGTTAACATATATCATAAACTTTAGAATTTGTAATAAACATACAAAAAAAACAAGTATAAAGGTTATAAAATGTATTTCTATATTATATTTAGATATTTATAGTAAAATCTTGCGTTTTAATACTTTAGGAAAGCCAGGTTTCCACCGATGCATTTGTGTTAAATATCGAAAATCTTGCACTGGACATTTTGCAGATTTCACTGGTAGAAAAGGAGTTGTGAAATAATATAAATCAAAAGTGAAGCGATAGACGCCATGATGGTTTCCTGTATGACGTCACTATTATTGAAAACAAAACAAGGATTTCTTAGAAGTAGCGCGTTTGTTTAATATAGTAGTGACGCCATGTCAAAAAATATTAACATTTTTGTGCGGATTTTTAAAATTTAATTTAGAAATAAAACAGGTCGGTTTGTGGACACACGACGGTAGCTAAACCCCTAACGCATTTTAAATTAATCTTTTAAATTTACGTATATACCAAAAATAACAAAATTATTAAATTTAGTTTGCAAAAGAAAAATAAATATATTTTGTACTTCTAATGAGTACAATAAATACATTTTGTAATTATTTAAAACTCTAGTAAAGTAGCAATAAGTTCAATTTATACCAAGCAATCAGATGTAAATTTTATCACAAAACTATATCTCACAACTGAGAAAACGCAGCACGCAACTGTACCATGCAGTGACATACACACTACACCGAAAATCTTTGCCAGGCGAATGTGAAACATGCACTTGTAACGTCCATTGCTATGGCAACCATGACATCAGCACGGTCACTAGGTGGCTGACCGTAGCAACGAACGTTACAAGTGCACGTTTCACATTCGCCTGCCAAAGATCTTCAATTGTAGTGTGTATGTCACTGTGTGCTACAGTTGTGTGCTGCGTTTTCACCCAATAAAGCGCGTGGTTGGATTTCGAGTGTGAATAGCTAGACCGTCACGTGTTGAACACGTTCACCCATGCAGTGCTCAACTGTTAGTTTCAATTATACCTATGAAATATCCACAATGAATCCGATCAACGACGTTGTATGTAATTTGGTTCTTAACAAAATTTCTACCTGTGCCCTTGAGTATAAGAACAATTCTTCACCTACCACTTCAATAACTGAGACCCACGTGCCGTCATTGTAATAGATATCATTTGATTAACAGAAAAGTTAAGGGTAATTAGAGGCAGAATTGTTATGCCTGACGTCCTGAACACCCTGTAAATACTTGTTCTGCTCAGTATATACGTATATATTCGGTAATCTGACAACACATTCACCCATACAGTGTTTGCTTGCTTTAGTTATGCCTATGAAATATCAACAATGAATCCGATGAACGACGTCGTAAGTAATTTGATTCTTAACAAAATTGATACACATATCCTTGAGTATAAGAACAATTCTTCACTTAACACTTCAATAGCTTGAGATCCACGAGCCGTCACTGTAAAAGATGCCCTTTAACAGATGGGTTAACGGTCATTGGTCGCAAAATTTTATGTGCCTGACGTCCTGAACACCCTGTAAATAGTTGTTCTATTCAGTATATACGTAAATACCCTGTAATCTGACAGGCGAACTGGCAACATAACGATCATAGTATCATGTTGAGTGCAGATGGTCAGTTTACTTAGAGCAGACAGACAGCGGAAATAGTTGCAGCACGGTCTGCTTACGTGTTTCTGACACATGATATTCGTTTGTTAGTCTTAACAAGCAGTAAAATGGAGAAAAACATGTGTTGCTATTATTATTATTTCTCCCCGTCTTTTGTTTCTCAATGTTTTTGGCTCGCTCCAGTAGATGTTATTTCCTTTTTGTAAGTCTTCATACGCCAACATGGACACCAAAACCTACAGGAAATTGGATAGTGTTTTGTTTTTATTTTCACAGAACGCTATGCTTAGAAATTGAAATACATGTAAACGTGTGTGTTTTGTTTTATGCTGAAATCGTTGCTAAATTGTTTTGAACGTACTGCTTACTAATGAAATAGTTTATCTGGATAAAAGATCTGTAAATTACTTTAAAATGAATTTTGTTGCATACTCGCGTTTTTTTTAAAACTATTTTCAGAATCGGACATACTGTTTGTATTTTGTGATTTTATATCTGTGGTCATAAAATAAAACCTTTTGTCAGATGGTCATTGAAGTTCTCGTAATGTCTTCGTTAGTATAAAGGTTCACCACACCCACTGAACCGATTCGGTTGGGATGTTGCCCAGTCGATCCGAGCCGATTAGTGCGTTGTAACTTATTTAACTTTCTGGATCCCAAAACTCCCAATAGTGCCAAGCCGATTCGATTCAGTAAGATGGACTTTAATACTGAATTTCCTATACCTACTTAAACCTAGATTTAAGAATCCATTTGTTGAAATCTCTGCATTTAGTTGAAAACAATGTCATTTATTAAATCTAGATTTATAGCTCAAAGTTGTATCACAGAGTATCTGTAAATTTGGCAGGTCTTCAAAAATTAATAATTTTTTTTTCTTTTGGAATTTTTGTTTGGTTGGTAGGCATATTAGTTACTAGCAGGCTGTAAGATATATTTTTAAGTTTTCAGGAGGTTTGATGGTTCCAGAAACAAGATTTGGTTCTGTCAGGTCGTTTGTGCATTAAAAAATGATGCCAAATTCCATTCGGTTCGTAAACTCGAAACAATAGGATTGGAACATAAGTTTTGAAAAGATGTGACAGTATTTTTATTTAAAAATGTAATTTTTCGAGTTTGGGAATAGACTGGAACTGATTTCTATTTTTTAAACTGTCGACAAGCCAGATAATCATAATTATTTGCCTGTTGAATTGGTCGTAAATCTATCGAAAAATATTTGTTACACAGACAATAATTTATAGTAAATGATGTATAAATTGCAAGTTGATTTTCATATTCCATTATCTACAATCTGTATAAATCGTTAAACTCGATAATGCTAGTATATAAAATGCGAACAAAACTGTCAGGAAAAATAAAACTTTTAATGGTCCATTATTTCCAAAGTATATTCAAAATTTTCTTTTATTGAAGACATTATTACACAAAGAAACTTTGAAGAAAGTATTATTACTCATGCATATAATATTTTATAGATTGTTACGAAAAACCTTTAACTTAAATGTTTACCGAGCAGAGTAGACTCGCATTCGGGAAGTATTGGATTCGAATCCCGGCGGAGGCAGATGTGGCTAAGAATTCTTTTCTACTGGCTCTCGTTGAGAAACGCTAATTCCTATATCTGTCATCTTGTTGAGATTTTACATGGTTTCCCTCAATTAATACCAGATAAATATCAAGATGGTTTCTTATTCGAGAGCATGACCGTTTACCTATTTTATCAAACTCCTAGTTTAAAAATTGCCTACCTTATCCTAATTTTTTATAATTCCTTTATTCGCCCGTTGCTTTTCATTAAGTTGATGTTTAAAAAACGTAGAAAATAACGGGAAGTGGTAGATGAAAAAATAGTAATGGTGGTAATAGTAATGGACGTCTGTTATTACATAAAGTCGAGAAACTGACGTTAAACGCATTATTATTATTATTATTGTGAAGGAAATATTCCTTAAAAAATTTTGCATCCACAAGCACCCAAACTTCGGGTTCGTCACCGTCATACTAGGGATATTTATGGAGGAAGTTGTAACTATAACCGCGTCTCAAACCATGAAATGGGTGATTACAGTGAGTTTGGGTCGTGCGCACGGAGTACACGGAGCGACCCAATAAGCCCGGCCTTTTGCATACGACAAATTAGTGACTCAGCAATACGCTGACATGCCCGAATAGTTTTCATATTTGCCAACAGTGACGGTTTTGCCCCTCCAAGAACACCAATTATAAGGACAATTAATTTAACAGTATACTCTGGGTACTGCTTTCTGAACTCAAAAAGAAGATCTTGATATTTTGTCCGCTTCTCAGTCTCCTTTGCGGCTATGTTCGTTTCAGCAGGGGCTGAGAACTCGATAACATACATAGATCGCGCAGGTTTATCAAGAAGATTATTATTATTATTAATTATTATTATTATTAAATGTTTATTTTATTGTGATACATATAAAATTGTTTTGTAACAGAATATTTATGTTGTACATATTATTTTAAAGGATCTAAGACATTTTTTTAATTTTGCATAAATAACAAAAGAAGAAATATATTTGGAATATCAATTTTGATTTCGATTATAGACTCTCGAAAGTGGAAATCATCAATGTCTATACAATAAGAATAAATCAAAATGAAAGAAATGAATTATTACCGAAAAAGATGTTATTTGAAACACTAAACAAACTTGCACGTCATAACTCTAAACAGAACATCTTCCAAACTCTTAGCGCCATTTTGAAGTGAAACTTCTTTAGCGACGTATCTGTTTAAAATTGTTCCGTAACGTTAAAGGGAAAATGATTCAAACTTATCTGTTTATAGCTTGTTCAATTAGTCACATCGAATCTGAGAAAGATTAACTCAGGCATAAATATAATTTTACAAAAACATTTGCTTATACCTTTTTTGCAAATTAACGCTAGATAAATGAAGCGAATTTAAAAATCAACTATATACTAACAATTTAAGATAGTATTAAGTTTCGAAACGGAGCATCAACGTTAAAAAAAAAACCCGGGTCGCAGTGCCAAAACCCTGCCGACAATATAGTGTATTTGCTTATACAGGCAGAGTGGCTTTATTATGCGAACTTAAGTTGATTTTTAGGCAAAATAAAAAATTTGACTCCTTGATACACCCCTTAAAATAACATTTTTTTCTTAATTGCAATATTATTATCAATCGAACCTTTATACCAAATTATATACAACTTTCAGTAAATAATTCACTATCTGCAAATTAGTATTTTCATAAAATTTGTAAGTCCTGTCCTGTCGGGCCGATTTTATTAAAAATTTAGGGACACTTTTAAATTATTACCAGAGGGTTATATTTCAATTTTGAAACGATTCGGAGAATTTTTTCAGTATTTTGGGGCCCAAAAACATTTTTCAACCCCTAAAAACTACCCTTAAAATAGCCCGATTACGCCCATTTTAAATAGGCTTCTTGCGGTGATGGATTTCAACACGTGAACCAAATTTCGTTAAAATCAATTAACTCTTTCGAAAGTTATTGCCCGTACACATATATATATATATACGTATATAAATATATATATATATATATATATATATATATATATACACATATATATATACCTAAACATTTTTAAAAATGGTGCCAATGTGTTTAGGAGGTTATGAAACGTCGAGAAATTTTGGTCCGACCCCTAGGTCCCGCCATCCGACCGACGCCAATAGTGTATGTTGCCATATGGCAAATACACTAATAAAAGTGTATTTTATTTGTATTTGATCTGTTATGTATATTGGCAATACTTGTTTGTTGACATTGTTTTGTTCTGATGCGCTTTCCACAGGATTCGTCACGATTTAATGACGTGGGGGGATCGATTCACTGCCAAAGAGGTGGATGTCGCTTTGGAGGACGCCCCAGTGTACATCAATAAAGGAAAAGCTATGATTGATTACGTAAAGTTCTGTAAAGCTCTGTGCGGATTACGCAAGAAACCCAAAGTGTCACCTTCAGGAGAGCTTTAAGCATCATTTATTATATTGCTGTTTAAGTTTGGCGCAGAAATACACTAAATTTTAAAGTCTTATGTATAAGACACATTTTACATCTTATAATATATTATGTACCATAATTAAATTTCGGTGGAACAAGTGTATTACTAATGCATTTTTACGTTAATAAATTATAATGCTTTATTTATTTTCTCCTATAAATATTTTGTTAATAACAAAGAGACGAAGAGAGCTCAAACAGTAGTATGTATCTCGTTCGTAAATGAAAGTGTAATGACATTATGGTAAAACGAAAGACCAGCGAGTTTTAACAGTCACCCGCGTCATTATATAATAAGAACAAGATACTCACTACATGTTTTGCACGTACCTCTTATAAAATAGCTTATTTTGATTTGATAAAAACTAAAAAATATATAGATATAGTGTTCGGTCATATTGGAATTTATTTGGGTTGTTTACGAAAACTACGCATACTTTAGTGTCGCTGTTGTAACTGACAGATCGCTTTTGAAAATTATTATTGTGTTTGTAAAATAACATTTATTTGTTTTACTTCACGCACTAGTGTGAAATATGTCATTTTACTACCACTGTGCAGGCATGAAAAGCAGCTATTTTATACGGAGATATGAAAAACATTTTTTTCCTGTACTTAAAACCAGAAGCCTAGCGTGCCTTGGCGGGGCCCCGGATAAGAATTTGTTTGGGGGCCCTTCCCCCGTTGAAGTAAATGACTTAAACGGGGAAATCCCGCAGCCTGCGATAACCGATGTAGGGTGTTGCCAACTTTTGAACGCACGCTTTACGCGGGAAAAAAAGAAATTGCTTTTTTTGACTTGTCATTTCTGAAATAAAAAAAAATTGGGAGGTTTTTATTAATTTTTGCTCACGCACGTTGGGGCCCCGTATAATTGATATGGCAGATACGGCGGTAGCTACACCCCTGCTTAAAACGCAACCTGATTTTACATTTTTTATCTTTAATGTAGAAACATCTAAACATCTCGCTCCAGAACTTCTACTGCTAAAGTGACTCGATAAAATATCACCAATGTAATGTTTCGTTAACCATGTTAGCATCATCAGCTTACCACTGAACGAAATGATAAATTAGATAAAGTTTATATAATTCCGTATTTAGAAGACAAAATATGAAAAGTATTTTATGTAAATGTGACACTAAACAGTTTTATACCATGCAAACAGTCTCTGCTTCGCTATAGACGTGTTATATTCGCCGTTACACTCGGATTTCTTTGCTTCTATCCTCCTTATTAGTATATTTGCCTATACATAGTATATATGGCACATAAACTATTGACGTTGCTCGGATGATGGGGCCTAGGAGCGATTTAGAAATGATTTTTTTTTAATTAGCATAGTGACTCTCAAAAGATTTAATCGATGTAAACTAAATTTGATACACGTGTTCAAATCCAGCACCGCACAGAATATATTTGAAATAAACACGATCAAATCATTTTAGGAGTCGTATCTAGGAATTGAAAAAAATAGACCCAAAAACACCTAGAAAGTGGAACTATTCAAAAATCGAAACTTATCCCTTTAGTTAAGATCAAAACGAGTCCTTAAAATTTCAACAAAATCAAACAGACATGGGTCGGGTTTACAAATTTATGGAAAGACTAGTTTGCCGGTAGTCAATGATTTACTGAAGGGGTATTTACGTAGACCCGGATGTTGTATTATTTAAATAGATATCAAATGTTGAAGTTACGGAAAATAGCAATCGTTTTAAAAGGTAACATTCTTTACTTTGTCCAGAAATAATAACTATATATTTAAATACCGGAATGCATTTTGTATATACAGTAATACCCCGACTTACGCTACCCCGGTTTACGCGAATTCGGAGATACGCGGTTTTTCTTGATCAAGACATTGAACAAACTGATTCGTTAGACCCAGTTGAATCGGAAAATCAAATGATGATTTCAAACTTAACAGAAGGCCCTCAGTACAATTGAAAAGGGGTTACAAATTAAAAAAAAATAGATTCCAATGAAGAGCGCGTGTCTACTACAAAACGGGAAATAAAAAAGTTACTGGCATGCTACGAGGAAATTTTACGTGAGAAGAAGAAAATCTTAACTCATCAGGCGACATTGTTAGTATAATATATGAAGCCTTCGACACCAAAATAAATTTACGTTCTTTTATTCCTACTAATGTAAATTGTTTTAATTATCTAACATTTTATTAAACATGTTTCTTCTAAATTATTGTTTTCTTTAGACTCTGGTCCCGATTACACAAACTTTATACGTATTTATATGCAAGGTTGAACCCCGACTTACGCGAATTCGTCTTACACGGCTATCTCTTGGTCCCACCTATCGCGTAAGTCCGGGGTATTACTGTACTGCAAGTCTACTATTTTGTCGGCAGAGGTTATGCACTGCGACCAGTGTTTTTATTGTTATATTATAGCAGATTTGTATTGTTTTTCAGTGCTTATTTATCTGTTTCAAAACTTAATGGTGGCAGCTGTGAAACTTTTAATGAAATAATGCGATTTGTTTAAAGATTTTGCGTTTCTAAAAGACTGAAATAAAGGTGACGCTTTTGGTATACTGGTAACATTTTTCAATATTTTATACATTATGGTAATCAATTATTTGAGTGGTTTTCAGAAGGATTTAATGATAAGTCTCTTTAATTAATTTATTTCGACCGAGCTGGGTAGACTAGTGGTGACAGCACTAGACTCGCATTCGGGAGGTCCAGGTTCGAATCCCGGCGGGGGCAGATGTGGCTGGGACTTTTTCCTACTGCCTCTCGCCGAGAAACGCTAATTCCTGTACCGGCCATCTTGATTAAGGTTTTCCATGGTTTCCCTCAATTAATTCTAGATAAATATCGAGATGGTTCCTTATTTGAGGCCATGGCCGATTACCTGTCAAACTCCTAGTTCAAAAATTACTTACCTTATCCTAATTTCCTATAATTCCTTCATTCGCCCATTGCTATTACATAAGTTGAAATTTTAAAAATGTAGAAAAATAACGGGAAGTGTGGTAGATGGAAAATAGTAATGGTGCGAATGGCGTCTGCTATGACATAAAGTCGAGAAACGGACGTTAAACGCATTATTATTATTATTATTATTAATTAATTTATTTCTTAACGCCACCGACAGCCAAAGTTATTTAGGCCTAGCACTAATAAACTAATCATTTTATTATTTTTTTAATGCATTGAAAATCTAATTGGTACTTTTACTATAGGTTTGTAAATTAGAAAGTTCATATAAACAACGGTATTTCTTGAATATTATTGAACTCCGTAATGAGTTTTTTTGTATAGAATAACCTAAAACTATAGCAAATGTGTGATGTTAATATAAGGGATAAAATAGTTTGACCAGCGTAAGTATGTCGGTGTGGAAGAGAAGTGAAGTTGCATGTAACAATTAAAATTCTACGAAACCGTAGAAAAAAAGATGTTTCCGCATAGTGGGTGCTGCAATTATCGTCAAGGAAAAAGTCTGTAAATTATATTTTATTAATATTAATAGATATTTATTATCGTTTACGATTCATTTTTACATAAAATCTCACAAATCTCGGCAGCTTTAAGTTCCGTCAATTACTCATGCGCGATGACTTCACTGGAAAACTTATAGGTGCATCGGTGAATCAACACCCTACATTGGCACAACTGGATATTGCATATATGTCTGGGCTTATTGAAATGTCATACTGCAATAGGAATAGCTGCAAAGCGTTCGCTTGTTTTCATGACACTTTCCTAAATAAGGGATCCTATGCACTATTTTTTGGCAAACGTACTTTCTTCAATCAGATCTTAATATTTCGGATGTAAAAAAATTGCAAACATTGCCTCTCTTATACACCGTTTTCTTTAAAATTTATTAAAAACGTTCAAAAAGTTTACACAGCTATTCAAACGAAGGTTATGAAACCTAAAATCGAAATCAATACTCATTTGTAATCTTGAGATTGATTTTGAAACTAATAAAAACCCGGGTCGCAATGCCAAAACTCTGCCGACAATATAGTGTATTTGCTAATCAGGCAGTATGGTTTTATTATGTGAACTTAAGTTTGTGTTTGGGAAAAATAAAAATTTTAACCCCTTGATACACCCTTTAAAACAATTTTTTTAATTGGAATATTATTATCAATTGAATATCTACACCAAATTATATACAGCTTTCAGGAAATAATTCACAATCTGCAAAGTAGTGTTTTCATAAAATTTGTAAATCCGGTTCTGTCGGGTCGATTTTATTAAAATTTTAGGGACACTTTTAAAATACTACCAGAGGGTTAAATTTCAATTTTGGAACGATTTGGAAATTTTTTTCGGTATTTTGGGGCCCAAAAACATTTTTCAACCCTTAAAAACTACCCTTAAAATGATCCGATTGGGCCCATTTTAAATAGGGTTCTTGCGGTGGTGGATTCCAACAAAAATTATTTCTCTTCTTTCGAAAGAATGTCCATTATTCAATGTAGAAAGAAAAAAAGAAAAGGAACAAGAACATACGAAACAATCTAAATGAATTCTTTCTTGGCAGTTGGGTTGGCAGAGGTTCGCAAAGACTATGAACACGTTTGAATAAGGCTTCATAAACTTAATTCATATTTTTTTTAATTACTGTTTCTTCATATAACATTTTTGAAGCGAAATTTCTTTAGGGCACGCTATAGGTAACAGTAATTCCGATCGAGTAGTGTAAGGAAAAAGCGCGACGGAGTAATGGTGGAAGTAAGGGGGACGGAATACAACCACGTTATCACTAATAAATGGCAGTTTAGAGAGAGAGAGAGAGTTTATTTAAGCACACTGTTATACATTGTCTTTTTTTATTGATCATGTATGAAATGAAGGGAAAAAAAGATATGATAATAGTATTTGTGAAATGTAATTTAGAAAAGTAAAAATGTAATAAGTTGAATGAGATGCATATTTTGTTATCGATTATATTTTTTTAATTATAAAGCGATTACGGTTTTATTAAATTTTTTCCTTATTAAAAAACATTGAAACGTAATCTGACTGTTTACTGTTGTGAATATAAAGTGAAACACATGCAAATTCATCGCTATTACTAAAGACAAAAACAAAAAAAAGAAGAAAAAAACAACGCTGACAGCGCGAGATTTAAAAGAAGTTCTGACTTGACTGCGGAATACATGTTGCTCTTCTTTTCTTTACAATACGATCAAATAAATTGTGTTTAAAAAAAACAGAATTTATGTATTTTACACTACACGTTACAGATGTGAAACTGGTATAATTGCAAAAACAAACAAATAATGGCACCAACAGCCAAACTCTAGCTCAATGTTCTACAGCCGGTTTTTATGTGTGTAAATAAACAAAGAAGATAGTATTATAATTTATTGCTGGAGATTGTATTATAGTTCGTAACTCGCAGGTAAAAAAAACTTTCAAATGATTTTGAATACCCTCTTTCGATATTTTAATAATCGAATAGTTCGACAATTTTCTCTCGAAACCGTTGGGCGGATTTCATCTACATTTTGACGAAATTGTGTTCTTTTGATAACCTTGTAGAATGACATCGAGGCTGCAGTTAATGTACAAGCAGTGGAAGAAGCAGTGTCCAGTCTGCAGCAGACATCGCATCAAGTCTAAGAGGAGAGAAAAATTTAAAATTCCAAACACATGATTGCAACCAGAGCTTGAATAACTCGAGGTACTTCACGTTTTATATGAGATCAGTGTGAGTTCGAATCCTACTCAAGATATATTATAGCGAAATAAGGTCGTTTTGTTTTTGCTAACTTCACTGGAAAATAGTGGATTACTGAATTGCACTGCAGCGATATTAATGTTTTTACTTTTAAAATTGATAGTTAACTACGACTATAAAAGTAATATAGTTTAAACGGAAATAAATTCTAAAAAGATATAGAGTATAAATTTAGTTTACTCGAAGATGAAAATGTTTTTTTTTTAGTAAGTACAATTTTCCATACAGCATATGCACTTTGGCGTCAATCAGACGGCGCAACCAGAGTTTCGTGACATTTCATACCCTCCTAAGTAATTTGCTATCATTTTCGAAAGAGTTAATTGATTTTTACGAAAGTCAAACCACATATAAGAATTTACTATCGTGTGAAGCTTATTTAAAATGACTCCAATCGGGCCATTTTCAGGGTTGTTTTTAGTGGTTGAAAAATGTATTTGGGTCAAAAAAATGTCGAAAAATTCTCAGAATCATTTCAAAATTGATATTTACCATTTAGTAAACATTAAAAGGTGCTGTCAAAATTTTAATAAAATCGGTCTGACAGAACCGAAATTTTATGAAAACGCTAGTTTGCGGATAAAGATTTACTTACTGAGTGGTGTATTCAATTTAATGCAGATGTTGAATTTATAAAAATATTGAAATTAAGAACAAAGATATTATTATTAAGGTCTGTATTAAGGGATTATTTTTTTTTATTTTATCCAAAAAGAAAGCCACACGCTTGTATTCGCAAATACACTGTATTGTCGGCCGGGTTTGGCACTGCGACATGCGTTTTTTATTTTTTTTTTTTGGAATGTAAGAAAACAATACATTATTATTAATTCAAAAGTTTACTTATATTTTATGTAAGTACTAATATTTCAGTTTACAATAAATATATAATTTTTATTTTATAAAATTAAAAGCTTCTTTATTATCATTTGGTTTAGGGATTATTCCAAGCTATAATTTATTGATATTAGCTTTTTTAAGCAATTCTCGGTCAGGAGTCATGAGACGTATCGCTGTGAGCATGGAGATGGAGGAACCAATTAAATCGTGTTTTATCAAAATATATATAAGATTTGAATGTAGTATTATGTAAGTGAGATCCTTCACTCCGGAAATTGAGTGGTGTGGTTGACTTGTTCATTATGGTGTCGATCTGTAGATGCGCCTTGAGATACTGCGCATGCATTAGTCCTCCTTGTCTCTACAGTTCTCTCGCTTATTCACCCCAAGAAGACTGTTGGCAATTGTTTATTTATCGATACGACGTAAACACTCGTAGAAGAATCTGTCCCACAATAATCACTCAAATTTGGCCTTCTTCTCTTTAGTTTTCTTGGCGTAAGCACTGTTTTAGTAAAGGCTATTTCTAGCTCGTCTTTTTTAGTGACGAATATGAAAGCGATTTGAAATAGAAATTTTGGATTTGTGTTCACTAATGTTAATATTCATAGATTAGATTGTAGATTAGAAACGCTCGATAACTGAGCTCATTAGCGTCTCAAATATGAATTGTTAATTGCTTTCATTAAAACTGAAATGGCATTGACTTGATTAGTTCATAAACTACATAATTGTATAATTAAGTCAAAAACAGGAAAGCAAAGAGAACATTAAAATTGGTAAACCATCGAGTGGCAGTGAAACAGTATTCTCAATTATCTGCGGAAGTTGGAATCTGTCAGTCTGTGAGCCGTATTCATTAGGATCTGTTAAATCTCTCTATAGTTATTGAAACGTTAACTGTTATTGAACCAATAAGGGAAGTTGGTATTCATGAAGTAGAATTGTCAAATAGATAACTATCGACTCGTTAAGATTTTCGTCCTCATTATAAACAGAAAATGGTTTAGTGAATATCTGGTTACATGAAATATCCACAAATATTTATCAATATTGATACTTCAGGCAGTGGAAAATAATGAAGGAGCAGTCTGGGGAAGGTTTCTGACAATATTCGATTTTTTAAAATGATTTTTAAGAGCAGGAGGCCCGGTGGATAAAGTTTTTAAACAATCGTGAATTGTTTTTAAACAAATAAGGAGCAAACTATAACAAATCTAGAGCAAATTAAGGTGATTGATTTGAGCTCTCAAGTATTGAAATCGGTTAAAAGAAATTTTTATTTTTTACTACTTCCACAGTTCTATTCTATTTTAAATAAATGTTCTATTCAATTCTAAATAAAACAAAAACATGTAATCTGTTAGAATAATAAGAAATAAGTGTTATTTATTTTTCTTCATACCAAGTCGAAAGTACCTACGTACTTTCTGATTCGATTTTAAAGCAGAAAGTATAGAATTTATGCATTGTTGTAATCACAGCCGGAATTACTCGCATATCGTCTGAATAGACGGGCCTAAACAGTTTTGTCATGCGCACTGATACGTGAAACTGCCGCTTGTCAAGTCACGTGTTCGCCACTAGTAGGTAGCCATCTGCTGTTATTACATGGACATTATTAGATCCATGTGTCATTATGTATAAACTCAACGTTGCTCACTTGAAACTAATTAGTCTATTTATATATCGGTACAAGTGAATACTTTCAACCGGGTATGAAGAAAATACAAGCAGAAAGCTGAAAGTTCTGCACTGCGCGACATATGATGCCTTCGACTTCGTCTCGGGCATCTTGCGGTGCAGTACAGTAAATTCAACTTCCTGCTCTTGTGGTGTAATATACTATTAATTACTTTTACATCCAAGTACGATTGATTATTTTTTGATTTTTACATTTGTTCAATTGTCTCTGTTGGATGACGACAGTAGCCATATTAAATTAAATGGCAAAAAATGACACGAAATAGAATATAATGAAATATCTCTTTCCTTTTAAAACTGCCCAATAAATAGTTTGATAGGAGGGTACTTCTTATCTGACGATTTAAAGGTCCATACTCTTTTTTAGGAAAAGTTCAGCTCCTTATTTTTAAATATAACAAATAAATCAAAGGATAATTTTTGGAGCAGATAAATTAGTTAATATTTTTTTTGTTTAACACGACGTTTCGTAATAATTTATTACTTCATGCTTATTGTTTATTTGGTCTATATGTTTTAAATTTAAAACATATAGAGCAAATAAACAATAATATGCAGCAAGACAAGAAGAATTTGAATAATGTTAATATATTATATTGTTAGCACCTGAAGAAGTAATAAATTATTACGAAACGTCGTGTTAAACAAAAAAAAATATAAACTAATTAATCTGCTCCAAAAAGTATCCTTTGAATTATTTGTTATAACTAAATAGTCTTTGTAAATATTAAACAGTTTATTAGTGCGAACTGCCTGTTAAATTAGGCATTGACTTTTTATGAGTACAGCCCTGTATGTGCACTAAGTGCTTACGTCGCCGTTCACAATGCAGTATGGTGTGCAATAAAGGACATCACACACATACACACTAACTGGAAATGACTGTGTACAATAAGTATGTAAGTTCTGTGTACATTTGCACGTACTAATTGTATGTGTATATGTGATATCCTCTGGAACTTCAAACTGACTAATGAAGTAATCACTTTCCAGACCGCTTAGTTTCACGCGAAATTTAGATTACTAAACTATAGAATTTACATCAGCAGTTTTCAAACAAATGCACATTATGTTTATAGTCGCAATTTGTAATATTGATTATGATTCATTTCAGTAAATTGAATAATTACGGACTTGTTAATTGTTATGCATGTTGTATGCAACAAAAAAAAAATCTTGATATTCATTTTCTTAAAGCTACTGCTTTAAGAAAAAAATGGGTTTATATATATTTGCTGAATTCTTTAGTAGCCAACGTTTCAACACTAAATTATCTTCTTTACTACAGAGCTTGTAGATCGTGATTCATTGATATTTCTACCTGATATAGACATTATCAAAGGCAATGTGGTAGCCGGCGAAATGTCGTTCTAGGCTGCTTTACCTTTAAGGGGGTAGATGCACTTAGAATTTTTGAAAAATCGATTTTTTTTTCATATTCTTAAAGTATGATGTTTCAAGAATATTCTTTCGAAAATTTCAAGTCAATCCGATGAATAGTTTTCGAGATATTCAGTAATTACTGAAGTAACATCGAACCTCTAGAGCAGGTAGCGGACGGCAGCTGCAAACTTTAAACGCGTTTTTCTGAAAATTGTGTTTTTTCATTCGGTGACCACTATAACTCGAAAACCACTCGGTGGATATTGATGAAATTTGGATATTTTCTTTTTGGCATTAAAAACTAGTCTTTAATTGAAGGATATTGATTGTTATTGAAAATTACTATTTTTTTTATACAATTAACTTTTAACATTTTATCGAATATCAAAGTCTAAAGTTTCGAAAGCCGCCATTTTGTGAATTTTCAAAAAAAAAACGCTTCGATTAAAGACTGGATTTATTATTAAACTATAGGTTTATTTTTGGTTTTTTGAATTTAGATGATACAGAAGGCTGCTGTGATGGTCACCGCGGGGCACTACTCGCGGGAGAGGGTCCAACTAAGATGGCGATATTTTAACAAATAATAATTTTTTTTTCGTAAAAGTTAAGTTAAAGCATTTCATGAAAACTCTGTATAATTTATTTTGTAAAATAAACTTAATTACTATAAAAAAATAAATTTTTGAAAATAGACCTTTTTTTACGCTTCTGAGTGTATCTACCCCCTTAATTTATCTATGAGCAACCTAGAATACTTCAGTCGCTACGATATCGTCTTTAAAAATAATGTCTACTGCAGTTGTAGACGAAACGTCATGTAGAAATACCAAAAAACAATAGCCCACAAGTCCGAAAGTCAAGAAATTTTGGAACAACACCGGCCGTAAAAGCCTACATACTTGGATTCAATTATTTCTTTGGCTCTCGCAACTTAGATTAGTACGTTGATGCATTTCATCACCGAGAACATGGCGGAGAGTCACGTGATCGAGAACGGAAAGATAAAAAAATAGCGAAACTACTGGTTGTACTGTGCCGCATATCTGCGTATCGTTCAAGGACGTTTTGAAGGTTGTAGTGGAGAACAGGGAAACAGTGCGGGGTAAATTAAAGGAGCAGTTTACGCTCAATATGCGGTTTAGTTCATATCCGTGTTTGATTGTCCATGTAATTGAGGCTTAGAAAGGGATTTAAATGGACTACATTATACCCACCTATCAACCAACAAGGTTTGGTGACGATGGATAACAACGAACTGTAATCACCTATGCGTTTTAGTTATTCTTTCTGTTTTATTTATGATTCGATGATTGCAAATTAATCTGGTGATCCAGTTTATGACTGTAACGTTCAGAAAAATTGTATGTTACCCTCATATCCTGAACAAATCTAGCTTTTACCATTCCAAGTCTAGAAGTGGGAAATGATACTAATATAGGTCAAAATTCACGATTCAGTATTTTGCAGCGTTTTTTCGTTTGTGTATGTCAGTTGTGATACTAAAAACTCTATCCTCGGATCGAAAATACTTTGGAACCTATTATTCTGGATAATATATTCGTATTTAAAAGTATATGGTGAAGGCGCCGTGATTAATAACTGCGCTTCCACCATATTTGTTTAACCTTTTTACAAATCCAATTCCACAAGTGAAAAATTTAGGTCAAAATTCGTTTTTTAAAATTTTACCACCCTCTTTCGTCGTAAGGCTTACTGATCCAAAAAAATGTTTTTGAAAAAAGTCTGTTAGCATGTCATCATCATCATCATCATCATTTTATTTATCCTAATAATTCATACATGGTATGGAGGCCGTGTCGCGATATATATACAAAATAAATATAAAAATAGAACAGTAAAAGACTGGTAAAATACAATATTAAAACTAAAAGAAGTAAAAAAAAAATGTTTGTGAGCACAATACAGGTAAAACGGCTGAGCGGATTGAAATTAAATTTCGCTAGAATATTTTCTGGGGGAAAATTGGCGCATGCGACAAAAAGTTATGTTCTATAATATTGTTGTTTCTATCATAACGCTATGCTTTTTATAACGGTTTATTTTTCTAATTATTTTTGGAAGATTATTTTGTAAAAAAATTCTAATCCTATTGTTTTGTAAATATAAAAATCAGCTGTTCTTTTATTCTGAAGTGATTGATCAACTTGGAAATAATAAAAAAATATAGTAACGATTTTTTGTTAAAATGTCAATCTTTTTTATATAATTTATAATTCGGATTTGATTTTAAGAAACTTTTATCAAATGAAATATTTTTACGAATGAAGACATAGATATGTATAGCCAGGCATATAGATATAGATACATCATTCTATATTGTGGCGTAGTATTTACGCTGCCAATATCAGCCAATATTAAAAAATGTAATTTGTTTCTCTAAAGTGGTTTTAACTGCCGGAACATGTTATGACGTACACAGAGTTTAAAATTGTTTTTTTATTTTTCGGTCGCAATAAATACATAGTTAATATCGAATGGAATTTGTAAACCTCGCTGATACTTTCAAATAGCTTTCATAAAACAATGTTTCATGAGAAATTTATTAACGATATTATACGAAATGACAAAATATGTGTTTTATTTTTAGATTCGTCAAAGTATGGAGTGTAGAACAACGTACTAAATATTTATTCTTCATTATGAGATTAGTTCCGTTCTTAATTGCATTTATAGGTCTTAATTTTGTCTGTCTTAGATAGATAGATTGTAGATTGTAGACGCTCAACGTTTGAGGTTTTTTTCTGTCTTGATAGAAAAAGAAACATATATTTGAACTGACTCATGATTTCATATTCAACTAATAGAAGAATTAACTATTTCATTTACAACTTTTTTGGAGCACAAAATAGAGTTCTATGTTTTATTGGATTTCGCGGTAGAGTTCAAATCGTACCTATATTAAATATAGGTACGATTTTTCACGATCTGGGCTCTTGTGATTTTACAAGCTTTTATTTAAAAGTTGCAATTAAAATTTTGGCAAGTTCTAATTTAGCTAAAACATTGGAACTGTGCAGTCGTTAGTTTATTGACATAATATCTCATATATATATTTTTTATAATTTAGGCTCATAATTATAAAAACGTGGATCAAGAGTCGTGACTAATTTAGTGCAAATGATAGCAATATTCTGTCTTTTGACTTCTTTGACATTTGTTAAATAGTGTCATTAAAGTTTATAAACAACAGCAGTTGCCACGTAATCAATTGATAGGTTCGCTGGATGACGTTGTCCTCATACAACTATTCAATGGGACGAGACAACCTCTGTAATATACTAACGCTGCTAGAGCCTACTTACGGACTTCTACCATACTTCTATAAAAAACTTACTGAATTGGCAACGCTGGTATATTGATTCCCAGTTCCCTTTTGATCTTAGTATATTTCGGGGTCCGTGTGTTTGTAATTCTTCTCCTCCTAAACGACTTGACCGATTTTGATCAAAGTTTTTTCTTGTACTTATGGGGTCACTTGGATAGTTCTCAGCTATAGTTGGACCCAGTAGGTGGTGCTGTTGTTGAGATCTAGATTTTTTTTTAATTTTCCGACTAATTTTTTAAAATATTTTTTTGGTTTTCTAACATAAAGAAAACATATAATATCGAATTTATAGCCTCCCAGCACCTCTCAATTCAATGCTAGCGAGGTCTGTGGCAGTACAACGTCTGCCTTCCGGGTCTGCTAGTTGTTTTTGTAAAGTTAATGTGAGATCATTATATATTTTAATATTTTTCAAGAAACGTCTTATAAAATAATATAATGCACAAACGGTCAACCCGTATATGTACTGATGTAGCAGTGACTGCCTGCCGGTCATAAAACACATTCCAGCAAACTTCTCCCGCGGAATATTTCTGCTATTTTTGTATGGAGCCAACCATAGCTCAGTCACAGAAGAGGTCTTACAGAAGTATCAGTGGCCAAAGCTTATTTTTATGTGCCATCAAACCTGCCATGTTGTTAAATGTTCATAATTTTTACTCTCAAACTCTCAAATTAAAGTTTCAATAAATAAAATGTTTACGTTATTACACAGATATGTTTCGGTTATTCTTTGTTTGTGTTTCATTTCTATGAATTTTATCATTTTTAGTTGCATAATATGACGTCACATTTGTAATATACAGAATGTTTCATAAACAATAGAAAAAAATGTAGAGGGATGAAATCAAAATAACACCATTTAGCGTTGATAAAATGTTACTACTTAAGGTGATACGGCTATTTAGTAAGTGTATTTTTTTCTGATTATACTAAACCGAAATAAAATAAATATATTCTTTACTAATTTTTAAATATGAATTTTCTTATAAAAATGTCAAGTGTCATTGGTTCGCAAAAAAATCTACTTATGGCTCTATTTATATCACAATTATCATAACAAATTAGTAACCTTGATATTAAAATTTCCAGAAAATTGCGGAATGCTTCTTTTTACAATTCTTTTTATAGATTTTATTGGCATTTGTTTTGTAAAACAGCCACGAAAACATTTTTAATTATGTCTCCGTTGTTTTGTTTGTTTATTAGTGTATTTGCCATATGGCAACATACACTATTGGCGTCGGTCGGATGGCGGGACCTAGGGGTCGGACCAAAATTTCTCGACGTTTCATAACCTCCTAAACACTTTGGCACCATTTTTGAAAATGTTTATATATATATATGTATATATATATATATATATATATATATATATATATATATATATATAGGTATATATGTGTACGGGCAATAACTTTCGAAGGAGTTAATTCATTTTAACGAAATTTGGCACACATGTTGGAATCCATCACCGCACGAAGCCTATTTAAAATAGGCCCAATCGGGTCATTTTAAGGGTGATTTTTAGGGGTTGAAAAAAGTTTTTGGGCTCAAAAATACCTAAAAAATTCTCAGAATCGTTTTAAAATTGAAATTTAACCCTTTAATAGCCATTAAAAAGTGCTCCTAAAATTTTAATAAAATCGGCCCGACAGGACCGGATTTACAAATTTTCTGAAAACACTAGTTTGCAGATAGTGAGTTATGTAATTGAAAGGTGTTTTTAATTTTGGTGTAGACTTTCGATCGACAATAATAATGCAATTAAGAAAAAAATGTAATTTTAAGGGGTGTATTAAGGAGTTAATTTTTTTATTTTGCCCAACAATCACCTTAAGTTCACATAATAAAGCCACAAGGCCTATATTAGCAAATACACTATATTGTCGGCAGGGTTTTGGCACTGCGACCCGGGTTTTTTTTATTTATTGTTATTACATATTATTATTATTAATATTTTTATAATATCTAAATTGTTTTAAAAAATTTGTTCAGAAGTGAAAACTGAAACCAAATGTATGTTCCAAATATTCTTCTAAAATAGTAATACCTATACATATTAATACTTAATTTTAAAATAATATTTTGCTATCCTATAAGTTGTTAAGTTTAGTCATGATATTATGTCATCATAGTCAATGATTCTAGAGTCGCTTCTGACAGCATCTTCTGTATCTAAACTGAGACTACTCAAACGACTGTGTATGCACTAGTGTCGTCACTTCATCTTGTTCATCCACTGATCTCTGATTTTGTGGATTGTCGGCTAGTTCCTATGACTAGCCGACTATCCCCATAATTTTTTTTTTATTAACAAGAGAACAAATGCGATTTGGCACTTAAGCCCATTATCGCTACAAAGTAATACAAAATATAATACATATTGTGTAATAAGATAAATATAAACGGGTTACAGGTGGTTATGGTGATTTATGTTCAGTGTTATATATGGTAATATAATTAAGATATGGTAAGTATAATATAAGGCTTTGAATTTTATTACATGTTTGTTAACTTTAAGAAAATCATTTTTAGCCACATTCTAATTGTAAATCACTCAATCGTTTATCAATCCGTGAGACCTAGTTCACGTTAGAGATGGGAAAAACGGGTCTTTTTAGTGATCTGCATCTTCGCATCTGGATCCCGTATGTGAGCCGGCTCACTGAACCGTTTCAAAAAGAGCCGAGTTCTGTATATGTTACTGCAGTCTGCCACTGAGTTACCTAGTTCAGTCAATCATATCAAGATCTGTATATAATCAAGAATGCATAGCCAAACATGTGATGCATGAGTCATTTGAGCTGACAGATGCATCAAAGCAATAACTGATACGTAAGTGTAAAATGTGCTTCTGTGTGTTAAGTGTTTCACTGAGTCATGCGGATCCGTTGATCCGTCGGCTCAAAAAAAAGTGAGTCGGCTCTCACGGATCTTCTGTCGGAGTCGGCTCTTTGAACCGGTTCAGATCTGAGTTACCCAACCCTAGGTCACGTACAGTATGGAGGACACGTCAGTCAAGAACATATATGCAAATGTAAATAAAATATGGATAAAATACAAATAAAATAGATAATATATGAGTTGTGGATAACGAACCAAATCATAGGGTACCAGCTGAAAAATACCGATACTTTTTAACATCGCTGTAGAGGAAAATTTAAGAAAAACCGAGACAGGCTATATTAAAAAGAGACTGCATACTTTGCACTACACATCATAGAAGTGAAACTTTTTTAAACACATACACACACACTTCTAATCTTATTCATATACGCAAACTGGCTGCTTCAATCGCTGCATCGTAGGGTGTTGATTGCTCAGTTTTCCTTTCACTAGCTCAACTGCGTGGTAGCAGTTAGGGTACCGAGCAATGCAGCGTTTCATTACACTTTCAATCGAACAAATCGAACTGACTGACTATACCGTACGTTAAGAAGTTTATCTTCAAAAACCGGTTTTCTTTGATTTCAGTTAAAAGTTAAAATGTCAGACATTTCCAACATTCCATAAGCCCGTGCGTTAAATTCTACATCAATATGGTACAGGTTGGTGTCATACAATGATGGCAATCCATCTGTTAGAGATCAGTGGTACTTCTCAGTATGCTTCGTGGTTTTACGTGTCTCTCCATATTACACCAACCCGTGTTCAAATAGGCTTTTTTCTATTTTTGTACTTTACTATTTTATGACATAAACACAGTAAATATTTGTCAGTACATTTCATTTTATAATAAATTCTTGACAAATATTAAATTCTGAAACTATTAGAATGTGACAGCTGTTCTTCTAAAAAGACGACAAAACTCAACAGCGCAACAATTCAAGTGCATTTACTGTTTTATGTTACGTATTAATAATATACGATGCTAATAATTTATATTAAATTATTTATATTGCCATTGTGAACTATAGAACTGAAGAGAAAATGATTTAGAAGCAATAGTTTATTAAAAAGAAGAAGAAAACTAGAATTTAAAATCGGTTTTTACAAAAAAAAAATCACAGCGTATCTATATTTATGCTGGGTTGCAGAAAGCAATGTCAAAAAATTTAATTTGACAATGACAGACTAAGTGATCATATATTTACAATTTATATACGTATACAGAACCAGTCTAATGTCGTTATCAAACCCCCTGTAATGCTAAACTTTATATTGATCTAGAGAAAGATCACTTTACTAATTGCTGATCAATATGCGTAGAAAAATGTTGGTTCGAAGCGGAAAATGTTCAAAAAACTACGTTAAACACCTGCTGTGTGGGTGTATTTTATTGGTAACGGATAACTTCATACTGTCGAATTTTCGTTTCCGCGGTTAATTTCATACTGTCGAATTTTCATTTGTTGTTTGCGCGTAACTTCCGGTGCCTGCTAAAGTTTTACTCTCAGCTCGCCAAAAGAAGTATAACTTCAGAAATGTAGATTTTTTTGTAAGAAGAAGTCGCGTAACAACTAGAATGTGTGCTTGGTGTAAAAATGTATGCACTAAATTTTTTAAAAGTTTATCAATGAATAGAACAGTTATTAACTGTTCGCTTTTCATCTCTTTTGCATAAATTGCATAAAAATGTCCTGGCCACATGGTCGTTGATTAATTATAAAATGATTAATTGTACGTGAGTTGCATATTATAAAAAAGTATTACTATACACAACAAAACATACAAACTTTTTATAACTTTATAATATGTATTAAAAGTAGGTTTATTACAATATTAAGGCTTATCTGATCCTTGAATTTAATATTGTATAGAGCGATATGAAGATTATGCACGTGTTCACCTTATAATAAAAGTGAAACATAGATAGAAAATGTAAGCATTAATATAATGTCCTATTTCAAAGACACGAACAAATGTTAGGTTATGGTTTGATATAAAAATTTACTGCAACAAATTTATTTTCATTTCAAACTTCCACATTTTGATATTAGAGTTGTCATTTGTGTAGATATCTTATAGTTGCTTGTTTTCTTATATTGTGTTACAGGTAGAAGCCTGAGCTTTCCGGGAAAGTCCCGGGAAATCGTCGACTTGTTTCGTGTACAGGAATTTAAATCTTCTGTGGTGGAAATTCATAATTTTAACGAAATCGATTCACGATTGCACGCGTCGACAATATTATAGACCAAGCGCCAGCGACAAATTTCAAATAGTTATTTCATAATAATAAATTACCGTGGTTATTTAACCGGTAACTTGTTTTTTTACATGACCAATAAAAACCTATTTGATTGTAGAATAGTTCTGGGCCAAACCAGTGTTGTAACTAATTGTAGCCGGGATCGCATGTCTAAAACATGTTAACCACTTCTTTGTGCCTTGTACATACGCACGTGTGGGGCGTATTATCAAATTCTAATAGCTATTTACAGTAGGTATGTCGTGTATCACTGCAGTTAATAAAGTTTTGTTGTATTTGCTGAATCACTTCACTTGCTTAAGTGCAGATTGTTCAAAACAACTAATTTAGACTATAATACACTGCATGAAAAACAATACGGAATTGTTATGATTATTTAGCACTGCCATTTTACCATTCCAATCTGTTAACACATTTTAAATTGGAGCACGATATCAAACACATCTATTATTATTACCATTCTAATCCCACAAGAGGAATGGTAGTAACTGGGGTCAAAATTCACTTTTCAAAATTTTTCAATATTTTTTCGTTTTAAGGTCCTCTGAGTCAAAAACATATTTTTGGTAAATATTTTTTGTCTGTTAGTCTGTGATATAGGTCAAACGGATGAGCGGATTGAGACAAAATTTTAGTAGAATGTTTAATATGCGAATATGAAGAGCTTTATTATTTTTGAGAATAATCGGCGCAAGCGCAGGAGTAACTTTTCATAACGGTTTATTATGCCATTAATTTTTCCAAGAAGGTGTCGTAATTTTTTTTTCTAAGCTTCATAGTTTCGGAAAAAAAATCAGAAGTTCTTTTGTTCTGAAGATCTGTCAAAAAGAAATTAGGTAGCTGGTAAGTGCAAGCTTTGGTTAATTTCATAATATTTATTACTAGTCGTTACCCGTGGCACCGCACACGTTAAAAGAAATTTTATTTTATTTAACATAATTTATTAAATGTCAATATTTTTAAAGTATGAATAATCCTGTTGCCCAGTTGGTTTAAATTTTTTAATAAGCTTCCTGGTCATATGCAAAGCTTTCATACGAAAAAATTATAAAAAAAATTCCAATGGTAAAAGATAATCATCTTGTTCTTTTTATGTCCTTGAATGCGTGTGTTTTTAAGTTCATTTTCATCCAAATGTAATTTTGTTTTGCACAATCAAAATAAATTCCTTTTATAAACGCGAAGTTTATGCGTTATTCGTTTGTCTTTGCATTTTGTATTCAATTCAAATCTTAAGACTCGAAACTGTATAATAATCAAAATTCATCCCTTTTTATTAGCAATTCAAATTATCTACAAATATTATCCTCCTTTAAATTTATTTACAATGCAAGGGATCAGATAAGTTAGGCTGACCAACCCAAAACAATACATAATATTATGGGTCAGTGATTCTGGCCGGCGGTAGCTCGGCTACTCGTGCATACATATTACGTACGTTCGGAGCGTTTACATTTATCGAATATGACATTGGGTTTTGATCATATTGCTACATCTTCAAGAGCAGCGTTTTCAAACCGAAAATTTAAATATGATAAAAAATATTGCTTTCAGTATCAACATAAATATAGTAGACGCACTCTATATTCTTAGGGTTGTGTCAAATATATCGTATAATTCACTTTTTTTCTTTTTTGTCCTTGATAATTAATATAAAAATGATTTGTCGGGAAAAAGGACTTTTCAGTAAACACTTATTTGTTATTTATAGCGACGTTTCGTCCCTTTCTTGGGACTTTTTCAAGCTTTATAACTATTAAATGTTTTGGTCAAGCAGATATAAGAGTTAACATACACATGTAAATAATGTAAATATAAATTTTAGTTAAACAATTGTTCATTAAAAAGTTTGCAATAAATTCCGTTTTTAAAAAAAAATAATTTTACCGTTGATGTTCACATAATTTGAACATCAACCGTAAAAATATTTTTTTTAAAAACGGAATTTATTGCAAACTTTTTAATGAACAATTATTGCTTAATTAAAAAAATATTTTTAAGGTTGATGTTCAAATAATTTGAACATCAACCATAAATATTTTTTTTTTCAAAATGGAATTTATTGCAAACTTTTCAATGAACAATTGTTCAACTAAGATTTATATTTACATTATTTACATGTGTATGTTAACTCTTATATCTGCTTGACCAACACATTTAATAGTTATAAAGCTTGAAAAAGTCCCAAGAAAGGGACGAAACGTCGCTATAAATAACAAATAAGTGTTTACTAAAAAGTTCTTTTTCCGGACAAATCATTTTTATATCGTATTATTTTTTTGCAAAATAAAACCATCATGCAGGGTTACGGAACGCATTGTTAGAAAATCTATTATTATAATTTTTTTTTATTTTACAAAAATTCTATATATTGTACATTACATCATCCAAAAAAATATACAAGGATAGTTCCCTTCCCAGAGCGAGCTTTGTGTCGATGGGAAAGATACAGAATGCGTGTGTGCTTGTGTAGGGGGGTGCACAAAAAAATTTTTTTTTTCAAGTTTTGTGATAAAAATGCATAGAACGGTTTTATTTCAAAATTGTATAAAAAATATGTAAAATATATGTATAAACGTCACTTACATAGTTTAAAAACATCATTTCAATCGATTATTAACTTTTAAAGAAATATGCTTGATTACATTACAACTTATTTGATGTACTTAAAAAGAAATGCGGTTTATTTAAATTAATTATTTTCGAATAAATACAGACATTTTGCCTGCTTTAGATCATATATTATTTTTTTAACTATTATAGAATTTATAGGCATCTATTGTTGAGGCCATGTGTAACAGTTTCTACTTTTATTTCTTTGTAAAAATTGCAGATAGTTATTTTCCACAAAATGAAAGAAAAAAATGCACTGATATATCTATTTTAAAATAACAAAGTTTTTAAATTGTATAAATTACGGGAGAAAGTTTCAATTTCAATAATACCACAATATACTGACGTATAATTTCAATTTGTTTTTCACTTAAAAAATATATCGACTACCTAGAGACAATAATTTAAATTTTAAATGCAATATTAATGTTTCAATAACGAGTTTTGCCTTCGAGGTTACAGTTTGAAACTTCGTCGTGAAAGATTCTGTCTTAATTTGAGAACTAATTTAATTTATAAGAGAGCATTACATGAAACTCTCTTTTTTCTCCATTTATAAAGCTCCTTTAAAAAGCATAATATGGAATCTCTAACAATATACATTGTTTAAAAGATTATAATATGTACATTTCTTTCTTTTCTGTTTGCAATGCATCTACTATTTATTTTCTGTATTACTGCTTTCCATCGTTATACCAGCGAACACAAAATATTTACTGGCAGGTTTCCAGTAGTCATGTGAACCGGTTTTAGAAAAACCTTAAAAAAACGTTCTTTTGTAAAAGCCGATAAGCACCAGTTTTTTGTAACTGAAACCGATTTATTTTGGACTCATTTGTGTTTTATTACTCGTGTATCCGAACACCAATATGTGCTGTCATCCCGAAGAAGCAGATTGCAAGCGTCGAAGTAAATTTTATTAGTATTTCGACGCAAAACTTTTATTTAAATATATTCAAACATTACAATAAATTACTAAATTAAATAAAACAAATCTTAAGGATGTGGACATAGTACTATTATTATTTTAAACAATTTATTAGACAATGTATTTTTATATAACGTGCAATAATCTCCGAAGATGACAAAAACAATAATTGTCGAAACGTCAGAATAACTGCAAAATTATTAAATACAGCTTTTTATTCTTTGGATCCTTGAGCTAAAGTTCTGGATACCTATTTCCTACAAGTTCTACAAACATAACATATTGGATCGCAACGCTCTACTATAGGTAGTTCATAAAGATAGCTAGTTATCATTATTAATTACGAATATATCACATTCAAGAATGCACATGGCAGCGTTAGTGAATTTAATTTTTTATGATCATTTTTTTGCAACACTTTAAAGTTCATAATACAAGAAAAAAAGTGAAGATAGTTTTGATGCGACTAGCATAAAGAATTCTATTTACAAACAATCTGAATTCAACTTGTAAAGTAAAGAATCGAATAAGTACGTAAATTTCTCGCTGGATTCGGTTAACATAAGAATCGTGAATTTGCACCTAAATTTTGTTACACTTTTCTGTTCGTGTAATATGTGTGTGGAATATAAAAAAATGAAACTACCTACTGTGTTTGGAAAAGAATTGGTAAATTTTTTACTATATTTAAGCCACGTGTTGAATTTACAAAGTGTTGCACTACACAACATTCTCAAATTTCAGCAGTCTTTGGACCTTTTAAAAATCATTGTTTTATTACAAGCTTTTATTTAGTTTCGATGTCTGTCTGTGGATTTTTAATCGAATCTTACAAACTGAATTTGACCCAGTGAAATTTTGCACACGCCTTTGGTTCCAAAGACAATACAATACAGTATATTGAAATTGAATATTTTACTAAATAATTCAATAATAAATTTCAGGTATTTGGATTAATAATACAAAACAATCGTGTTATTGTTAATCTTGCTACGTTTCGACTACTTTATTTAGTCTTCGTCGGGCTCTGAAAAATACATATATATACAAATTCAATTATACTATAATAAGTAAAAAATATATAAAAAATTTTGTAAATTATTACCATACTAATAAATGAAATAATCAATCAAATGATTTATGTTTAAACGTACCAAGATTAACAATAACACGATTGTTTTGTATTATTAATCCAAATACCTGAGATTTATTATTGAATTATAATAATAATTTTGGATGCGATAAAATGTCTAATTATGGTAAATGCAAAACGGCCGCCATCACAAAATGGCGGATTGCCGTCTTCTGTCCAACCCTCTCCACATGGGTATCGCAAATGAAAGGGTGAACCTTGTACACACTAATTTGAGATTATTAACTATTAATAATAAATTATTTATAGTCAATTATAAATAAATTCGTAGAAAATAAGCAATAAATAATTAACCAAAAAAATTAATAACTGGAAAAAATTTGACTTAAAAAAATAAAAATATTTTCATAAATAAACAAAAATAAAAAAATAATTAATTAAATCATTTGTATTTTACAGAAATGGGTAAAACAAATCCCTAACTTCCGTTTACTTTCAGAGATCCGTTAATATGTTTACACATCAATGTCTCGAGTACTAGCGGACTCATCAGTTTTTTTAAGTTGTATTTTTTTATAACAGTTTGATAGGCACTGATTTCTGAATATGGTGCATTTCGATTTTGAATATTATCCCTACATTATACAAAACAAGCAAAGCCTTCTACCGACAACGACGTTACGTCGTGATACTACTTGTGATGAGTGTGTAGTAGTATAGATACTGCAGTACAAAGCCTGTGTAGAGGTATACCGTTATACCACCTAGGGCTTCCATATCAGAACTACGAGATATTGCGATTCCAGAATTTCGGACGAAATTTTTAAACATTGTAGTTTGAGAAATGAAGTTAATATCTTCATTTCTCGGATCTTCGAAATTGATGAAAAGATTAAAAATTTACTTTTCATTTAATTTTCTACCCATAAGCGCGCTCTAGTATTTTCTGCTCTAGATCATCGTTTCTCAACCTTTTTAGTAGCGTCGCGACCCACTAATCGTCAGAACAAAAGAACATCTGATTTTTTTTATTTTCAAAATATTTCCGAAACTATGAGGCTTATATAATTTTTTTTTACAAAAATAATAATAAACTGTTACGAAAAGTATACATCATCATTATATAAAAAAAAAACAACGTTATAGCATATATCCCTTCCGCGCATGCGCCGCTTTTCCCCAAAAAACAATAGAGATCTTCACATTTTAATATTAAATATCCTCCCAAAATTTGGTTTCATTTGTTTGACATATATTGTGTTCATAGATGCATAGATCCTTTCCAAAAATATGTTTTTTGGATTTGGGGAACCTCAAAACTAAAAAAATATTGTAAAATTTCGAAAAGTGAATTCTGACCTAAATCAGTACCAGTTCCCACAAATGGGCTGGAATGCTAAAACGTGGCTTATAGACTCACCTATATTGAAGGCCCTAGCTGCGCCTCACCTACACGAATAAAGGATCATGTCTGTTGGCTTCTACAACACAAGAAGCAGCTTTATCTCAAGGTGAACACTCCTCTCAACTTTGACTGTTTCTATTATCAGGGCCGTCTTAATTACATAACCTATTAATAAATCACATATATATCAAATTTAAACTCACTGGAAACACAGTTTACGAATTTATGCAAATCAAAGTCTGTTTTATCAACAACAATTCAATGCTTATCTTTTAAATGAAACAACAGATCAATAGAGCAAAACGTTTTTGTTCAGTCGACTGAAATACCTGTATAATAATACCAATGCTGTGTGCCCAACCGTAGAACGTCTGTACGGAAGGGGAGTGAAACTTAGAATTCTGAGAAAGCATAGACGGAGAACGTGTTTTCGCGTATCGACAAGGGAAAACGTTGGTTCTAATTAGTATCGATAGATTTTAACATTTGTGATTCATGCTTACATAAAATCACACAAATTTCTATAACAAATCTTGTCAGCTACAAGTTCGGTCAATTACTTATACGCTGTAACGTCACTGACTCTTCGCTTAAAGATGCATCAGTGAATCGACGCCCTGCATTGACACAGCTGGATATTCCATAAGAAATGCCTCAGACTATCATTCAAATATGTCTGGGTAACTGGAATGTCATATGACATTCCAGTTACCCAGACTCTGAGGCATTTCTTATGGAATATCCAGCTGTGTCAATGCAGGGCGTCGATATCAGCTCCATATCGTTCGTTTGTTTTCATGCCGCTTTTCCTAAATAAGGGAATCTATGCACATTCTTTTGTTAGACTTTCTTTGGTTTGTCGAATAATACACTGTTGTTTTTTCTTTTTATTTTATGTACCGCATATAGATAAAGGACGTTTCCGCTCTACTAATTTTAAATGGGTGATATAACAAATCTAAAGAAAACGATTAATGTTAAAGCACTTGTATAAAAGTCTATGAAAATCTGTATTTCGAAGTTAGTGAGATGTACACTTTAACCTCTGTAAAACAAAGCTTATCGTTAAGGTACTCCCTAACTCGAATTAATTAATAGTTAATCGTTAAATTCAAAATTTAAAGAAATGTAATGGTTGTATGAATAGATTTTTACTTCACAATGACCACTATTCGAAAAACCATACATAGAAATAATGCATATTTTGTTAGTCTAAATTGTAACTGTTAAAGACTGTTTTTACTTTTATATTAGAAATAAGTCGATGCACGTACAACAGAAATATCAGGTTTCTTTTTAAGACCTAAAATAATTGGCTTAAATAATACAAAGGTTATACTTTTAATTCGTCAAGGAGAAACATTGCATAAGCTATTAAAATGACATCTCAAAATTTAAAACTGATGTAACCGCTGCGTGTATCTCAAATTCGAAGCCTCCATAGCTCGAAATTTTTAGCATTTGTGTCTGCAGTATTTACAAAATTGTTTGTTTAAAAAAAGCGGGGCAGTTTCATTGGAACAGAAATATCAAGATTGCAGTCCTGTTGAAACGTCACAAATCTCAATGGAAATCGGATATATACATACATGTATGTTGTCAAGTTAGCAAGTCCCATTGAATGTTTATCTATAAAATATTGTAGTGAAACCATAATCCCAAGTCCCAGCGTCTGCTGGGTTGTGGGTCGCGTATCGCCTTCTCTCCTTTGCACCACTACGCGTAATGACCCTAGCCGCGGCCTAATGGCGTATTCAGAACCGGCTCAAGGTTAAAATTTCAAACATTTTTGACTGATTTTTCGCTAGATAGGTAGTAGAACATGACTAAATAGTATCTACACAAATTAATTTAATTGTATGTTTCGAATTCGGAATACTATTACAGTAGAACTAATTGACTCATGTGTTTTCAATTTCTCCTTCATCCTCACTTTGTGGCAGTCATTGACCAATCAAAAAGCAGCCTTTATCAGTTTGAGGTTGAAGTTAGCATGGGTTTTTCCAACTTTGAGGTTATGTACATCTATGGTTCTCGTACATACCACATCTTTCTGCTACATATTTTCTATTTATTTTGCCCTAAAATAGACTGTAATGCCAAGCGTGTACCTGTTTGCCCAAACATGAAGCCAACGCTGGGCGTATTATGTGATCAACGTGGAAATTCAACCATCCTTGTTACACTAACGCAGGTTTGATTTTCTATTTGCGGACTAATTCCGCTAAGTCTAATAAAATTTAATAATAAGAGCGTAAGGACTAAGGGTACGTTCTATTGGGAACTACCGATGCACATAATACCAACTTTAAACATGATTGTATACGAATTAAAATAGTAAATATAGAAGTTCGGCAATTAATATTAAAAGGTTAAGCAACTTATATACAAATTAAAATGAAAATATTGTTAGTTATTCATCTTTAAAGTTCAATTCCAGATATATGTTATAATAGAAAACAGTATCACGGGTAATTGGAATAAAAATAAATCAATTTAAACACTCATTGATTGCAACGTTTCGTCTTTATTTAATTAAGACTTTTTCAAGCTCTGAATATGTTTAAATTATAATAAAACTATGATATAATAAGCAATTTCGCATTACAAAAATCAATTAAAAATTGAAAATTGTAGAAAATAATCAATGAGTGTTTAAATTGATTTATTTTTATTCCAATTACCCGTGATACTGTTTTCTATTGTTAGTTATATTATAAAGAACAAGTTAAGCTTGATTTCGTAAATCTCCAATTTCTATGAAAAATCTTACTCAATCTTTGTGGGAATGCTTACAAAATAATATGTACCATTCTTCCCTTATGACATTTTGCCAAGTTTTTACAGTTTATTTGATATAAATAAGCGATTTAAAATCAGATAAAATTAGCATACACAAATGTTTGAACAGAAAATATTTAATTTGAAAAAAATTATTCAGCAAGTCAAATTTGTCAGTATTTTTAACTTATATATGCTGGCAAAGAAAAAACTTCAAAATGTTAATTTGTCTTCACGTAATTCTAAATCTTGTGACGTTCTGTAAAAAAAATATTATCACGTTTTTAGAGTAAAAATATGTTTTTTGAAACTTTTAAACAGCTACCCAAATTTTCTGAAGCTTAATGCTCAATCGCAGCTAATAAAAAACCCGGGTCGCAGTGCCAAAACCCTGCCGACAATATAGTGTATTTGCTAATACAGGCCTTGTGGCTTTATTATGTGAACTTAAGGTGATTATTGGGCAAAATAAAAAAATTAACTCCTTAATACACCCCTTTAAATTACATTTTTTTTAACTACATCATTATTGTCGATCAAACGTCTACACCAAAATTAAAAACACCTTTCAGGAAATAACTCACTATCTGCAAACTAGTGTTTTCAGAAAATTTTTAAAGCCGGTCCTGTCGGGCCGATTTTATTGAAATTTTAGGAACACTTTTTAATTGCTATTAAAGGGTTAAATTTCAATTTTGAAACGATTCTGAGAATTTTTTAGGTATTTTTGGGCCCAAAAACTTTTTTCATCCCCTAAAAACCACCCTTAAAATGACCCGATTGGGCCCATTTTAAATAGGCTTCGTGCGGTGATAGATTCCAACATGTGTGCCAAATTTCGTTAAAATAAATTAACTCCTTCGAAAGTTATTGCCCGTACACATATATACCTATATATATATATATATATATACATATATATATAAACATTTTTAAAAATGGTGGCAAAGTGTTTAGGAGGTTATGAAACGTCGAGAAATTTTGGTCCGACCCCTAGGTCCCGCCATCCGACCGACGCCAATAGTGTATGTTGCCATATGGCAAATACACTAAAAACAATAATGAAATGAATTTTGCGACCCCAGTTTGAAATTTCCCAAGAGAATATTTTAGTCTGAGGAATCAGACACCTTACAAGTGCAGTTTGGATATGCGATAGTTATTCACGAAACTGTTAGCAAGGATGAAAACTAGGATAAAGAGCGAGACTATAGGAAGGAAACTAAACTTCGATATGTTGTGAAGGTATATTGTATTGAATCTGTTATACCCAAATCAAGAAGGAGGTTTGACGTATAGCGGAGACTCTTCGGCGGAATAGGCAGGGGATAATGGACCAAGTAGGAGTGTTTACTGTTGTATCGTATATGGATTTAAATTAGCTTTGACACCAGAATGAATATCTTATTGAAGACTGAAATCCATTGATACTTTATTATATAATCTAACAGTGTCTTGTAAAATAGATCACCCAGTGGAATTAATACGGAATATTTTATTACGTTGAAGTAAAGACATGAGGATAATAACGCCTCCAAGTATCAAAGGCCCACAAAATTGAATTATTATCCCAAACATTTTGTATACTTTTTAATTAACAATAAGTACTTAACATATATTAAAACATTCCAGTTAATTGGGCGAAAGGACTATTCCAGCTTCATAAATATTCACATTTGACTAGTAATAAATATGTGGAAATTTGCTCTTCATTTTCAATAGTTACAATGTATGGTTTTACATATAAATAGTATATTACACCACAAGAGCGGAAAGTTGAATTTCCTGCACTGCGCCACATGACGCCCGAGGCGAAGTCGAGGGCATCATATGTTGCGCAGTGCAGAACTTTGAGTTTTCTGCTCGTGTGGTGTATACTATTTTTCTTCGTACTATGCCGAAAGTATGCACTTTCACCAATATATAAAAAAACTAATTACTTTGAAGTGAAAAACGTTGAGGTTATATGTACGTAATGACACATGCATCTAATATCAGTAGAAAAGCAAGTAGCTACTTACAGGCGTACAGATAGACATCTATGGGCCAACGTGTGACTTGACAAAGTCACTAATTTCACCTACTCACGTATCAGTGCGTATGACAATACATATATTACAGAGGATATGATTGTAATTGCAGTTTGTCACAACAACAAATCAGAAATGTCATACTTTCTGATCTAAAATCGAATCAGAAACTACGTACTTCCGGCATAGTATGAGGAAAAATTAATTAAAGCATGCTTGTCAGCTACCTAACTAATTTATTCTTGACAGATCATCAGAACGAAACAACATCTGATATTTTTTATTTTCAAAATATATCCGAGACTATGAAACTTAGAAAAAAAATTTTGCACTTAAGTTTCTTGAAACAATAAATAGAATAAATAAACCGTTATAAAAAGTAGTACTACTATACAAATAACAACATTATATTTCTTCTGTGCAAGCATCGCTTTTCCCCAAAAACAATAGGGTTCTTGATATTTGCATATTAAATATCTTCCCAAAATTTGGTTATGCCATATAAATTATAATAAGCCCCGATAAAAAGTCATTCCGGCATCTGGCTAGTGTCAACGAGCTCTAATAATTCATCTTATTTTCGGTTGGAATTAAAATAAACAGAAAAAAAATGTTAAAGTAAACACAGGATATTATGTATGGATGTTCTTTCTAACGGCAAACAAGATAATTTTATAAAGCTATGTAACCCAAATAATTTCATTTATTTAACGTACCTAATGTAGACAAGAACATACAACCTAATACATATAAACATAAAACAAATATTCTTTACTGACTGACTGATTATTCTTCTTTCCTTAAATTTTCAAAAATGTAAGAAGATAAGATCTAAAATAAATAGTGCCAAAGATAATAATAATAATAATAATCGTATCTATTTTTTTGTTGCCAGCAGGCGTTAAAAACGTCGTAATACATTAAAATGTCAATAAATGACTATAAAATTGAGAATAAAATTACATGAAATCGGCTGTACAATAAAATGTTTTCTCGATGAGATAGTTCTTCAATTTGGTTTTGAACTGTTTACCCGTAAGTTTTTTTATTTTAGGTGGAACGGCATTATAAATTCTTGTTTATGTCATGTTCTTCCTAGTCACAGAAAATGTGTTTCGTTGCTGGTAGAGCTCAGTCTTTCCTCTAGTGTCATGATTATGTGACGTTCTTTCAAAATAAGTGGGATTGTCTTTCACAAAACAGGCTGCTTCTAAAATGTAGATTGAAGGTAGTGTTAGCATATTTAGTTTTTTGGAAGTGTTCTTTACAAGAATCTCTTCGTCCAATGTTGACAATGTAGCGTAGACATGTTTTCTGTAGCCTAAATAATACATAAAGTTGAGAGCTACCACCCCAAAAGATGATACCATATTTCAAGGCTGAAAAAACGTATACCATAATAGGCTGTTAAGGCTATCTCTTCGGAACATATCATTGACAACTGTTTGATATTTTTCTTTTAGGATCTAGTTTCATCTAAAGAATATTAGTTAAACCCGTAGACCCCACAACTGGGATTTCCCTTGTGATTAAAGCTTCCATACTGGAATTCCAAGATTTTGGGATTTTAGACAACATTTTTAAACATATCAATCCTAAAACAGAAGCAATTAATATTGAAATTACAATGTAATATTTAAAATTTACTAATGATTGGTGATCTCTCTAAAATATAGAGTTATACGAAGTAAAAGATTTTTAAATTTAAGATTTGTTCCTAATATTTCTAGTCGGTAATACCGATTTTTTGAAGCTATACTTTTCTTGGCGCGTTTAGAGTAAGATTTTAGCATGCAACAGAAGTTGCATGCACACAACTAACGAAAATTCGAAAATATGAAGTTGCCCGCGCTAATGAAAATTCGAAAGTATGAAGTTGGCCATAAGTGACCCTGATTGAAATGACAGGTAGACGAAATCAATGCACTTTTTGCCATCTGGAAACTACATAATAATATACTAGACGACTATAACCTTTGATTAGGACTAATAATCCATGAAACGGGCAAAAGTAAAAATTAAAATAAAATTTTGAAAATGTTTTCAAATATTTGAAGTTAGTTTTTGTGTATTATTCTTGCACTTTTTGCATGTTTATTAAAAATTGGTTTTTAATGATGCCAAAGAAGTGTAACTACAAACGCGCATTGATAAGTACATGTGCCTACTTTTATTTTTTGTTTTTATAGTTTCCGATGTTTCATCAAACGTTTTCTATATTTCAATATGTTGATTATACAAATGATATATTTCGACTGCACGCAGCATTTTTATAGATCGTTTTCGATATAAGTACTTCTTCCGAAATTCCTAAATTGAAAACGGAATATTGAAACCAGTTCCGTATAGTGAATGCCCCACTTGTGAATGAAATTTGTGTAATAGTTTGGCGTGCAGGTTGCAAGTACATAATTAGTTGTATGTAAACTAATGATAAATTGAAGAAACAACACGGAAAATAAAGTGAAATGAACCGCTGTTGACGGTCTAATCTGATTATCATTTGTAGCATGTTGAAAAGATACTTTTATACAAACTGTGACTTTTAACTGATGAAATGCCTCAAACATAACTCAAAGGGAAACACAATGAACATTGAAGTATTTTATTTTATTTATTTTTTCGTTTTAAAATTAAATCACTGAAAAGTCGTAGTCAGTTTGCTGCTTGTGTATACTTATTTATATTATTACATAATCAGATTGACAAAGCAAGATTTTCTAAATATGTTAAATTTTCATGTACCAAAAATTTCTAGTCGGAATCATCATTTGTTTTATCTCCCAGTATCAAGAACCTGGCACTTTACAAATTCACCTTTATACAAGACATGTATACTTATAAATAATATTTGTTGTATTATTGACATTTTTAACTGCACATTTAGTAAACTTACCATACATTTTAGAAATGCTTAATATTATATTGTTGTTTTTTTCTATATTTTTCTCTAATTGAGCTGTGCCTGTCTAATAACTGAATTAATAAATTAACCGGAATGATTCAAAGACAAAGCGAGAATATATAGCCGCTTTAGGTAAGACTAAGCTAGTTAACATTAATTGTTTACCGATTGAGAAATAACTTTCATTGTTCGAAATTATCAAATTCTGACACGTAAACCTTATTTCTGCATTTCGAATTATTAAATTATAGTAAAGTCGCAACCAACGTAATTAGTTTATAGTAAATTTGTAACACAACAAAGAATATTTAACGACTATAAGCAGACAATTGAAAAACATTTAATTATGAACGACGTTTAAGGCTGTCGAAACGCTCTGAATTTTGTTTGTGCTGAGACCTAGCGGTAAGGGGCGAGGTAGGCAAAAGGCATATTGTGGATGTGACTTTCTTTAGCTCTGTCTCGCTCAAATCATCCGCACGTTTCAATTTTTGGCTGGTGCCAACTACGAGGATAAAAGATGCAATTGTAAGGGTGCCGCTGTCAATTGATTATTCTAATTTTTGTAAATGTTTTGAAGATTTAAAAAACTTTTCCGTAAAAATGAAGAGTCACTTTAGGTTTGTGATGGAACATCTTTGTGAAATAAGTACCAATAAATTCATAGTGTGACATTGAAAACGCGTATTTTTTTAGCACAATTAATGCCAACTTTTTTCTAGTAAATCGTACATAAATTGCAAAAGTAGTCCATTAGAGACCTAGATATTTTGTCCTTTATGTTCCTTATAGAGAAAGAATTTTTGCAGAATGTTGACGAATAAGTCTACAATCAGTTGACAGCCGAAGCTCTATTTTTGGCTTAAATTCAGAGCGTTCCGACAGCTTTAAGTCTGGATGCGAATCTTTTTCAGATTCCAAAAAAAAATTATATAAATTACAAAAACTGAAAAACAAATAGAAAAATATAGAAAAAGTAATTTAAAAATCAATAACAAACATAACATTTATTAAAATATATCGACGTGTAAAAGTTGTATTGCATCACCGATATAAATGCACCTAAATTCATATGCTATAAAATAAACACAAAGTTGATAAGCAAAACCAATCATGGGTTGAGGTGTGTACCGTTTGATTATTGTGGTTGCAGTGCGAAGGGCAAGATTTTACGCTTTATACGTGTGGCATAAAAGGTTACACCGGAACGCTTACCTTTGATAAGCTTCATATAGTAAGGTTCTTTTCACACTATACAGTTGTGATCGTATGACAAAAAACCGAACAGTGCTATTCGTTAAGCGGAGTGAAGAATATTATGGCCTCTTTCATATTACACGGTCACGGCAAAATGCCGTCGGCGTGCCGAGTATAGCAGTCAGGCCACTACAGTCAACGGTAAAGATAAGATATTTCGAGTGAAAATTGTCGAACTATTCGATTATTGAAATATCTTGAAATGTGTCGAGAGGTTATTCAAAATCATTCAAATGATTTTTATACCTACAAGTTACGATTTATGATACAATCTCCAGTTTCAGAATATGCATCCTTCGATGTGAGAAAAAGTATTTATTATGGTATTTTCCATTCTAACATAACATGTGGTATTTTGCTATGGGGACATGCCCCTGATGCTGTAAGAGTATTCCGACTTCAAAAACGAGCAGTGAGAATAATAACTAATAGCGAGTCAAGAGATTCTTGTAAACCTTTGTTTAAACAACATAATATTTTAACTTTGTCATCTCTTTTTGTTTACGAAAATTTACTCTACGCAAAACATTATCTCTCAAAATTCCAGATAGTTGAGGAGGTGCACTCTTACAACATCAGGAGCTGTACTAATATTCGTGTGCCTTTTTTTAATCGCAACAAGCTGACAAATGGTCCAAATTATTTAGCACTTCAGTTATATAATCATTAGTGTAAGAAACTTGCCAATTAACCTTTATGCAAAAGAAATAAGGCGAAAATTATCAAACGAACCACTGTATTCGTACAAAGACTTCACGCAATCAACAACCACTTGGTAATTATATATGCACCGTAAAATTTTACTTATCGCTGATTTTAATGTAATTCTTTTATTTGTAATTTTAACTGACAATCACATCTACTTGTAACATTGTAAGATTAGCTCTGTGAATAAAGATATTCTATTCTATTCTATTCAATAAATTATTGTACTGCGTTCTTTCTTTACTCTTTAAAACAATGCACGTAATTGTTTCTCTCATATTGCATTTCACAGTATTTAATATATCTGTCACTGTTATATGAAGTACTTCATGCAGATGACTCTTTCAAGATAATCGAAAATTAATGCGTCATAATAATCATATCAAATGCATAGACAGAATGAAATGTGTTTTCACTCGCATTCTAACCACTCGAGTGTGCAGTACTGAAATACGATTACTCACGTCTTTTATGTGAGTCTGTAGTATGAAGCACTGTACGGGTTGGTGAGTCTCTTAAGACTGACAATCGAAATCAAGAACAAATTTTTTTCGAGAGTTAAAACATTCATTCATTCACGCATAGTACCAACACATCTATTATTATGATACTTCAGCTGAAGTCATTTCGAATAAATCATTCCATTATAAAAGCCATTCGAAAAGCAACCTTTTGATTATCATTCGATTATAATAATTGACGCTTATGGTAAAAGTAGACATTACTCTCAAACATCACATGACATAAAATTATACAGCAGTGTGTATAAAAATGCATAATAATTTTCAATCAGCTGTAGATTTGGTCTTATGTGAACGCCAGGTTATTTTTATGCCCTATAAGATAGTGAATAGTGTAGCTACTGGCAGACAAATTTGGTTCGTTTTTTCCTCAATAAATCATCTCGTTCATTTTATTTTTTGCCATTTTTAATATAATTTGATCTCCTCAAATCGTTTGAAAAAAATCAATTTGCTTTTTTGTTAATATTTATATAAGGTCTAAAAATGTAAGAACAACCGAGATATATACTAGATTTTTTGCAGGTCTCTTCTGTAAAATAGCTGATTTTAACTTCATAATAATATTTCTGACAGCTGATGTCATCGCTGTATGTGGCCATATTGCATTTCATTCGAGTTGTTTACGAATTCTTTGTCTGCTTTGCTCTCTGTTCATCTTATGCTATTAAATGGTAACTGACAGTTTGCTTTTGGAAATGACTGTTGGATTGATTAATTATTTATTTGTTTATCTTTATGCACTAGTGTTTCATGAGTCATTTTACTACCGCTATATAGGCTTGGAAAGCAGCTATTTTATAATGGGATGTGAAAAAGAATATTTCTAACATAGATATAGGTACATTGTGGCTAAGTTTATAGCCTAGTTTTGTTATTTTATAAATCGAAACTAGTGAATCGTTTAGGGTTTTTATTTTAACATGGCTGAGTTCTTTTGAACGATTTGCGAGGGACGAAACCGGAAGTAGAATGAGGAATCAATTCACGAGAAGAAAACCACAGCGATGATGAAAATCATTTTATATGTAATACAGAAGAAAGCTTAAGGGCTATCGGGTGTGCTATATCCACTAAAGAATTTCATTCTTTTTCTTTTCATGCATGTAGATATCAATAAGTGAAAGATATATAGAGGAACATTAAAGCTTAATTCTTAACTATTAAACGTCTTTTAACTTTACCAGTTTATAATAAAAACAAGTTATAAGAAAAAGTATTAACCTCACTTTTATTGCAGTGTACTAAAAAGGATAAAAATAATTTTTAATAATTTAAGTTCATAATAATTTATAAAAGCGTGGGTTGTAAGCTCTGTGGTAGTCACGGTCCACGCTTTTATAATTATGAACTTAAATTATTAAATTTTTTTTATCCTTTTTACTACACTGCAATAAAAGCTTTTCTTTATAAAAGTTTTTTTTTTATATTTTATTTTCAAATTTTTGGTTACGCCTTTTAGCAGCCATATTGGATTTTAAATAGCGTCATCCAGTTCTAATAGTCTATCATTTGATATCCATAACAAGAGCGTTGTAAAGAAATAGGTGATCCGCCATTTTGTGTCGGCCGCCAAGTTGAATTTGGAACGAAGTCACACTGCTAATTGTATTCTGCTTATCATACCCTTTCATTTAATACCCATGTGGAGGGGGTTGTAAAATAAAAGGTAATTGGTCATTTTGTGGTATTATATTGTATTGTCTTCAGAACTACAGGTGTGTGCAAAATTTCAGCTCAATTGAACTACGAAAATTGGATCAAATTCAACTTGTAACATTCGATTACAGACAGACAGACAGACATCACTAGTGAAACTAAATAAAAGCTTGTAAAAAGAGGAAAATAATGAAATTTTGAGGTCGGCGTCAATTTTATAACAGTAGATACGTAAAAAATTTTGATAAATAAAATGGCCCCGACGTCAATATTTCATTATTTTCCTCCTTTTAATGACTTTTTTGTGGAAGGTTTGCACATTTTTCATAAGATTTCGTAATTGCTATATTTATAAATATAATTATTCATAAAATGTCAATGCAGGCAGTTACCATGGTGAATAATTATTTTAAGATTGCAAATTTCGGTTCACAACTAGCGGAGATATCGTGAAAAATACATAAAAACTACTAAACCGATGTAAGTAAAATTTATTAATATTTTAGCATTGAATAATAAATTACTGTAACGCCACTGGTGACTTGTGATGTATAAATTGTATTTTTTACGAAAATGAAACGCTTTTCTGACGTAAGAATAATCTAGATATAAGCATTGAAATTAAATATTAAATATTTATAATAAATTAACTTTAACAGTTGGTTTCAAAAGTCAATTAATAATACGTATTGCATATTTCATGTAATATTCGACGTTTTATTTACAAAATTAAAAAAATCTACCAAGTAACTAAAAAAAACGGAATGCATGTAAAATTTATTAAGAATGATAATACAATGCAATCATTTTATTCGTCTTTGAAATACAGAGACATGTCAAAACGCGCATAATTCGTTTATGAATTACAAAAAGTTTTTATAATATTTGCATTGACTTCTTACAACACCTATACAGTATAACCTCTATTATCCGTGCGCGCTTTAACTGGTTGACTGTAGAGAGATTGTAGATTATAGGCGATTGACAACCAAGGTCATGCATGCACGTAAATTAGATATTCGTGCGACCATAATCCGTAAGAAAATTCGAACAGTACGGTTTTAAACGCCGTACTCTAGGTTTCGTAAATATGTACTTGATATTTGCAAACAGCAAAGCAGACTTATAATATAATAATAATAATAATAATAATAATAATAATAATGCGTTTAACGTCCGTTTCTCGACTTTATGTCATAACAGACGTCATTCGCACCATTACTATTTTTTCATGTACCACTTCCCGTTATTTTCTACATTTTTTACAACTTCAACTTATGTAATAGCAATGGGCGAATGAAGAAATTATAGGAAATTAGGATAAGGTAGGTAATTTTTGAACTGGGAGTTTGATAGGTAATCGGCCATGGCCTCAAATAAGGAACCATCTCGATATTTATCTGGAATTAATTGAGGGAAACCATGGAAAACCTCAGGCAAGATGGCCGGTACAGGAATTACCGTTTCTCGGCGAGAGGCAGTAGGAAAAAGTCCCAGTCACATCTACCCCTGCCGGGATTCAAACCCGGACCTCCCGAATGCGAGTCTACTGCTGTCACGACTAGTCTACCCAGCTCGGTAAAGCTCGGCAAAACAGACTTGTACAGCTGTATTTTCCGAGTTTAAAGACAATTTTTTTCATTATCTACGTTTTTTATAAGTTGCACACAGCACGGATAATCGAGGCTCTACTCTATATATTTTTCGTTTTCTACAGCTCTAATTTATATCATCATTTTTTGTTTCATTTCATAACAGTTTTTATACTTTTTGAAAATCAAAATTTGTGAACCACTAAATTAATTCTAGTTCTATTGCAGTAAAAATATCATTTTTTTAATCGGATTTGAGTGAAATAAATTAACAGATTTGCATGAATTATTTGTAAAAATACTATAAAATATTTGAAAATGAAATATAAATATAAATATAAAAAAATAGTCGCAAAAAACTTTTAGTTTGTAATCGGATTTGAGTGAAATAAGTTAATAAATTTCCATAAATTATTTCTAAAAAGCTATGAACTATTTGAAAATGAAATATAAATATAAAATATTAATCATAAAAAGTTATCAATTTGTAATCGGGCGCATGTGCATCGTGCGGTGTTGCCAGGTGTCCGATTTTCCAATGTCTCCTTGGAGATTACTAAAATTATTGCAGACCGCTATTAATAGACTAATTTATTTGTTTAATTTTTTTGAAGTGCCAAACCCAATTTATAACAATCAAATGTAAATTTTGCATAAATTTTACTTCAGCAGTGTGCAGTGAAAAAAACGGGCCAAGTGTGAGTCGGACTCGCACATAAAGTGTTCCGTACCATCGTACAATATTTATTAACTTTATTTTATTTTTATTATTTGTTGTTATAGCGGCCATAGTAATACATACTCCGTGAAAATTCTAAGTGCCTACCTATCGCGGTTCAAAAACCCTGTGACAGATGGACGGACAGACAGCGGAGCCTTAGTAATAGGGTTTTCGTTGGCACCCTTTGGGTACGGAACCCTAACAATATAATAGTGTTTGCCGAACGGTGTACATATAGTTCCGCCATCACCCACTTACACAGGACATGAGTCCGCGGATCCCCTCGGATATATTTACGGACGGTTCGCGGATCCCAGTTTAGGAAACGCTGATATAGACAACTAATCACAAGACGAACTGTCACTAAATAAACGAAGAAGTAGGGCAAAACTCTGCTTTGTGTCGTCAGTGTTTATTCAGGACTAGCCTTGGATTTCAATTAAGGTACCTAAATACATACTAAAACAAACTAACCGAAGTCCTGTCACTCTTCATCTACAAACAGTTCAAAAATGTGGCTGCATTCTCATAGAGGCAAATTAGTTAATCAAGGTTGCCTCGTTCCATTCGATAGTAGTGGGTGGATGACGTCATCCGACAAGCCTATCTGTTGATTGCGTGGCAACGGCTATTTATAAGTTTTAATGGCAATATTTAACAAATACCAAAGAAATCAAAAGAGAGAATATTTGGAATAAATTGAATTTTTAAAGGTAGTTGAATGTAAAATACATAGTTCTAGTTAAATATGAATAATATTTTTGATATTGTCCTTTTGAGTTAATAAAACTATGAAGAGTCCATCAGTTGACGTCATTCCCGCGCTTACGCTGATTGACCAGATGCAACGAGGCAGTCTCTATATTCTGTTAACCTTGTACTTAACTCAAATGTTAGTTTAGCATTAATTAAACAAAATTTTCCATTCCGTAAAATAGTGAATTGTGTATCTAGTCGCGTAATGACAGATTACGACGAGATGTGATATTATGAAACGAGCATTAGCGAGTTTGAACAGTCACACGAGTAATAATATCATTCTGCCCTAGATATGTACTCTAGTATTTGTACGTACACTCTATAAAATAGCTGTTTTTATTCGGTATATTTTTAACATTTTTGATAATCCGTTTGCGAAATAAACTTCACATGGATTAGGCTGTTTAAGAAAATAATTATTCGCGCCTACTGTTTTACATATATGTACTTCTAATTTAAAAAAATCTATTTGAATACTGCCCTATAAAATAGCTGACTTTTAAGCCTGTGCTAGGGATGTCGAAAAAATATCGATATATCCATATTTTTTATTTGATATATCGATATTTTTGGGCGATATTTAATATTTCGATATAAAATTCCGAGTATCGAAAACCGATATTTTTTTCCAGTAGCGACACTTGTATGTAGGTCCTACCGCGACTGACTATGGCCGTTTAATTATTCCGACAAATCGAAAACTTCACTGAAAAAGAAACATGTGTTTTTACATATGTTTTTGGTACACTTTTAAGTGCGTTCCAAAAACAACAACAGTGAATAAAGCACATATCAAACACTTTTCTTTTTCACCGGATTTTTCGATATTTTCGCAATAATAAAGTCAAAATATCTATTTATGCAATATTTCATTTCATTTCTACAATATCTAGAATATTTTTAATTATTTCGATTTACACCTCAATCCATGCTGTACCAACAATTTTCTGTCGAATGTCACCTCTGGCACGTATCTCATAGGTTCACCATCCCTGGTTTTACTAATTGTTCGATTAATCTTTAAAATTATCTGCTCCTAAATGTATTAGACAATTAATTAATAAACAAACAAAAAATTCTTATCTTTGTTTTTGATTTCAGATAAATATTTATTAGTTAATTTATTAGAAATAATGTCCGTTAATTGCTATTTGAGATTATATTAAGCTAGCCAATATGTATACTAAATTTCTTCGAGTGCCAATGTTCTCTTTCAAATTGTACCGATATATCGATATTTTTAAAAAAATATATCGGTACCGATATTGATACTTGAAAAAAATATCGATACGATATATATCGATACTTTTTGGCACTTCCGACATCCCTAGCCTGTGTAGCGATCGTAACATAACTCATTTAATACTAGTGCATAAAATAAAACAATCGTACACGATCTAATCAATTCTCCACTGTAATGTTCGTAAACCACAAATATGTATCTCGAATATATGATAATTTGGTTCGTGTGAGTATTGATATTCGACGCTGATGACCTCAGATGTTGAGCGTCTATATTCTACACACACTCTCTATTAAAATACGATGAATTCATTTCAACATAGTCACTTATACTCGTTGAAAATAACCTGCATTATATCTCAGATACATAAACTACTATTGTATAGTATATTTAGAAAATTCAAAATAAGAGGATTTAGTTTTTGTGTGGTTCACAGAACTTGTTGAAATTTTGAATCACCTTAAAAAACTAAAATAACACAGATAATAGGACAAAAGAACAACACACACTTGTATAATATACGTGGTATGTGTGCTAACAGTTTTAATGAACCAGGGAAACAGCATTGTTTTGCAATGGTCACAGATTCTAGGTTAGAGCTATTCACTACACTAAATGTTTTCATTAAAACTCGAATTCATTTATTTTAACTAACTTATTGTTTTTGTTGCTATTCAACTAAAACAATACTAAAATAACTGGTGAGTTAAATCTTCCTTTAAAAAATTCCTTTGTTTCGTAACTGTACGCTGTGCATATAAACTGTCACTTCAGGAGTTTATAATCAAAAATTATAATTTTTATGCCAGTGTCGATAATTAACACGCATAATATTTTTTGGTGTATCAGACTTGCTAATTAAAGATCGGTCCTGAAATTCATATAACACATTTTATTTACTTTAGACTTGAGGACAGTATGGTGTAATGATCAGCGTGCTGGTCTTTGGATCAGACTGTCGTGGGTTCGAATTCCATCTCTATTCATGGATATTTTGTCATGTCGTTTAAATTCAGCTTTTTTTTATAAACGATAGAGCTTCGGCAGCAAGGCCTTAAGCTCCAAATCTATAAATAATCACTGTGTATTATATATAACTGTTTATCACTGGTTAAATTTTGTTAAGAAGTTCAGTTTTTTCAAGGAAACGAAATAGTTTGTAAATATTTTCACTGTTGTCGCCGAGGATGTCTTGAAGTTGAGTGGGGAGTTCAAGTCTATGGTTGGTGCATGCTTGACATTCAGTGAGGAAATTCAGCTTTGATATTGAATGATACTAGTCTTATATGATGGAGAAAAAACCAAATTTTACTCCTTTTTGTAAGCGATTCAATTGTTTTTTAAGATTTATTTATCACTTTATATGTACATATGCTCTTTACAGGGTGCTCCGGGAGAAATATGCCAGACTTTAGGGGTGTATAGGTCAATCTAAGTAGTTGTATTAACACATGTTTTAAAAACTTAATTATTTAGAGATGAAAAAAGTACATCGTTATATGAGTTGTATAATTCATGTTATTATTCACAGAGCCTGATAAAGTCTAGAAAAAAACGAAACGTAGCGATTATAAAATAAACGGAGTATTTTTTTAAGTTCCCGTTAACCTGTTTTATATACCAAATAACCATAATCATCATTATATTTTGTTAGCTGAATTCTGGTTTTAATATGCGGCAATCTCGACAAACCAAAGTTTGTTTATCAGTGTTCACATTTCGACGCACCAACGCATAAACTAGGCATTGTTCCTTTTGCTGAATTAGTTTTCATTTGAAAAGCCAGACTGCTTCGAACCCTAAATTTCAAGTACTACACAGAGACAGATTGTTGATTTGATAAAGAAATACATCGCGTCCCAATTGACATTCGACACATTTCCATCATTAATTAATACATTAAGTATGTGTCTAAGAATTATTTTGAATCAATAAAATTAAACAGACAATTGAAAAAATTAATTATGATCGACATTCAGTTCGAATTTGGAGCTACTTCAGATTCAGAATATACAATAAATATCTACAGTCAAAGCCCTCTAAGTGCACAGCTCGGAACCGAGCCCATCCTTTAAGTGCACACTTCCCCTACGATCTTTTTCATCCCCACTCTTCTAACTCATATAGCTATCTTTATTCAATCAGATGCTATAAATAATATCTCTAAAACTCTATGAATATGATGGAAATGGAAAGTTTGAAAATAGCGCGCTTACGGTCGCACGTGATTGGTCGCATATTATTCGAAGTGGGGGCTGGGGAACGTGCACTTAGAGAGCGAGTTCGTGTGCAGTAAGAGAGCGTGTGCATTTAGAGAGCGTGCACTTAGAGGGCTTTGACTGTATTATAACATGTGAATTGAATTTAAACTTTTAAGTTCAATTCATCTATGTCATAATACATATCTGTTGTATATTTTTTCTTTACGAACTTGAAGAAGATTCAAATCCTGACTGAAACGTCGTTCATAAATAATTTTTTTCAATTTTCTGTTTATAGTCGTTTAATTTATGTATTCTTAATAAATAGAGACCTTAACAAAGTACCTATATATAAGAATTATTTTGCTTAAATTGGGTATTGTCCCATTTTCACTGATTTTCTAAATAGATCTATGTGGAAAAATAATTTATCTTTATTTTCACGTTTTTAAAAATTTTGTAGCTAGAATTTCCTTAAAAAAACAGTTCGCTTTCCCAATTCTATATTCTATTTTTTAACGTATTTTTTTTTGTTTCAGGTAAGTCCTGTTTATAACATTCATTTGACGAAAACTATGTAAGTACAAATTTTCTTCTTTTGAAAGTACGCAAGACGAATCGTCTAAATCGGCTCAGTAGTTTTGAAGATATGCGGCGACAAACATACATACTTTCACGAAGCTTGGGATATTTCACACAAACTTTAGAATATGAATTTCTAACAATATTACATACGTGTTGAAATGGGAATCTCCTTTTTTAAACTAGAATCCGACCGAAAGATCACTTTTGATCATTTTCGACAGTATACTTTTACCATTTAAATCGATTAACTTGAGCCACAGGCGTATTATCATAAATAACCGGTAACGAAAATACTTTTCAAATAAACATGTAAAATTCATGACTCAAGTACCTAATCTCACACATTTGTATAGTACATATAATCGGCCTAATTCGTTAACCTGCTAAGTCCATTATTGTACAGTTTACAGGATGAAGAAAAAACTGAATAATATTTACCAAATATATTGAAAGTCAACAAAATGTTTTCTGCAACGAATGTTACATATAATATAACATTCGTTGCAAAGAATATTTTGTTGACTTTCAATATATTTGGTAAATATTATTCAGGACTTTCCTGTAGGTACGTAATTCAACATATTATGTTGAATTACTTACCTACAGGAAAGTCCTGATTTGTTCCCCACGCCCCGGCCAAATTGCGGGGTACGCCCATGACTCGAGCTCAAGTCTGCAATCAAAATCAAATTTGACAACAATGCAAATGTAATGTTGTGCGTCGTATTATTTTTGGACATTTAAAGTTTTGTACCCAACCGTATAGACGGTTTGAACCGCAGGAATTCTATAATATACAGTACACATTCACTGTCCCGTTACATAATATTGCTATATGAGTGACAGAACACCGAATATCATATTATTAAGTACAGGGTGTTTTGTTTTAATTTAATTTAAAATAAATATCATCATCATGAATTTCCACATCCTTTACAGGATGTTGGAGACCACTTGTTTCCATTTTAATCTGTCAATAGCCAGTGATTTTATGTCATTAAATGTGCTAATATTTAGCCAAGCTAAAATATAGTTATTAAAATAAAAATACTAATTTTCTCAAATCACAATTCTTTGAAATTCTTACTTTAGGAAAAGGAAATACAAGAAATGTTTTTTATCTCCATAAAAACGCTTCTAACAAAGAACTAAAATTATGTAGTAGGTACATTGAGAAACTGTTAATCAGTAAAATGGAGTTTTTCGAGCACATTATTTTGGTTTACGGCTTATCAACAACAAAACTATGCAAACAAAGAATACCTAATCGAAAAAGCATGCCTGCCATTATTTTTAGAATTTTTGCAATGATTGTTAGAAACATTGACTGTTACAATGCTATATTAGAAAAACTTTATTTTTGAACAACTGTCACCGTCGGAACTCAAACCCGAATCCACTTTCGCGGCGGAATGAGATTTCAGTTACTCTACGGTGCGATATCTCATCAGTTCTGTTTATAACATCCATAAATGAATGGTCCCTAACATCTTTAAGTATAGGGGACTAAAAGTATTGCTAAAAATTCAACATAAGGAATTAAATACCACTGCAATGATTTTAAGGTAGTACTCTCGCCACACCCGTTTTCTTAGGAGTTGTTTGAAATTTAGCCAGAATAATGTTTATGTAATTCTGCATCGATTAGCGCAGAATGAAATTTTTGAACTACACAGTTTCAGAGCTATTAAATTCCAAAGTTCGAGTTTTTGAGGCTCTTATACATTACGGTATACGGGGTATCGAAAAATTTACATACAAATATTTTTGTATCTCAGAAAATTTTCTTAGGATCTTTTTGAAAAACTAAAGTAACGTTAACTAACAACTAAACAATTTTTTAAAAATAGTCTCATTAACAGTTACTACACAGTTTGAGAGATATTTAATAAATAATAATGGAAAATTTACCAGATTTCACCATAGGAAAGGTTATACGATAAACGATCTGGCAACAACGCATACTTATCTAACCCGTCAAACAACTATGAGGTGCGTATGCATACATACACTGTAAACAATGATTGTAAAATTACATTGAAAGTTAAAGTAAAATTCCCTCAATTTTCTGCTGTCTAGTACTGAGTATAAAAATTATATTCCAAAATCTTCTTGTATGTAATTTTACACAAATATTACATAAACATATGTAGAACTGTAGGGTATGGGTTAGGAAATTTTACACATATTTTTTGAAAAATTATATTTTTTTGTTTAAAATATTACATATTTGTATGAAATGTGGACTACACAACTATATGTCAATTTACAGGAAAACGCGTAGCATTCCATATGGTGTTTACGATTACCAGAATAATCGCTGACATTGTATGGATCAGCGATTATACATGTAATCGACCTCAATTTTTACAGTGTACTATAAAATATTTTAACGCTCCGACAGTGTTGCCAGATTTCTCGCTCGGGATTTGCTAAAATTAGTACAGAATCTGCAAAAATTATTGGGCTTGTTAATAACAACTGTCAACTACATGTACTGCATAAACCAGCATATTAAACTTTTTACTATGACTGTCGCGAGAGTACTACCTTAAGGGTTTCGCAGACAAATAGCAAAAAAACGGAAAACATAGTTTCATGTCCGTTCTTCTATCTGTATGTCACAACCTTAACTCCGCCATCTTTTTAATTTGAACTCTCGACCTTAGTTTCTACGTAGTGTAGTATCGTGTCGTGTATTTCGAGGTGCATTCCCGAGTCAGTTTATAAACCGCAATTCGTATTAAAGGCTCCACAGAACATGCACTGCACAACATGTTCCCCCCTTTTACTTTACCTACTCTGTTTTGTGTCTGTGTGTGTACTTACTTATGTAAAGAGACTATTATAGTTGTAAAATATCAAGTAATATCATTGTATTGCTCCTAAGACAAAGTTTTGTGTTCCCATTCTTGAGTTTAGCCGCACTAGATTATAATATGACGTACCTAATAACACACGCACCTAAAACAATGTTTCAGTTTGCTTTCTCTTAAATGTTTCTCAGAGCTTAACTCGAGCTTACATCGTATAAAGCAATATTTGTTGGAACGAAGTACCTTATCGCGGGTTGGCGAGGAGACCTAGCCGAGAAAAAATGTAACGCGTCACGAAAAACCATAAGACAAAGTGTCACGAAAAACCGTAAGACGTAAAAGGTATACTGGTATACGGTGATATCGACCACTGCTGCCAAGCATGGCTAGCACAGTCGGTAGAGCATAAGACTCTTAATTCAGGGTCGTGGGTTCGAGCCCCACGTTGGGCGAATATTATTTTTATTTATTTTTTATTGTTTTATTAATTAGTATCCTGTTTACTAAAATAAAAAAAACCCGGGTCGCAGTGCCAAAACCCTGCCGACAATATAGTGTATTTGCTTGTATAGGGCCGTGTGGTTTTATAGTTTTATTATGTGAAATTAAGTTTGTTTTTGGGCAAAATAAAAAATTTAACCCCTTAATACACCCCTTAAAATAACATTTTTTTTCTTAATTGTAATATTATTATCAATCTAACGTCTACACCGAATTAAAGACACCGTTCAATAAATAAATCACTATCTGCAAATTAGTGTTTTCAAAAAATTTGTAAGTCCGGTCCTGTTGAGGCCATTTTATTAAAATTTTAGGGGCACTTTTTAATTGCTACTGACAGGTTAAATATCAATTTTGAAACGATTCTGAGAATTTTTTCGGAATTTTGGGGCCCAAAAACCCCTAAAAACTACCCTTAAAATGGCCCGATTACGCCCATTTTAAATAGGCTTCTTGCGGTGATGGATTTCAACACGTGGCCCAAATTTCGTTAAAATCAATTAACTCTTTCGAAAGTTATTGCCCGTACACATATATATATATATATATAAATATATATATATATATATATATACATATATATATAAACATTTTCAAAAATGGTGCCAATGTGTTTAGGAGGTTATGAAACGTCGAGAAATTTTGGTCCGACCCCTAGGTCCCGCCATCCGACCGACGCCAATAGTGTATGTTGCCATATGGCAAATACACTAAAAACAAACAGAATTGTGCTTCAATATTTTAAAAACAGACAATAAATTTATGAATATAGTTATTTATTGCTTCAATAATCAAAAATAAAGAGAGGGGTGGGTAGAGAGAATGAGAGCCTGGCATGTTAATGATTAATTCTGCCAACCCTGCATACCGGGTGTTTTTAGATTATACCGGGTGCTTTTAGATTATATAAAACGCGTTACGAAAAACGTCTTATACGAAAGGGACTTCGTTCCAAACGCGTGTCCCGCGACACGTTCCAAGTTTGTTTTAATTGTATTTTGTAATTCCATCACAAAAATTTTTTTTTTCTATAAACGTCAAAATAGTGCATACTAGCGACATCGGACGGAATCTCTTAAAAACTATTAGTTCAGGCATTTCTTTCGTCCTAGTGTGTATTACTATGGCCTTTCTACCAACAAATAATAAAAATAAAATTAAGTTAATAAATATTGTACGGTGGTACGGAACCCTTGTGTGCGGGTCTGACAAGCACTTGTTTGTTAGATTAACAATCATTAAATTGGCGTTTAAGATTTATAACATAAAAATCGGAATTGAAATTTGGTGACGTGACCAAACAATTAATGTTATAAATATACACCCAGAAAAATGGTCGAAATTTACCCAAAAATGTTATTAAAATTCACCCATGACAATGATAATCATTAATATTCACTAATAGAAAACAGTATCACGGGTAATTGGAATAAAGAAAATAAATCAATTTAAACACTCATTGATTGCAACGTTTCGTCTTTTCTTTAATTAAGACAATAAAGAAAATAAATCAATTTAAACACTCATTGATTGCAACGTTTCGTCTTTTCTTTAATTAATTACCCGTGATACTGTTTTCTATTATAACATATATCTGGAATTGTACTTTAAAAATGAATTAATATTTACTACTTTTTACTGTGCTCATTATTGAAAAAGTAATAAAAATGTATAATGTAATTCAATTTTTGTGGGCCCTTGACACTTGCGGGCCCGGAGTTTTAGTCCTATGTAGATCCAACCCTGCCCCCCGACAAAATAACTGCTTTTCATGCCTGTATAGCGCTTGTGAAATAACACATCAACACTAGTGGTGTAAAGTTACGTAAAATAAAATAAACGTGGTCGTACGAAAATTCCTGTCTTAAATAAAATAGTATGGATATGCTTTTTAGCATTATGAATATAAACTGAGACATTGTTGGGAAAATTTTAATTTGAGACATATTAACTCGATGGGCAAAAATCCACTCGATACCTACTACCCAGTTCTAGGCTAGTAGGAATCCAGTGGATTTTTTATGACAATGGACTCACTAAAGATTTCAATAAATACTAGTGCTTAATTAACAATTTTCCGTCCACTGGAATGATAAATTATTTCGAAATTAAGTATAAAGGATAGTTTTGAATAATGGGCATTAATCAAACATACGATAATATAAAAAATCAAATGCAAAATGAAAAGAAGAGCGATTAGTATTCCTTTCATAGCGTCAGGTGGACTAGGTTTTAGCAACTCAATGTACAAACACGATGATAAATTCTAGAGCATTCAGTGGTGACACAGTAAGTAATATGGTGCGTTACTTTTCGGTATATGATGTTATGTCGACGGCACAAGCCGATATTTCAACTCTTTGAAATACTGACAGCCAAAACTAAGCCCAAAGCTCATTGATCAAAGAAGATTACATAAGTCCGTTTAAAGGGTCACGTCTACCTGAATGCATTCTTTTTTATGAATTTTTAAGGGTTATAAAGTTAACAATTAAGTTCAATAAAAATGCAGTGTAATTTATTGATCACTTGCTTGAAAACATTTTTTTTTTATAAAAATTGAATAAGTAGGTATCTATATTTGATAAGATTCTGGAAGGCCCTGTTGAAAAAATGATAACATATGCTCCAAGCAAGCGAACTATCTGCCTTGCCTCATAGTGAAAATGTAGGTATATATGCAAAAAAAAATGCAAATCAGACAATAACAATTGTAAATAATTGTCAGCTCTTCACAATCTGTATAAATTTCATAAAGTAGTGTTGAGGTGTATTCTAAATATCCACAATTAAAAAATGATAAAAAGAATTAAATTTTTCTGCCACTTAATTGATGTAATAATCCTCACATTATATAAAAATGAATATTTGTTTGTTCGCTAATTCGTGTTTTAAACATTCCTATACCATTCATCCGATTACGATGAAACTTTGGTGAGTTGTTATGCGCGCGCCCGCGAAGGTTTCTAACCAAAAAATCTTATTCTTATATATGCTGAGCACGGTGTAGCCTCGCAAGGCAAGAGTGTAATATGGTCCAGTCGAAGGCTCCACTATTGTTGTCACTGCCGTGTATCAGTCGAGTGTGGAGCAGCGAGGAGCGGCTATTATTATATATAAATTCAGTAATAAAATTTTAGTAGTGTTGTCTAGTAGACTATTGTGTGGTGGGAGCTTGGATAAATAGAATTGAAGTCCTATTGCCACTAATTTGCCTTCTTATCAATGCATAGTAGGTTATGATTTTAAAGAATCTTTTGTCATTGGATAGACTCTTCGATGATGCTTACCTACCTATAGCGAATAATAGAATGTGTCACGTACTCAGTGCGTAAATAGTGTTTCGAGCAAATTATATTTATTTTTCTTTTTGTGAAACCGTCTGGACTATAACGTCCATTGTGATAACATACAATTTTTCTTTTAAATTTTCTGTTATATCAAATTTTTGGGAAAGACGAAAACAGAAAATGTATGTAATTCCAGAGTACACGTTGAATCTGGTGATCAAAAATTATTTCTAATAGAAAACAATATCACGGGTAATTGGAATAAAAATAAATCAATTTAAACACTCATTGATTGCAACGTTTCGTCTTTATTTAATTAAGACTTTTTCAAGCTTCTCAATATGTTTAAATGATAATTAAACTATGATATAATAAGCAATTTCGCATTACAAAAAACAATGAGTGTTTAAATTGATTTATTTTTATTCCAATTACCCGTGATATTGTTTTCTATTATAACATATATCTGGAATTGAACTTTAAAGATGAATTATTTCTAATTTTTGAAGTTATACTTCTTTTGGTGCGTTGTGAAAAAAAAAATGATGAGAGTGAATTTTTACGATATAAGACCAAAATCAACAGAATGAAGTTGTCGACTGTGAAATCAAAATCAACATGATGAAGTTGCTCGCTAAACCATAAGCATTGGACAATTAGTTAAATATTTTGATTTTAAGCACGTTTATAAAAAAATCGACTCATAACTATAGACAATGTAGCAAATCTTCTTGATTTCCGGGCTTGTACGCCGTGGTCCACGGCGTACAAGCCCGGAAATCAAGAAGATTTGCAACAACGCCAGCCGTGAAAGCCTACACAATTGGATATAAACAATGTAGGTGTATATTATGACAGGTGCCAGGTGATGTTTGATTTCAATGCGAATAAAACATTTGTTATATTTATGAATATTAGTGACAATATCTCATTGCAGTTTTTTTTATTATTTTATTTCAATAATTTATTTGCATACAAATTAAAAATTAGTTTTAACTTCTAACGCGCGTACGTAAGTGCAGGAACCCACTTTTTTAATTTTCTAAAGAAACAAACAATGCAAGCCTTAATTTTTTTAGAGCAGACCTTTTACATCAAACTAATGATGTTTTTTTTTGTATGATTAATGTTAAAATTAACAGCGCTGTTGAATTTCTGCATCACATCGATTTAAATGTGATGTTAAATTTGTTAGTAAGTGATAAAAAATTAACCGCACTATTTTTACAGAATAGCACCATATTTGTTTTTAACTAATAGTCGTATTGTGTTAACATTGTCTTCCCCGATGGTATTTTGTCTATTCATAGATTCTCAAGAATATACTCATCTATTCTATTCTGCTGGATACACGTCAGATTGAGTTAACAAATAAGACTGAATGTAACAGCACTATTACGCAGATCTCTTTAATCAAGTTTTAAATGGCGACCTCTGAAAGATTAATAAAACTAAAAAAACCTTGCAATGGTTTTCACTTCGTGATTCGCGAAAATGAGATGAAACATTGTGAATTTCATTTTTTCTCAAGAAGTCATTCAATCTGTGGGATTAGTAGTCGGCGTTTCGACACGCCCGTCTTTTCGTACGCCGTGTAGAGCATTATAACATAGGTATCTATACCTAGAGAACAGTATATTATAGTAACATTTTTTTAACTGAAAAAAAAAATATGTAGTATAATTCTTACTATAGTGTTAGCATTATACATCTTGGACAAAATTAACGCACCATTAACTGTCATATCGTTGGCTTAGACTACAAACCTGATGACTCTAGAATTACCAATTTTACAGGGACAGAAAAAACGGAATAATCTTCTATATAAATAGTATTTTAGCGCGCCCTCAATTCTTACGCCACTGGAAATGACATAGGCTTCTCGAACAAACTGACAGAAGTTTCTGGAATAATCGAGAACGGAATGTACGCGCCTATAAATACAGCTCGTGTGGAGCGCGACAAGCATTCAGTTAGAGACAGTGAGTGAGTCAGTCAGTTGCTTGCTTGCTGCAGTCTGTGGGTAGACGCACAGTCGGTATGGTGGACAGTTTAGCATTAACATTATTATATAAATTTCGGTGTGTTTTAATAATTGTGTATATAGTCTTTGTTGCCTTATTATTTACTAGAATCGGTTTATTTTTCGTTGTTTAGTTTATTTCATTGTTGTAAGAGAAATACTTTTTAGTTTATTTGTTTTGTATTTCGTTTGTTGTGAATAAATCAGTTTTAAACCACCACAAAGAACAGTTTTGTACAGTATTTTGCCTGGTTTACGTGTGGTACGATTTAAGGAATACCTATCATGTTTTGGAGCGAATTTTTAGTTGAGGCAGTTTTCTTTACGAAACTGTATGTCATAATTTTCAGTAAAACTATTTTTTAGATTTTTAAAAATTTATTTTAGTAAATGTTTAAAATTGGACTGAAAGTAGTTTTTGCTGTTTTTTATACAGTTATTGTTTTTTAGTGTTTTAAAAAAAATTCATTTTATAGGTTATATTTTTCACATCTGTCAGCTTATAAAATGTGTTCGTAGAGCATAAAATTTCCAAAATCATGCAATCAGTTGACAATAGGCTATTTGTCTTTTACTTTTAAATTGTTTTAAAATGTTTATATCGTAGTATTAATCCACAGGCATTGTTATTTCGCTTAAATGTGGTCGTTTCATAGAATACAATAGCACTCAAAATTATAAATATCTACAATAAGTTGGCGCAAAAACATAAACCACTATGTACCAACTGTAACGTCATTCTTGTAGATAGCAAATAAGGCTCGATATCGTTTACACGAAACTCGTTTAGTGTTTACTCACGTATGTTTCGTGTGTATGATATGTATGTTTACTACAAGTCCGACGTCACACATCAAACCATCATGGCGAGCAACGTTTTTTGACGTCAAAGAATTGCAATTTAAAAATTGGAATAAAAAATCAAGCTCGGGTTTGTGAATACAAACTGATAATTTCTGTTTTCATACTCGATAAATTATCGTATTCACATAATTTCATAATTTTTTTTATAGTGTCATCTAATATATTATATTTGCTTGTAGGAATGAAGGTGTATAAATTTAAAAGAATTCTTTTTATCAAAATATCACTATACGTACATATGTTTGTCATTCAGTTTCAAGTCACGCCGGAAGGGTTCTTTCAGAAAGACAAGCGTAGAAAGATTGCCGTCGCGTAGGTTATCGGTATCTCAAACCAGAGCACTGCTGTAATACCTAAATGTGGTGCGTTCTTTTCTTAAGAACAGGCACACAAGTGAGGCGGCGTTGAAATATGCTCAGTTTTTACAGCTAGATATTTGACATTGGTTGATTATTTCTTATTCTTCTTTATTACAAGCTAAAAATGAGTTTTTCAAATATCAGAAAGTTAGTGCTGATTTTTATGTAATCGGAATTTCAATCGATTTTTATTAAATGCCAAGAAATTGCGTATCGTTATTAGTGACTATTATACCTACCGTTTCTATTTTTTGTCATTTTAACACTACAAAGAATTGTATCTTTCAATTTTATTTCAAACTAACTGTTACCAGCGACTTCATCCGCGCGAATTCACCAAAAAATGTTTGTTCAGTTCGCAGAATTTACAAGTTAATAGCTCTGTATTCTTCGTTATCTCATTCTTCATCTTTGCGAATCGATGTTTCGTGTTTTTTTAATGTTTATTGAAGATTATTACTCGAAGCAAGTAAAAATACTCGAGAGATTTACGTTAATAATTATTTAATTTATTAGTGTATTAATAGTGTATTAATTAGTATATACTTCCCTATTTGCATCGGATTTTGTTCACAATTTTGTGAGTTTTAATTTTTTTGCGCGGAACTCAAATTCTTTTTTAAAAATAAAAGTAGCCTAAGTTACTCCATCAAGTATCTGCCACTGGTAGTTCCGTCAAAATCGGTCCAGCCGTTTCGGAAATCAGTCGGAACAAACAGACAGACAGACAAAAATTTTAAAAATTGTTTTTTTGATTTATAAGTACTCTCATATATGCATTTAGTAAAAAGCTGTTATGTTGACATATCAAACAGACATTTCAATTTTATTTTTTAGTATAGATTTTCGTCTACATAGAATATTTTATAATTGGAAGAATTCAGTATGTCATGATGTTCACATCGACTTATTTGCTACCAATTTTATATTCGCATTGATAAACTATTTTCAGGAAAACAAAGAAAGTCTGGTTATTTTTACAATAAAAATATAATGTCGATACATCCATTTTAGTCCAAGCTCTACTGGAAAACACAACTGAATATTTATTATTGAATTTAATGGATTATTATACGACAAGAAATATCAAACCGATGGCACACTAATTCAACTTTTTCATCAAATTTTGTTGTGAGTACAATACGACTCACTGCTATACTTGATAAAATTTATACAAATGATAGAGAATAATTCTTTGTAACTAGTGAATCCGTGCGAATTCTTCGCACCGATAGTGGTCAGTTACGTAATATAATAGGATGAAAATAAATTTTAGTCTATTCTATTCTATTCAGAGACTTCAACGCCACTGCGCCACTTAATTTTACCGACAATTGTTAAAATAAACAGATTGTCAACCGATGGTGACATTTGTTTTATTTTATTTTATTCTATTCTACTCAGAGACTTCAGCGCTACTGCGCGTCATATTACTGACAACTGTTAACATTAACAAGATTGCCACCAGATGGCGACATTTGTTTTTTCTGAATGTTATTTTGTGTAATGAAATTGTTAAAATTTTTAAACTGTAATTTAACGAAAACATTAACTTTAAGATATTAACTTAGTTCGTGATTAGAGAGAAAAATAATCTCCAAAATGGCGCATCAAACATTTGATACAGTATGAGATATTTCATACCGACAAAAAACACCTTTGAGAAATAATATATTATACCGATCCTGTAGGTAATTAGATTTTGATCTTTTTGTAAGGTATAAATAAATAAATTTTTTACTAGTGTTTTTCAGTGACTTTTGCACGGTCAAAGCTTGGACTATTTTCTTCTCATTTTATGAAACATTTTATATTGTATTTACTATGTGTATGTTTTGCAAGCTTATAGAAAATATTATTTATTCATGAGCAAAAGCTCTCAAAATATATACACGATATAAAATGTTCTTATTATTTAGAAAACTTTGTGGGAAACTTTCGTTTTTCTATCGTTCTTTTGTCAGACTTACGAAATTATGCTTGTTCTATTTTGCTAGCTACCTATTTAATATATTCCCTATATACTCACCTACGTATAAATTTACCTGTGTGTACGTAATGTCTAGCTTATACTGAATTTACATGTCGTTATCCTTTGCGCATAAAATATTGTAGTTTCATAATAACATATTATTATTGTAAATACTCTAACAGTCACGTCATGATCCATAACATCATCCTGCACGAGAACTATGTAGCATTTTTTTCAAATTGAACTGTCAATTTTTCTTAAATTATGTGAAAATTATCTATATAGGAGGGCTGATTTTCACATAATTTTGGGTCCACTTCCAAATTATTTTTGGCTGCAAATTTGATTTCCATACTTTTACTATAGAAATGGCAGTACGACTACATTTCGCATTTCTTTTATTTTACTTTACGCACACAAGTGTGAAATGAGTCATTTTACTACCACTGTACATGCATAAAAAGCAGCTATTTTATAGGTGGTCGTGAAAAAAATATAGTTAAGTATCCAAATTACTTTTAAAAGAATCTTAAAAATAAAAAAAGTATTTTAAAAACATGGAAAGTTACTTTGTAAAATACCTTTAAATGTACCTTAGATGCCAGATACTTCTAAGGACTCTCTTTTTTTCGAATACAGAGTATTTAATAATAATAATAATAATAAGTATTTAATAATAATAATAATAATAACCTTTCCAAAAGTCTTTATTTCTAGACTTGTGAAAAATACTTTTTAAAAGTAATGATAATAATAATGCGTTTAACGTCCGTTTCTCGACCTTATGTCATTACAGACGCCATTCGCACCATTACTATTTTCCATCTACCACACTTCCCGTTATTTTTCTACATTTTTAAAACTTCAACTTATGTAATAGCAATGGGCGAATGAAGGAACTATAGGAAATAAGGATAAGGTAGGCAATTTTTGAACTAGGAGTTTGATAGGTAATCGGCCATGGCCTCAAATAAGGAACCATCTCGATATTTATCTGGAATTAATTGAGGGAAACCATGGAAAACCTCAATCAAGATGGGCGGTACAGGAATTACCGTTTCTCGGCGAGAGGCAGTAGGAAAAAATCCTAGCCACATCTGCCCCCGCCGGGATTCGAACCCGGACCTCCCGAATGCGAGTCTAGTGCTGTCTCAACTACTTACTATAAAAATTATTTGAAATTAGTAATTTAATTACTTGTTAATTAATTACCGCTCAGCTCTGCTGAGGGCCAATCAACAGTATCTATTCATGTACAGTCAAACCCCTCTAAGTGCACGCTCTCTAAATGCACACGCTCTCTTACTGCACACGAACTCGCCCTCTAAGTGCACGTCCCCCAGCCCCCACTTCGAATAATCTGCGACCAATCACGTGCGACCGTAAGCGCGCTATTTTCGAACTTTCCATTTCCATCATATTCATAGAGTTTTAGAGATATTGTTTATAGCATCTGATTGAATAAAGATAGCTATAGGAGTTAGAAGAGTGGGGATGAAAAAGATCGTAGGGGAAGTGTGCACTTAAAGGATGGGCCTCGGTTCCGAGCTGTGCACTTAGAGGGCTTTGACTGTATTCAAAAACGAACTTTTAGTTTGCTATTCAATACTGGTTGATTACAGTAGTGACTGCACAGAGTCAAAAGTTCTGACCGATTGCCTTCAGTGAATGCAGTGGAGGGGAAACTTTGCAATAGGCCGTAGCACAACTACCGTAACGCAAAAGCTTCCGTTTCATGTAAAATATACGAATAAATACAAGCGTTTGTACAGTCGGACTCATGCATTTTCAACACCATCTATTTCTAACTGATTTTAGTAATATATTTTCAAGTTTTTAGTTTCTGCTTTTCACGCAAAGTGTCTCTTCCTACGCTGCTCAGCCAATGGAAAAATATATTTTACAACGTTTAATTAGTGTATTTGCCATATGGCAACATACACTATTGGCGTCGGTCGGATGGCGGGACCTAGCGGTCGGACCAAAATTTCTCGACATTTCATAACCTCCTAAACACTTTGGCATTATTTTTGAAAATGTTTATATATATATGTATATATTTATTTATATATATATACGTATATCTATATATATATATATATTATATATATATATATATATATATATATATATATATATATATATATATTATATATATTATATATATATATATATATATATATATATATATATATATATATATATATATATATATATATGTATATATATGTGTGTGTGTGTGTGTGTGTGTGTGTGTGTGTGTGTGTGTGTGTGTGTGTGTGTGTGTGTGTGTGTGTGCGGGCAATAACTTTCGAAGGAGTTAATTGATTTTAACGAAATTTGGCCCACGTGTTGAAATTCATCACCGCAAGAAGCCTATTTAAAATGGGCGTAATCGGGTCATTTTAAGGGTAGTAGTTAGGGGTTGAAAAATGTTTTTGGGCCCTAAAATACTGAAAAAATTCTCCGAATCGTTTCAAAATTGAAATTTAACCCTCTGGTAACAATTAAAATGTGTCCCTAAATTTTTAATAAAATCGGCCCGACAGGACCGGACTTACAAATTTTATGAAAACACTAATTTGCAGATAGTGAATTATTTACTGAAAGTTGTATATAATTTGGTATAAAGATTCGATTGATAATAATATTGCAATTAAGAAAAAAAAATGTTATTTTAAGGGGTGTATTAAGGAGTCAAATTTTTTATTTTGCCTAAACATCAACTTAAGTTCGCATAATAAAGCCACTCTGCCTGTATAAGCAAATACACTATATTGTCGGCAGGGTTTTGGCACTGCGACCCGGGTTTTTTTAAATTGATGAGAGTTTTTTCCGCTTTGTTTAAGCCTACCACAAAGTGAGGATGAAGGAGAAGTTGAAAATACATGAGTCGATTAGTCCTGACAAACTGGAAATACAGGAGTTCAAAATATATTCTATTTACCACTGTCTATTTTCAACTGATTTGACTTACGTATTTTCAAGTTTTTAATTCTTACTTCTCACAAAACTCATAAAACTTATAAATTAATAGACATCTTTCTGCCGCTTTAAACTAAAATATGCGTAGCTTAATTGTACACGTTATGCAGTAACGTGCTTGTTACGTTACGCTCTTGTGAATGTATTCGAAGTTTTATAATTCAATTATGGGTTATACGATGTATTGACAATTTAATATTAATGTACTTGCTAACAGAATTAATCTTTTAATCTTGCAAATTTGTTTCAATATCTTTTTCAATCCGCAATATTAAATTCTGACAAGTAAATTATAAGAGCAATTACTAAATTAATAATTTCCAAATGACGTCACCAAAGTTAAAATTATAACCCAGAATGGAAGTCGACGGTCGAAGTGAATAATAAATTTGACGTGATGTCACTGCTGCCAACTGTTGTTCAAGTATTGAAATTGATATCAGAGTACAATGTAGCAAGTTTGCTACACTGATATGCACAGATAGTGGGATAGTAGGCTTGTTTTATCATAGAAAGTCAATGTTCTGCTTATCATACATACATAATTGCTTTATTCATTTAGAAAGGTATACACTGTATAAATAGCGTCAACAAATATAATAAATAATATCAAAAATTCTTATTGAAATACTCTTTGAGACTGTGATTGCATTGACTAAGTATTTTTAGTGTATTTGCCATATGGCAACATACACTATTGGCGTTGGTCGGATGGTGGGACCTAGGGGTCGGACCAAAATTTCTCGACGTTTCATAACCTCCTAAATACTTTGGCACCATTTTTAAAAATGTTTATATATATATGTATATATATATATATATTTATATATATATATATATATGTGTGCGGGCAATAACTTTCGAAGGAGTTAATTGATTTTAACGAAATTTGGCCCACGTGTTGAAATCCACCACCGCAAGAAGCCTATTTAAAATGGGCCTAATCGGGCTATTTTAAGGGTAGTTTTTAGGGGTTGAAAAATGTTTTTGGGCCCCAAAATACCGAAAAAATTCTCCGAATCGTTTCAAAATTGAAATTTAACCCTCTGGTAGTAATTAAAAAGTGTCCCCAAAATTTTAATAAAATCGACCTTACAGGACCGGATTTAAAAATTTTAAGAAAGACTAGTTTGCAGATAGTGAATTATTTACTGAAAGGTGTATATAACTTGGTATAGAGGGTCGATTGATAATAATATTGCAATTAAGAAAAAAAAATGTGTATTAAGGAGTAACATTTTTTATTTTGCCCAAAAACCAACTTAAGTTCGCATAATAAAGCCACACTGCCTGTATAAGCAAATACACTATATTGTCGGCAGGGTTTTGGCACTGCGACCCGGGTTTTTTTTAAATTGATGCAGTGCCAAGTTTCTGATTTCTATGGGCATTTTGTTATAAATTCTTATAACAGAGATTATCACGTCAGTATGATCGGTTCCATGATTCTTGATTCTCCGGCAGAATAACCCTGCCAAAAATTTTATTTAATACTAATTATATATTATATTTATATTATAATTATCATCTGGGGATATTTTGTCGGAGGATAAAAACGCCTGATACCATATAAACGATTTGTTTTTAATAAATTTAAGTGATCCTTAGATTTATGTTGGGTATTCTTGTCCCATGTGTTAAAAAAAGATCTGGGTTTTATGTTATGATGTCAAAAATATTATAGGAATATGAGTACATTGTAAATAAATATAAATAAATCAGAAATAAAACTAATTGAAACGTAATGTGTCTCCATGTGATAATAGTCATAATAAAAATTGATAATATTCGTACTTTTGAATAAGTTGATTACACTAAATTGTTTTAGTCACAACTTCCGTCAGTTGTTTCATGATATCAAATATCTTGCAGCAGTCATTAAGCTCAATAAATATGGGAGTTATTTTTAAAAATTAAATTATTTGGTCCGCCAATTTTGAAACATTATTTTAATTTTTTTTAGTGCGAATCGGCTTCTGTGGCCCTTATTATTACTTTTTACGTGAACTACCGGTGTAGCTTACGATGGATGGTTTGACGATCACTGGTTTCTTAATCCTTATGTGATTCACGAGGCACCCGGGTACCTTTAGCATTTTCAAATTAAAAAAAAAGATTTTTGCGCCCTATAGATAGTTTTAGTGATTTTCTGAGAGCTCCTAACTATTTATAAATAATACTTTTTGAATTGTTTTAACCCAGTCAAATATTTATGATATCGTGAATAAAATAAAATATATTTTACACCCATAATAGAGTGACGAAGGTACCCGGGTACCTCTTTGTGTTTTGTATGAAATTGAAAACAATATTTATAATTCTCAATATTAAAATTGTAATTATTTCATTAACTAATTTGTATTTTTAATCATTTCAGTTTTGCCCGAAGAAGTTAAAACGAATTAACGAAACGTCGCAAATTTTTTAATTTAGTTTTCTATATTAAAATTCAATTGTCCAATTTCCCGTGAAAAAATAAAAAAAAATATTTATAATTTCATACTTGAAATACAAAAAAATAAAATTAAAAATACGTATCAAAATGTTTTATTCATATAAAAAATTACAAATTCTTGGTTTATACGGAATTAGTACAATTCTCGAAGCAGATCTTACATATTGGACGAGATATTGCATGTTCATCACAAACTGATTTTTTGTAGTTAGTGCAAGTTTTTCGCGTTTTAAACAACATCTTCTAAAGACTACGCGTTTAAAGAACTTATCCACTATCCATATATTGTAACAGAAATCAGTGGTTTGCTCTCACCAGTGTTCTCGCAGTTGACGGGCGAACTGACGGACGGACGGACGCGCACAAACTAATATAAAGTTTAATGAACGGGCTAGTTCCTCTCTTATTGCTAATTATTAATTGATTTTACTTAACAGAGACGTAATAAACTATAGTCTCCATTTAACTTAAATATTTGTTTAAATAAAAAAAAAAGTTTAAAAATTAAAGCTCGATTAGGAAAAGTGGAAAATGAGTTTCCAGTTTGAAAAGACGTCGGATAAAAATGTGATAGTTTTATTAACTCGACGCCATTTCATATCGGAAGCTTGTTTTCTAATTTTGCGTTGTTTTAATTTTTATACTTCCTTTGGCGCGTTATAAAAAAATGATAAATGTGAATTTTTACGATGTAACATCAAAATTAACAGCATGAAGCTGCTTGCAGAAAAAGGTTACCAACAGAATAGAGACAGACTTACACGTAGACATGTAATACACGTCACCAAGACACCGTATTTACGAAAGATTTTTTAAAGTACCTTAGATACAATGGAAAGTATCTTGTATCTTTTAGGGAATTGACTGTTTAGTATCTTGTATCTAGATAGTTTTAACGTGTCTTGTGCAACTCTGAATTATTTTTTTAATATAATTTAAATAATTAAAGGAACGAACTAGTTAAATTTGTAGTCAGTTAAATATCACGTTCTGAGTTGTAAATCCAATCCTGTCAGAAGAATAATCTGCTAATGCTCGGGATCTTACCATTTATTAGTCCCTCTGTTCACATAATATAATTAACTTTAAGTTTAGCTGCACTGAAGTACCTACTAAAGGTTATACGACAGAAATGTATAACTATGTCTGTATGCTGTACATGTCCTACAAAGTATCTTCACTTACTAGTAAATTACCTACTTCACTAAGGAAGCGAGAGGAAATCTGTTTAGTTATTTATATAAGCTGTACCAAATGACAGGTATTGTGTTAAAGTAACTGTTTACCAGCTGTTCAATATGCACGCTTTTGTTAGCTTCACCTGTATGTTTGTAAGGGAATTTTTGAACGTGAAATTCACCCACTTCAAAACGTCAGATTAAACTGAAACTTTGCATTCTTATTAAATACCGATGACAATACAATAATTTATTAAGTTTGTTCCATTACCCTGACCAGAATCATCAGCATAAAAAATTAGTCTAAAAAATAAATTATAGATTAAAAGAACTAAAAAAAACGTTTTAATAGTAAACCGAACTAAAAAGTAAAAAATAATGTTTTCTTGTAAAAAAGCGTAGGGTGCTTATTACTATTTTTATACTAACTTTTACAAATAACTAGCAATGAAATATTTATACCAGTTGATATAAATTTTTACAACAAAAATTTATTTTTTACTCTTTAGTTCGCCTTGCTATTAAAGCGTGTTGTTTAGTTTTTTTTAAAACTATTATTTATTTTTTCACCAGCTCTATATCTTACGGCAGTTAAATGTGTGTTAGTGCATCTAAAATGCAAGTACTTACGTTTCGGAAATATCTAATTTCGATGAAAAATCGTATTCAAAGCATTATTTGATGATAATACTTCAAAATCAACTAGAAATATGAACCATTCTTCTCACATGACTTTTAGTCAAGTTTTTATAGCTTAGTTTGAATAAATAGATAGGATTTTTTTATCCCCACCACCCCATAATTTCCGCTAGATAGACTCGATGAAATATCACGGAAGAGACGCAAAACTCAACTATGAACTATATTCATCCTTCTTGGCTATAGTTTCTGGACTAAAAATAATTCGGGCGTTTGATTGGTTACTTTGAAATCAGCGCAATTTCAAAAATACATTAAAGATTTACACTTTAAAAAACGTAGATTTTTGACGACATTCAAAAACTCCAGAACTTTGTCGGATTTACAACGATTGTAGAAAATGACACACAAATTACAAGCAAACATCTTTATCTTTCTTAGTTTACGAGTTACTTATATGTGTTTAAAGTTTTCAAAACCACAAACTTTTGAATCATCGTACCTTCTAAACTAAAGGAGATACAGATAGCTGATTGCACTCATTTGAATCAGCGTTATATCAATGTAGTTTTGATTCATTCAATGTATGCACATATTTTTAAGTGTGCATAAAAGATCTACACAATGTAGAACATATTGCAATAAAATTGAATTATCTTCCTTCCGCTAACACAGATAGCTACACGATATAACGAACGTTATATTTACAGATAAAGCTTTTGTGTGTCTGTAGTTTGTACGTAAATTTTTCATATATGCATAAAATGTACATAAAAAGAAAATTGTGTGTGCATCATTTTAATCACAACTTTGCTCTACACTCACTTGATGAACTTTGTACCACGGTCGTACTATAGATGGTAAGCTCACCGGATGATAGAGTACTGTCACTTCCAGCCATTTTTGTCTTCTTAAAAATAAATGTGAAAACCGATTAATCTGTGGATTAACCCAAATGCCTCAGCCACACACTCGACGAGTGGCATGGAAAGTAGCGAGGAAAGGAGGCAGAGACGTTGTGTGGCCGCGTTACTCGTCATGCCGCACGTCATGCTCCTCGTCATGCCCAGTGCTCTCTCTATTGTCGGTTTTTTATGCGCGAGTCAAAGGACCGGCAATAAGAGCACGAGTATGCCGGCCACATACTCCCGCGCCACTCAGTACGCATCAAGCGGTCTAAGTGTAAGGCATAGTGCGCACGCTGCCACAGTATCGACCTCCATTGCCGAAAGGCGAAAGCCGAGTGCGGAGCGTCGTGAGTACAGCAGTGTCTGGCCGCTTAGGGCAACATCGCGACAGCGCGATGAGCAGAACGAGGAACATAGTCTGGCAGTAGGGTAAAACTTCCTGTTCTGTTAAATACGTTACTATAATTTGATACTATTTTGTCACATTATGTAACAAAAATCTGAACAATGGTTGGCCTTGCGAGTCAACCTTACAACTAGGTTATTTTTTTACAGTTTAATAAAAAAAAGAAAATTTTGTTATGCAAAGTTCTGGTCCATCTTCATCCTCGTCGGAAGCTAAAATAGACACAAAACAGTTTCCGGTGTAGGCGGGAGTGGGCCAGAACTGTCATAAATATGCTTCTGTGTAATTTTGTTTAAACGAATCAACCGATTTCAGTAAATCTTTCGACAATTAAAAAGCTATTCAAAACTTCAGTCTAGTTCAATTTTGAGACTCATCAGTCAAGTAGATTAGAAGTTATGTGACAGAAAAGTGAATAATTGTTGTTTTCAATATTTTCACTCCTTGGATAACTCTAAAAACTACTCCACCGATTGACTGCAAAATTTAATCAGGTCTCAATAAATCCTTTCGATTACTGGGAAACGAAGGTTAATAGGTCGATTCGCTCTAAAGATATCGCACGACAAAAATTTACGCACACACAACCATACGAACGTTCATTCAAAAATAGTCAGAATAGCTTCTTAGGATCCCAAAACGTCGAGATATGGTGTAAACTCGATAATACTAATATTAAATTATAATATAGAAACAATAATATAATCGCGAAATGCAGCAAGAAACATCTATTTTTGCTAAACAAAAAGAATAAAAATAATAAAACAACAACTGGGCCACTATTTTACTGAACCCATTTTACTATGTATCGGTTCGTCTTTTGTTTGGCTTCATAAAAAGAATTTGTAGAGTTGTTCATACACAATAAGTAATATATTTTTCCGGTACATGTAAGCATAGTAATAAACTTAAGATGCGCTATAGAAAAGATAGAGCGTAAAGTGAACACTAAACATAACAGAGTGTATACCAGAAATGGAGGTACTGTAGTATAGAGTTCAGTTTTTTTAACATCGGTTTTTTCTGAATTATGGCACAGTAGTCAAACTATATAATTTCTTTTTCGCAACAAATAATATACAGTTTAAAATAAATAAAATTAAAAGACTAATGACAGACAATTGAAAAAAATTTAATAGTGAACAACGTTTACGTCCGGGTTTGGATTTTCTTCAGGTCCTTAAAGAAAATATAATATATATTATGATATATTTTAATTCAATTTGAAAGATAGTGAAAATTAACAATTGTTATTAATTGACTTTATTTCTTTTTTGTCCTTGGTAATTAATATAAAAATGATTTTTCGGGAAAAGGGACTTTATTTATAAGTAAAACACTTAATATTTTATTTTCAGCGACGTTTCGTTCCTTGTTTGGAACTTTATCAAGCTTTAATAACAAATTTATTAATTGTATTTTAAAAAAAATTTATTTACAGTTATTAAAGCTTGATAAAGTTCCAAACAAGGAACGAAACGTCGCTGAAAATAAAATATTAAGTGTTTTACTTATAAATAAAGTTCTTTTTCCCGAAAAATCATTTTTAAATTGTTATTAATTTTCGCTATCTTTCAAATTGAATTCACATATGTCATAAAATATTTTCATTATATATTTTTCCTTTAAGAAACTGAAGAAAATCCAAATCCAGACTGAAACGTTGTTCACTATTACATTTTTTCAATTGTCTGTCAAGGGTTACATTTCTTTGTTTTGTCTCAAATCTGTGTTAAATCATCTGATTCTAAAACAAATACGAGTAAGATCAGAATAGAATGCCGCCTTTGAGAAAACTCCTGTAAAGTGTAGTGACTCCAGCGCACTTGTTCAATCTAAATACATGTAATAATATAGTGCTACATAATGTTAGCTACCTGCTCACATGAATATTTTATACGTGCAAGTATTTGCATAAACTTAAGACAATTATTATTTAATCTATTATCTTGCAAAATATTGTGCACATGCTTTGTAATAATATAGTACCTACTTCTGACTTTACTGTCATTTTATTTAATAACAGACTTCGGGTTCGAGACTCGTTAATGACTACATTTTTAAAAGCCTTTGAAGTCTGCTGTTAGCGGACTCTAGCGAAAAAGGGGGCTGATTGTAAAAACAATTTTTATTGCTTATGTAGAAAAATAGCAGCTTTGCAACCTAAATTAAGGTTGAAAAGTAACTGTTTGTCCATATCTTTACTTTGCGCATGCAAATTTACTTAGCGCACTGAAATTTACTTTGCGAAATATTAACTGAATTGAGGTTGAAGTGACAGATAGTTTGATTTATACCACAAGGTTAAAATATACTAATAATAAAAATTTACAATAGTTTTAAAATTATTTCGTAATAAAAAATAGTACGTGTAATTCGTGCGTCATTGTACATTGCCCCCTTAAGCGAATGAGCGCACTCACTTCGTTTGTGGGCTCAACTTCGCTTTCGTGGACAACTTCCCGCACTAGTTGCACAATATACTATTTTCACAGTTATTGTCAATAAATTATTGAGCAAGTTAGAGTCAATATTTTTAACATAAGTTTATAAAGAAAAATATTCAAAATGAACAAAAATATGTGCTTTTTGAAATTTTTAAGCAGCAAACCAAATTTTGTGAAGCTTAATGCTTAATTTCAACGAATAAAAATACTAATAAAATGAATTCTGCAACCATATTCAAAATTTCCCTGGAGCATATTTTAAAATCTGAAAGATCAAGTCACCTTAACCTAATGTTGGATCTTTTTGAGGTAACATTAAATGTTCTGCATTGTCGACAACAACATTGCTTTGTTTTGAGTTTCTATTAGCGGCACTTAAGAAGCAAACATTTTGTTATAATTATCAATTTCGTTGTGATCAGACGTATTTGGACTTCGTCTTGATTAAATCAAGTTTTATTGTTTTATTTATTTATTTTTTAAGTTTCTATTATCTGTTTAAAAAATGTAAGATACTGAGGGAAAGTAGAATAAAGGAATAAATGAGAAGTTAGTTTGTCCCCCTAAATACATGAAACTGACAAGAATAGAAGTTTATAGTGTGTTGCATTATGATTCACAAAATAGTAAGACAAGGATGAACAGCTTGAATCTGACATTGGAAATTACGAACAACTGAAGTACAAAATAATTTCTGTAATGTGACGTACACACGGTAGGAACTCACAATATATATTTCATGTAAATTCAGAAAGGAAAATATTAAATATCATATTCTCTATTTTCAGATATCAGAACAATTTGTGGATTAAACATTTTTTAAATACAAATATATGCTGAAACGTTACATAATGTGAGGTTATGATGTTGATGTACTACAGACAATTCATACTAAAAATATTTTTCTATAGAATATGGTATGTAAATGAAACTATGGTATGAATGTGACGATCTGAATTTTCACGTTATAAACATCAAAGTGCCCTCTTAGAATGTGTAATAATTTAGCCATAATTATAATATTATAAACTAAAAAAGTTAAACTTCTTATGTGAGCTTATGAGGGTGAGACTCATTATAATTTTTTTTTTATTTTATAAAACGATCGAATCGATCATTATAATAATATCGAATTTTAGGTTTTATACAAGTTCTCTATTTACAATTTGGTTGTGATATACAAATCCTGGTAGATGCACCACAGGTATTGCTTTAAATAAATAGCAGCATGGTTGCAGCAGGTTGTATACTGAATACGTGTATACCTTCGCTGTAACCGCCACATCCGCAAGCAGCAGAGGCGCAGAACTACTGAGCCACTGTAGACTGCATTGTAACCGTTCTAATAATGTGAAATTTCCCAAAGGAGTCAAATGTATGAATAACACAATACGCCAAATGCGCGGCGGTTTTTATGGTAAAATCTGTTAGATGTTTAATTCCATATTGGCATCGACGTTGCATTTACAACTGCGTCTTTTCACGAACCATATATTCATATATCATAAAATAAAAAACATAATCAATTAGTTATTGATGGTTTTTATTTTTAAAATTATCTTCATTTGATCTGTTCAAGATTGTGGTCATTTTTACATAGGTAAAAATAATCGGTATATATTATTTCTCAAAGATGTATTTTTGTCGATATATCTCCCTCAAGGCTGTTGGAACCCCCTGAATTTAAGTCAAAAATAGAGCTTCGGCTGATTGTAGACTTATTCGTCAACATTTGGCAAAAAATCTTTCTCTATAAGGAAGATAAAGGACAAATCTAGGTCTCTAATGGACTACTTTTGTAATTTATGTACGATTTACTAGAAAAAAGTTATCATTAATTGTGCAAAAAAAAAAACACACGTTTTCGAAGTCACACTACGACCATATTCGTACTTATTTCACAAAATTGTTCCATCACAAACCTAAAGTGACTCTTTTTTTCGGAAAAGTTTTTTAAGTCTTCAAAATATTTCCAAAAATTAGAGTAATCACCTGACAGCGGCACCCTTGCAACAACATTTTTTAGCCTCGTAATAATAATAGTGTGACTTAAATTCAGAGCGTTCCGACAGCCTTAATACTGTATCAAAATTAATGTTTGATATGCCATTTTTCGAAACCATGGCCGGTTACCTAGGCTCAAAATTTGCATTCCTTCCTATAATTCTTTCATTCGCCCAATAACGGGAAGTGTGGTAGTTGGAAAATAGTAATGGTGCGAGTGGCGTCTGTTATGAGAAAAGGTCAAGAAACGGACGTTAAACGCAATAATATTATTATTGTTACTATTATTTTAATTTTGTTTGTGTGTTTATTTAAATGCCATCTCAGATAAAAAAAAACAAAACAGCAAACAAACCGGTCATATTATTAGATTAATTTGATTGCAATTTCATGTAAATTTTATGGGTTCTGTTTGTTTCAGCTCATACATTTTTACCTATATAAATTCATCGTGCTGAAATAGAGCCATATAGTACAGTAATTGTTGACATTTAAAAATACTCTCATAAAAGCATTGTGGCAGCTACATAAAATAAAGTATTACATAAACTTAAGTTTCTGTTTTTTTCGGGAACATAAAAAAAATTAAGAAGACAGCTTGACGTCCTGGTCTGTGGATCAGAATGTCGTGGATTCGAATCACATTTCCGCTTATCGATTTATATGATGTTTTAATTTAATATAATTTAGTTGTTAGATACTAAATGATCTTATTTGTATAATCCATTATAAAAAAATAAATAGTTAAAAATATTACTTAATGCATTGTTTGAAGTAATTAATTTTTTTCTCGTTTTAAAAATTTTGATAAATCATATTTCAAATTATATACAACTATCCGTAAGTAATTCTGCTTGGTTTTGGTAATATTTTGCGTCACAAATTTAGTCTTTACTAAAGGGTTAAATTTGAGCCATTTTGACTCCTTTTTGTATTGTTTTTGAAAAACTTTTGTTAGCCCCTTAAAACGACTCTTTAAGTGGTATTTCAAATAGGTTTCGTATAATGATAAATTCCAATATGTAGATACACGAAATTTCGCTAAAATCAATTTTTTCTTTCAAGAGTTGTCGCTCGAAAACTTACAATAACCACCGCATTTTAGTGAGCAAAACGTTCTTTAAAAAATTACATTTTGTTACAAAGACACTGCTGTGGGCAAACTTAATATTTTTTGTTATAAATTATTTTCCTTCACGAGAGAGCAAAAAAGTTTGGAAAATATATCAAATGTTTCTAACTATGATCTTTAAGAAAAGAAATCGTCTTTTTGTAAGAAAAAGATGTCCCATTAAATTTACAGTGAAAATGCTGCAGGACAAATGCGTCTGCTGTATACTTTTACTCAGGGCCGGTTCTAGGCATGGGCAAACCGGGTACTTGCCCAGGGCGCCAAGTTCAGAGGGGGCGGCATTTTCCAGAAAGCGTTCTTCAAGAATTGCAATACTTTTTCGAGATTATCGACAGGTTGTGCAATCTCTATGGCGAACTTCTATACTTGCTCAGGGCGCCAAAATCACTTGGACCGGCCCTGCTTTTACTTTATTTTAGATAACTAACCCAAACTGGTACAAAAACAGAAACTTTGAGCTGTTTTGTTTATTATCTGTACATTTGTTTCGTAGATATGGGCGTTACTTCGGAATTATTGCTATGGTCCATTATTATACAAAAATATAGAACAGGTATTATCTTATTAAAGTGCCTAACGACATGTTTTTAACAATTTTTTTAAACATTGAAAGTGTTGTCTCTTTTTTAATTTTTTCTATTTTTGTATAATAATGCCTAAATACTAAGTAGTGCCTGTATCTACAAAATAAATGTGTAGATATTCAAAGAAATACCAATATTTCGGCTTTATATCAGTCTTAGTTACACACAAAAATATAGTAAAAAAAATGATGCGCGTTTTAAGAGTAAAAATTCAGACTTAGTTTCATTCCACTTATCTCAGTATTTTTGGAATAGCCTTTAAATATTTTTTAGAACTATCCCCTATAAAATAGCTACTTTTCATGCTTGTATAGTGTAAAGCGGTCGTAAAATGACTCATTTAACACTAATGCATAAAAATAACATTAGGCTTGATAACCAATTCAGTAATAATTTTCATAAACTATCTATAAAATTTAAGTTTTCTACACAAATTAAAAGTCAAATTTTGTTTTAAATTATACTGACAATAATGTGAAAAAAAATCCAATAGTAACTTTCATATACTATATCTATAAGCTACTACTAAAAGTAAAGTTTGTTATCCAAAGGAAATGTCAACAATTTTGAAAACATACAGAAAATGAAATGGAAAGCACCTGTTTTAAGACGTAGTGCAAACAATATAGTACATATCTCGAACGCAATGGTATTATGACATGTGTGAGTAATTTCTCGTTACGCACGTTTTAACATATTGTCACTTACTCGTCGATAATAATATATAGGTACTGTTAATATTATAGTACAAACGTTTATGTTAATTTTACATTGCAAATCATGTTTGACATCGCGTCTGTACTGCACTAGTTAGTGTGTTTGCCATATGGCAACATACACTATTGGCGTTGGTCGGATGGCGGGACCTAGGGGTCGGACCAAAATTTCTCGACGTTTCATAACCTCCTAAACACTTTGGCATCATTTTTAAAAATGTTGTGTACGGGCAATAACTTTCGAAGGAGTTAATTTATTTTAACGAAATTTGGCACAAATGTTGGAATCCATCACCGCACGAAGCCTATTTAAAATAGGCCCATAGGATCATTTTAAGGGTGGTTTTTAGGTGTTGAAAAAAGTTTTTGGGCCCCAAAATACCGAAGAAAATCTCAGAATAGTTTCAAAATTGAAATTTAACCCTTTAGTAGCAATTAAAAAGTGCCCCTAACATTTTAATAAAATCGGCCCGACAGGACCGGATTTAGAAATTTTCTGAAAACACTAGTATGCAGATAGTGAGTTATTTACTGAAAGGTGTTTTTAATTTTGGTGTAGACGTTCGATCGACAATAATAATGTAGCTAAGAAAAAATGTAATTATAAGGGGTGTATTAAGGAGTTAATTTTTTTTATTTTGCCCTACAATCACCTTAAGTTCACATAATAAAGCCACAAGGCCTGTATAAGCAAATACACTATATTGTCGGCAGGGTTTTGGCACTGCGACCCGGGTTTTTAAGTATTACAGCTTATGAAAATGTGGTGGAAGTACGTGTTTACATGTTGGAAGGACGGGTATCTAAATGGGTATGGTTGCTAGGTATGAAAATGAATGTCATATTATTAAGAACACCGAGTATAGGATCTAAGGTGCAAAGCAAAGTATGTAGCGGAGGTAAAAGATGAATATGTGTTCCGGCTACGTTTCCACGTGCTCACTGATTCGGAAACGGAACTCGAAAGTCGTGAATGTCCGCTGCGCTTAATTTAAAAGGTTTCGAACAAAATGGCTGGAAATGCCCCGGGGGAGTACTTCTTAGTTACAATATACAGCTAGTTCATTTAACAATATGCGAACTTTTAACGTATCAAAGTTTCCAAGAAATCATCGAAACTTGTTTAGCTGGTGCGCTGTGTGCTCGGTAGGTTAGCGGAGCGCCTCTCTCACTTTCAATCTTCGCGCGCACGCTGATTAGTACTGATTACTGAATGTACATCTGATTAATGATGAGCAACACTATAATAATTCATGAATATTATGTAAATAACTTATACACAAAATATTATTCGTGAACATTCAGAAACCTATAAAATATTTTAATACATGCATTCTTCAGGTAACTTTTAATATAAAATATAATATATACTTCAACTGAAAAATGTCTAGAAGCTTCGCTTCTGTCGGGCAACCTCTGAGGCTATTCGTTTTAGTGATGTGTCGCGAAAGTGGCACAAAACGTTACATTTCTCCTTGGTCAACTATCAAAATATTTTGATATTATATGTAACTGTCAACGTATTCGAAACAGAACGCTTAGAGTTTACACGTCCCTTGAAAGTATCGAGAACTCACTTTTTTATTTCATTTTATCCTTCTTGGTAATTATCTTCGAATTGATAAATCTTGAGACTCGTGCTTCTTACATGTGTTATTTCTTGAATCACCGGGGCACGAAATTGAGAAATTCAGCTTCGTGTCTCATCAACGGAATTTATTTTTTTTTCTATTATAACTTTGTAACTTAAGTGGCAACATAGTTGTCTGCAAAGTTTAATTCGCTAATGAAATTGAATTCGTAATATGCGGTTATATTATTATAAACTATATAAGCATTATCAAAAAAATTGACTTAACAATAGCCTTAGATTGTGATCATATAATTACAGTTTTTATACTTGCAGGAGCAGTCTAATGTCGTTGTGAAACTTTTTGTCATGTAGGACATCAGTGTCTACTCATACAAAAACAAGTGATTGATCTACGTAGAAAAAGATCGTTCTTCAAGTTAAATGAGTAGAAAAATGTAGTTTCAATGTGCTAAATATAGTTTAAAAATATCAATTCAATCGATCAATTATTTTTCGAGCATAATCGATTAGAAATTCTATTATGCTTTTGTTATGGAGAAGTATGTTGGGTCACAATATAAGGCCATTGTCAAATCAGATTTTTTGACAGTGTTTTCTGCAACCCAGCGCTATTGTATTAATCGGAACTATGTGTTAATAACGTATTATTTGTTATGCATGTAAATTGATTTAAGGTTGATATTTCCGATTACAAACCTGCCATCAAAAACTTTTGAAACATCTTATCCTCCTTTAAATAGAATATCGTCTTTAAAGAAAATTCTTTAAAATTATACAGTTCTAGTAGTTCAACAAAAAAAGCTAACCTTTTAGTAATGAACGTGCTTAAAATGCGACGCTTAATAATTTTTGGTTAATGTACTATGAATGCTTTAGATAATTCTTACCGGTTTAGAGAACTTCTGTAGAATTTATTTGAATATTTTATTTTAATTACTCTTTGAGATTTCGTCTCAAGTTAAAGAAGTATATAATGTCTCTGCAATCGAGTAATCGATTTTCATAAAAAAATATGCAACTTTACATTTGAACAAATAAACTTAGTCGCTTTTATTTTAGTTTTCTACTTATAGAATAGAGAAGCGCTTTATTTTATTTGAGAAGAACGTAGAGACCCATGTTTAACAAAGTATTTGGAAGATTTATTAGTGTATTTGCCATATGGCAACATACACTATTGGCGTCGGTCGGATGGCGGGACCTAGGGGTCGGACCAAAATTTCTCGACGTTTCATAACCTCCTAAACACTTTGCCGCCATTTTTAAAAATGTTTATATATATATGTATATATATATATATATATATATATATATATATATATATATATATATATATATTTATATATATATATATATATAGGTATATATGTGTGCGGGCTATAACTTTCGAAAAAGTTAATTTATTTTAACGAAATTTGGCACACATGTTGGAAACCATCACCGCACGAAGCCTATTTAAAATGGGCCCAATCGGGCCATTTTAAGGGTAGTTTTTAGGGGTTGAAAAAAGTTTTTGGGGCCCAAAATACCGAAAAAATTCTCCGAATCGTTTCAAAATTGAAATTTAACCCTCCGGTAGTAATTAAAAAGTGTCCCTAAAATTTTAATAAAATCGGCCCGACAGGACCGGACTTACAAATTTTATGAAAACACTAGTTTGCAGACAGTGACTTATTTATTGAAGGATGTATTTAATTCGGTGTAGACGTTAGATTGATAATAATATTACAATTAAGAAAAAAAATGTTATTTTAAGGGGTGTATTAAGGGGTTAATTTTTTATTTTGCCCAAAAACAAACTTAATTTCACATAATAAAAGTATAAAACCACACGGCCCTATACAAACAAATACACTATATTGTCGGCAGGGTCTTGGCACTGCGACCCGGGTTTTTAGTGTATTTGCCATATGGCAACATACACTATTGGCGTCGGTCGGATGGCGGGACCTAGGGGTCGGACCAAAATTTCTCGACGTTTCATAACCTCCTAAACACTTTGGCACCATTTTTAAAAATGTTTATATATATATGTATATATATATATATATATATATATATATATATATATATATATATAGGTATATATGTGTGCGGGCTATAACTTTCGAAGAAGTTAATTTATTTTAACGAAATTTGGCACACATATTGGAATCCATTACCGCACGAAGCCTATTTAAAATGGGCCCAATCGGGCCATTTTAAGGGTAGTTTTTAGGGGTTGAAAAATGTTTTTGGGGCCCAAAATACCGAAAAAATTCTCCGAATCGTTTCAAAATTGAAATTTAACCCTCCGGTAGTAATTAAAAAGTGTCCCTAAAATTTTAATAAAATCGGCCTGACAGGACCGGACTTACAAATTTTATGAAAACACTAGTTTGTAAATAGTGAATTATTTACTGAAAGTTGCATATAATTTGGTATAGAGGTTCGATTGATAATAATATTGCAATTAAGAAAAAAAATGTTATTTTAAGGGCTGTATTAAGGAGTAAAATTTTTTTTTACCCAAAAACCAACTTAAGTTCGCATAATAAAGCCACACTGCCTGTATCAGCAAATACACTATATTGTCGGCAGGGTTTTGGCACTGCGAGCCGGGTTTTTTTTTTCATTTATAGTAGAATTATTTTTAATGATATGCCTCCAAGGAATTACCTTTGATAATATTATATTTTATACTTTTAACAAATTCAGTCCTTCGTTATTTTTTTTTATTTGAAATATCTTGAAAAATACTAAATCACACCTTTAAAATTTAAGATGTTATACTCAATCAAAGTTAAAACAACCGTTACCTATCTGACACAATATTGAAATAATAAACACATCTTAAGTAATTATTGTAGATTATAATCTACAATAATTACTTAAGATATGTTTATTATTTCAAAATTGTATCAGGTAGGTAACGGTTGTTTAACTTTAATTGAGTATAACATCTTAAGACTCTAATGACCTAAGTTGTCGAGCGTCTATAATTATAGACGCTCGACATCTTAGGTCATTACCTCGAATAAAATAATCACCTAAAGCTAAACGACATCACAAAACATCCATGAACACAGGTAGAATTCGAACCCACGATAGTCCGGTCAAGAAGCCAGCATGCTAACCACTGAGCCACAATGTCCACTAATAAACATATTGACGCACCTAGCCTAGTAGCTAACCGCGCCGTCGTAAATAAAAAAAAGCTGAAACCACCATAGAATTTTATTCAAAATTAATCGTTTTTTATCTATTTTTTGAAAGACAGAGCAATCCTGGGCATTAAAGCTCTAATGGATTAGTATCCTAAAGTTGAAAATAACCGTGTTTTTTACTATCAAAGTTAAACTAATTGTTTACCAAGTAGGTACATATTATTCAAGATATCTCAAGGAGGCCATGAAATAATTATTGATAGGGACCATTTTTGTATATGTGTAAAAGCCCTATTGGATAAGCTTATCTGCTTTGTAAGAGAGTCAATGATTATGACTGTGTTTTCGAAGAAGCTCCTGCTGGGTATCTCATTAGAGAAACTGTAAAGATGAAAAATGATTCAAATTATCAGAGCGCTGTACTGGTTTTCATTTAAAATCGTTTATAGTGTTTATTTCCAGTATAATATTGCTACCTATAGTTAATTATGATAAATCTCTTCTCATTTCTAACATGTTTTTGTATACAGGGTATTTGATTTACGCTAAAATATTGACTTTACGTCTTAATTTCTCCGTCTGATCTACATTAAAACTTATGTCAAATAGTAGGCTCAGAACGAGTAAATAATAGTACAGAATCAACTTTTTTCTCAATATAACAACTTCCAAACCGTTGCCATGGTTTTCAGTAGAGTACAGAGCATATAATAGATTAGATAGTTTTATAGATAGGCGACTTAGTGTTCAAGGTCAAATTTACATTTTAGTTCTCTCCCAAATCACCACTGCAAGTGGCGCTGCTGATGCTATTTTACCGGTACCGCGAAATTCAAATTAATTTCTGTAGATTTTAGAGGATAATGTTTATTGGTATAGGAATATTGAAATAGTGAGTTTTTTTGAAAACTTTAGTTTATTTATACTAATTTCTTAATTCTATTTACAGTTCTATTTCTAATAGAGTATTTTTTAAATCTAGTTAATGCTAATATTATCGTTAGCAAATCTTATATCTAATCCTCTTAATATATTATTTACATTACTTACATAAGTTCTTATGTAAAAATAAAAAAAAATTAATATAAAAAATTGTGTAAATCCTGAATACTGTAAATAATTTAGTGCAGATGAATTGTTAAAACAGAGACCAAATATTGAAATTAAGAAACAAATATTATTTTACGGAGTGGATTAAAAGTTTTATTATTTTATCCAAAAACAAACATAAATTCACGTAATAAAGCCACACTGCCTGTATTCACTATATTATCGGCAGGACTTGGCACTGCGACTCGAGTTATTTTATAAATAGGAAATATCTTTTTAAGTGCACACAAAAAAACTACAACCCGTGGAAATGAAAATGATGAATCTGTAATACGATAGGGAATATTTCAATATTTTCATCATATAGAAAATACTTAAAAAGGAAACACATTCACATCTTCCGATGTGTATTGAAAAACATATAAATGTATTGTACGTCCGTTTAAAGTTGATTTTTTATCATTTCAAAGAACCATTTTCTAGCAGCTGGTATAGCATGCCAAGTAATTGTAATTCTGATTGATTTTTGTAAATACAGTAATAACCCGACTTACGCTACTCCGTCTTACGCGGATGCGGAGTCAAGCGATTTTTAAGACATCGTGCCGAACCGATTCGATCCGATTCTGTGGGTGTCAACCTTTACACGATTATCGCTTGCTCCCACCTATTGCGTAAGTTTAAGGACCGTACCCTAATTTCAGATTGTAAATGTAAGACTAAAACCCGGTCAGAAAGCGTCTCAATAAATTAAGTTAGATCAGCGGTTCTCGAGTTACTTATAAGAATACTATCCGACCGGACAAACAGAGAGAGAGACGTTGCGTTTTAGAATATTTGTAGATGCAACGAAGAAATTATGGTAAGAGCATGTTTGTTGTGCGTTACGAGCAGTCATTTAAATTTCTTACATAATAATACTACACGACACAATGCATGCACGTGTTTATATGGCAAGCAATTAGCGCTAATGTGACATTACGTGCTTCACTTCCGAATACAAGAATATTGGTCGAACGTGTCTCATTTTCATAATTTTGCAGTTATGTAAAGATTAAAATTTGCACAGATAATATTGCTACTTACTTATTTTTAGGTTATCTAGAGTGTCTATAAACGGCTCAAATAAATAATATAAGTGATACTTAGGAATTAAGAAAAAAATTAAGATAATGTTACAAGAGAAGCCACACTATAATATAGAGAAATTCCTGGGATAATAATAAAAAATAACATTAAGTGTCTGTAATGTCAAAATAACAGTTTTTTACTAAATGCATATGAAAGTACTTATATACAGTACTTATATCAAAAAAACAATTTTTGAAATGTTTATCTTTCTGTCTTTTTGTTAATCTGAGTAATCTTCGAAACGGCTGGACCAATTTTGACGGGACTTCCACTGGCAGATAGCTGATGTTATAATGAGTAGGTAGCTTAGGCTACTTTTATTTTAGACTAGCTGATACTTCGTCTGCATTGTTTATATTATATTAAACGCAGACGAAGTCGCGGATATCATCTAGTTTAAAAATATACGTATGTAATAAAGAATATTATTTATTTATTATTTATTTTTGTCACAAACAAGTACGTACATCAAAAAAATATGTTTACAAATAATAATTAATTGATACGACATCACTAAGTTACATCGACATTTTGGTTCAATTATTAAATTGTTCTTTCTTAATTTCCCTGAAACAATATGATTTAAACAAAATTATATGTTAATGACCTAAATTATCAAGCGTCTGTAATATTCGATTTCTCTCTTCTCCCGTATCTCGCTTTTGAAAATTTTTCGTCTTGCACTTTTTATAATTGAACACGATTGAATAGTAAGTACACCTTTATTAAACGTATGCTGTTCATTGAATCAACAAAAATATAGCCTTTGTGCCTTGATATTTTCAAAATAAATGCCTATCGGAACAGGCGTTGTTTTGAATAAATTGATAGTTTGGTAAATGTTTTATTATAAGAATGAACAAGAACTTTATTTTTGTCGATTCTATAGATATACTTTTTTAAATGCGCAAAACAGAAAACTATATAAATTATTTTTCCGCCCTGATTCAGTTTTTTTCTATTGTAAAAAAAGAATGAGATAATATTTTATGACAATTATTTTATTCATTACATTAAGCTTTTTTATATAACGACGCGAGTAAGTACCCGAGAAGCACTGAAAATTTAATAATATTAAACTGTAATCTTGTTATAATAATAAAAGGTTGTAACTATAAGCTGAATTAATATACTTAAAAGCTTTGTTTATTCATCATCAACGTAAATACGATAATGAACACTAAAACCAAACTTACAAACTAAAGCTTTTCTAATACGTAATAGATTTTTGCACTACTCCCTATTAAATAGGTACTTTTCATGATTGTATAGCCGTCGTAAAATAACTTATTCAAAACTAGTGCATAAAATAAAATTCTTTTGATTTAGTGAAGTTTGCTGCACAGACGAAAAAACAAAAACTTGAAAATATACTGAAAATGACGTGAAAAGCAGCTATTTTATAGTGCACAAAAAAAATCAAAATAAAAAAAATTTAATTTTCGAAATTTTTGAAAAAAGTTCGATTTCCAAAAAAAAAAAATCTTGAAAAATTCAAAATTTCGAATTTTTTCGAAATTTAGATTTTTTGATTTTTTTGGTTGGTATTTGTGAGGGTCTATGGACACGTGCCCATAGTGCCAAGTGCCTAAACCCGGCACTCGTTCAGTACCCGATAAAAAATCGTTCCAGGAACCAGTTACTGTGACCAAGCTCTAACAGTTTTGTTCATTCGCCTACGAATTTTGCGCAAACTGTAAGCAATCATTGTTGTGTATGTGAGTATGAAAGTGTGTGTGTTCTGAAGTATTACAATGCACTGTTTGAATGAAAAAGAAGAAAATGATAAATGGTCATGTCCAACATTGAAGCACACAGAGAAAGGTGCAAACAAATATTGACATCTATTTAATAGAAAACACACGTGTGATTTATAATGTTTACATTTATTTTTGAAAATACAAAAAAAATAAAGAAAAACGTCAAAAACATTATATATTTCTCTTCATAATAAAGTTCTAAAAAAGAGTTTTGTTCTTTTTTTATTTTAAAAGGTTTAAATCATGTTTTCGATGTAAAATAGAACGACTATAATTCAATTTCGTTCATAAATCAATCACAATATGTCAATATTAATTAATTATTACAATTGAATATAAATATTATAGACAACGCCTAAATTCATATTTTGTCTTCATATCCACAAATAGATATACGGAAAATTTATACGTTTGTTTGTTTGTTACGGGTATTTTTAGTCGCCACTGAAGTTACCTGAAAAATCCTTTTACTGCTGAGTCTCTTAATAAAATCATTTCAAATAGAATTAAAGGAATCTCTAATTATGCAATGATTATATGTATAATGTTCAAGATTTTGTAATGTAATTTTATGTTTAAAAATTAAACTACCTATACGTAGACAGTTGCCATCCTGTTTTTTGGTTAGTGATGATCTTGTAGGATAGGGTACCCTATAGTTTAAGGATCCAACAGCAGTATTCATAAAATGCTATATTTCTAACGTTTCGGTTAATTTGTAACCATGTTCGGAGAACTGTAACAAACACGCGTTTTTTCATTTTTTTTTACATATTCGTACATTTTCAATTACATATATTGATACAATATTTTTTATCACTTACAGTTTAGCTGTCACACAATGAGTCGTACATTGTCTATGAATGAAAAGTAAAATATGAACAATCTTGACAACATTTTATGTACTAGTTTGATTACAGTAATGTTTTCTATCAAAATATTCGTTTAATTTTGTAATTTTATAATAAGAACAACGTCTAGATAATTTTATATGTGATACGTGACTAAGACATTAATTATGAAATTAAAAGATGGCCGCTGTACTATTGATACATATCCAAAATTGGTTTTATAATTTATTTATAAGTTGATGGTATATAATAGAGCAACCTTCTATGTCTGTTTGTTTGTTAATGCTATTTTTCTCTTTTATGATATAGATCATTTCTAAAAAAAGTCTTTTCTGATAATTTGGCTCAATGTGTAAAATTGAGGTGTTAAAAAAAATCAAATTCATGTTTTTCAGATAAACTATGCTGAACTAATGATGCATGTTTAGTATTAGGCTACTGATATTTTTTAATTGCAATTTTATAATGGTGACAAATTTATTTTTAATAGCACTATACCGTTTGAGATTTGAAATGGCTACAGACATTCCACTGCACTGCCAATATAAAATAAAGAATTTGAAAACAAACTAAAACTTTGTTACAAAGTTTAACTTCAAAAATTATATTTATATGATCTCATGCACATGTTCTCCTAATTCTACGTAAACTAATGAAATGCTGGCGTAAAACTAGTTCTTTATTTCAAAGCATAGCGGTAAAGACAATGATATTAACATTAGTGCGTTTTAGTTCGTAAGACTCAATTCATAAACAGTATAATAGCCATTGTTACAATACTATATAAGAAAAATTTATTTGCAAACAACTGTCACTGCCGGAACTCAAACCCGAATCTTCCCACTTACGCGGCGGAATTAGTTATCAGTTACTCTACGATGCCAAATCTTAATGTTAATCTTTCATAATAAAGCAAATTGCAACACTATACTACATATTTTGTTCTAATATAGCATTGTAACGATGGATGTTTCTTAACAATTATAGCGAACGATAACTATTCTACTGTTTATTAACATTAGTATTATTAAAGTATTATTATTGTAATATCATCTGAAGGAGGCATTATGAAGACATTTTTTGTACTATAAATTTAGTTTTTATTTACATAATATGACATGAACTGCACACTGTAAGATTACTTGTCTTTTTCTACATTATCTCATGTTCGTTCTTCACGCTTGACCTGACAGAATATACGTTTTAGATCATAGTATAAGATTTATATTTTTATTTACATACGAAAGCTACCTTCCTAAACGAGATGATGAGTTTTTACAATCTTTCATTTTCATTTTTTTACATATATTTTGATATTGTTTTTATTAGTGTATTTGCCATATGGCAACATACACTATTGGCGTCGGTCGGATGGCGGGACCTAGGGGTCGGACCAAAATTTCTCGACGTTTCATAACCTCCTAAACACTTTGCCACCATTTTTAAAAATGTTTATATATATATGTATATATATATATATATATATATATATGTGCGGGCAATAACTTTCGAAGGAGTTAATTGATTTTAACGAAATTTGGCCCACGTCTTGAAATCCATCACCGCAAGAAGCCTATTTAAAATGGGCCTGATCGGGCTATTTTAAGGGTAGTTTTTAGGGGTTGAAAAATGTTTTTGGGCCCCAAAATACCGAAAAAATACTCAGAATCGTTTCAAAATTGAAATTTAACCATCTGGTAGTAATTAAAAAGTGTCCCCAAAATTTTAATAAAATCGGCCCGACAGGACCGGGTTTACAAATTTTATGAAAACACTAGTTTGCAGATAGTGACTTATTTATTGAAGGGTGTATTTAATTCGGTGTAGACGTTAGATTGGTAATAATATTACAATTAAGAAAAAAAATGTTATTTTAAGGGGTGTATTAAGGGGTTAAATTTTTTATTTTGCCCAAAAACAAACTTAATTTCACCTAATAAAAGTATAAAACCACACGGCCCTATACAAGCAAATACACTATATTGTCGGCAGGGTTTTGGCACTGCAACCCGAGTTTTTAGACTTTGCTCGTGACTCTGTTCTCGTGAATAAGAGTGCATTAAAAAGTCAGTAAGTGTGTGTTGGGTACAAACATGATAGGGTTTCGTAGTGTTTGTATAACGTATTTATGGATCGCAATCGTTACTTGACAAATATCATACCGTAACCTAGAAATGTGTCTTTGGAATATGTTGTTCCTGTTTTGTAGATTATTAATTAAAAAGAAGTCGACTATTAATAAGATATTATTAATTGAACTATTAAAACCACTTCTAAGTCATTCTAATAGCTATTGATCAGATGATTTTTCTAGTTGATATAGGTAGTTGTGGTTCTTCTCTCCCCTATATTAATAGAAATCTGTAAACATAAATCACAAGGGTTCCGTTTTTTTGCCATTTGACTACGGAACCCTAAAACTCATAATACACTGAAAGAATTAAGCTTGTGTATTACTCCTAATTATAGTTTCTCTCCATACAATATTTCATTCAAATCGATTGCCGTGATGAAGTAAGAGAAAATAGAGTTTCGTCTTATTTCTTAGAAACTATTCAATCGACTATGATAAAAAATAGTTTATGTATTAATCCGGGTCATAGTGCCTGCAAAATTCGGTGGGTTTTCACATTGGGATTATTCAGATTTACTGAAAAAATAAATTGCTACTACTGGAATTCGAGCCCCGATACTCCTATAGAAGCGCTGTAAGTTACAACACGGTGTAACAACAGCAGACAACTAATGCACTACGTGCGAGAGTCTTTACACTAATTAATATACACACAGAAGCTGGTTTATTATATAAACTAATTTTCTGAAGTCATTGTTAAAGAACGTGCAGTGAAAAGTTAACTACGCATTAAAAAACGTATTGTGACTACCAGCAACTGCTATATTAAAATGATTGAAATTATTTTATTATTAAAAATAATAAAACTATTAAGGTGACTCTTTATCAGTTGTTCAATCTACCCCCCTTTTCACTCGCATAGCTCTATTTTGACGAGCTTATCTATTTTCGGGCAATTACATATTGTGTATTACTTGTAAAATGTACTTACGATCCGAAAATCTCTAATTTCTATGAAAAATCTTATTCAATTTTTGATGTTAATGCTTCACGATAAACTATAAATATGTAGGTATCCATTTCATACGACTTTTAGACAAGTTTGTACAGATTCCTTCGTATATGGTGGTGTTGATCCAATAGAATGTCACAGGAAATGAAGATTTGTTTGAGGATCAATAAATAAATAAGCATTACGTTTCGAAAAATATATTTTCATCTTCAGGCCCTGAAGATGAAAATATATTTTTCGAAACGTTGGCCATTAGCGAAACTTTGGTAAAGTTTATTTATTTATTGATCTTCAACCAAATCTTCATTTCCTTTGTACAGATTAGTTGATCTAAATAAACGATTTAAAATCAGATAGAAACGGAAAAATTAACATAAGTTTTAGACAAATTTTTGTACAGAAAATGTTGATTAAAAAAGTTTGCCAGTATTATTAGCATAGGTTTGTACAGAAAAACCTTCAAAATGTTAATTTGCCTTCTCGGAATTTGAAATATTGGCGAATACATTTTTTGATTAAATTTTTAAGGAAAAAAAATATTTTTTTTGTAATTTTTGTAATTTTGTAAATTTTGTAATTGTTAAGTTTAATCAATTAAACAGTAAGAAAATGAATTTGAGACCACCATTCGAAATTACTCGAGAGCATATCAATGTGAGGGATCAGTCATCTTGAGATTTATTTTTACTACTCAGGTGAGATGGAACATCGTCTTAAATGCATGAATGTTTTTTCATATTTTTTATATAATTTATAATTAACCATTTTTGAATACTTGCATCCAATTTTATTGTTATAACTACATAAACATCCATTATTTTTAAGAAAAAAAATAAGCGTTAAAAATTAAAATTGTATTTTATCGTCGAGATTATTTTCGCAAACATTGTACCTACTATAGATAACGCTTAGCAGATTTTAAATGGCTTTCGGCAACTCAGTTTTTTCTTCTTTTGCGCTCTCTGAATATTAATTTAGTGTGGCCGTATTTTGCCATGGATCACGTAATAAGAAGGTGGGAAGATAGGTAAATATAAGGAGAACGTTAAGTTTATTAAGACCCGCACAAGAATATTGTAGATAACTCAGTGTTTATTATTCCAGTGTCCTTCGGTTGGATTAAGATCTAAATCTGTGCGAATACACTAGATTCTCTTATATACCGTATACAGGCATCTAAGTACGGTCATCTAATACAGAGCACGTCTTAGTAGGCACATTGCATGTTCTACCTATAAACAGTGCCTAACAGAAGTGTACCTCGCTCGATTAAATTTTGAATGGTAACTGATATTTAAAGCTGTCGGAACGCTCTGACTTTAAGTCACACTACGAGGAAGAAATGCAAATTTTGAGCCTAGGTAACCGGCCATGGCTTCGAAAAATGGCATATCAAACATTAATTTTGATACAGTATTAGGGCTGTCGGAACGCTCTGAATTTCAGCCACAGAGAATTTTATTGTATACAAGAATTTTTTAATGTGTAATTTTAATATGTTTTTATGGACTTGCCATATACTTTTTTTGTCAATGTGGTAAATAAATCTACTTACTTACTTACTTACTTACTATTATTATTATGAGGCTAAAAAATGCTGTTGCAAGGGTGTCGCTGTCAGTTGATAACTTTAATTTTTGGAAATATTTTGAAGATGAAACTTTTCCGAAAAAAGAAGAGTCACTTTAGGTTTGACAAGGAACAATTCTGTGAAATAAGTACGAATAAGGTCGTAGTGTGACATTGAAAACGTGTGTTTTTTTGGCACAATTAATGCCAACTTTTTTTCTAGTAAATCGTACATAAATTACAAAAGTAGTTCATTAGAGACCTAGATTTGTCTTTTATCTTCTTTACAGAGAAATAATTTTTGCCAAATGTTGATGAATAAGTCTACAATCAACTATCAGCCGAAATCCTATTTTTGGCTTAAATTCAGAGCGTTCCGATAGCCTTAAGACCGGGCATATCTATCAAGCATTGCCAGCATAGCGCGTTGCACGAAAGTACGCATGTTATTTAACGGAGTAGCGCACATTAGACCAGCTGCCAGCAAGGAGCGTCAATCGGGCGCCTACAATTTCTGTCTAGCTTTACTGGGCCGATCTAGTGTGCTGTGATGTGTCGTTTTTATTAATTAATTTGCATTCATAAAACTACTTGAAAACTGCAGCAAACTGAATATCATGAAACCTGCACTAAAATTTGTTAGTTTCTGTTGGTTTGTGTTCTGCTAGTCTAGTGTGCGATATCGTGTAGGTTGCAGATTTATGCTGTGCTGGTCGTGTAGGTTTATGCTTGACAAACATATGCCGTTTTTTACTTAGAATACTTTTTTTTGTATCGGTCTTTAATTGTGTTATGTATAATAACTTATGTAATGGTAACTAAAGTGTAAGTTAGAATAATTTTGAATTCATTCAATGTACGGATGTTAAAGAATAAACTTATAATTTAACACGATATTAAAATTGATTATTTGATAAAAACAATTGTAACAAATATGTTAATATTAGTTGCTTTTAACGGATTTAAAACGCCACTTTTCTTAAGGCTTTTAGTCCAGTTTTTACAGTTTATTTGATCTAAATAAACGATTTGAAATCAAATAAAAACGAGAAAATTAGCATAAGTTTTACACAAATTTTTGTACAAAAAAAATTTTGAAAAAAAATTATTGAGCAGGTCAAATTTGTCAGTATTTTTAACATAAGTTTTTAAAGAAAAAACTTCAAAATGTTAATTTTCCTTCCAGTAATTCGAAATCTCGTGACGTGTTGTAAATAAATATTGACGAATACCACGTTGTTTAATGCAATTTTTAGGGGAAAAATACGTGTTTTTTAAAATTTTTAAGCAGCAACTCCAATTTATTGAAGTTGAATGCCTAATCACAGCTAATAAAAACAGTAAGAAAACGAATTTTGCGACCACAGTTCGAAATTTCCCGAGAGAATATTTTACAATCTAGAGAATCTTGATAGAATTTTTGTTATGCACTGTAAATTAATATACAGTTGGTAGATACTGTAGCCTGCAGTGCCTAATAATATGTTCAATGTTATATTGTACATAAACATAGCATAGTCCCTCACCAGGAGATGGACTTAGTGAGTTGATGCAAAATTCCTTGTATGCAGCCAATGGAAGGATCGTTAGGGTATCTGCTCAATATTAAGTTACTCTCACCACTGAGAATATTCACATGCACAGATCCTTAACCTAACTAACACATCCGGTGTTGCCCTCCGTGTGCCCTTTGCTCCTTCGTGCTCCATCACCTACACAAAGTATTTACTACACCTCCTTCCGTTCAAATCTCCAAGGACATTATAATAAACAAGTGAACTCCTGTTCGCATCTAACTGGATTTGTTTCTTTTTAATGATACTTTATAATTAATTTGGGAATTTACTTAGCTCTAATTAATGATGAAATAACTCTTTTGAATCGATTATTAAAATATTCTGAAATAATCTGCTTAGTTTTCGTGCTTTTAGGCTGTGGTTCATTGATATTTTTACCTGAAGTTTCGTCTAGAACTGCGGTAGACATTATCGAAGGAGGCGTGATAACGGGTCGTTGTGAAACTCCCTGACATGCAGAACATCAGATTACACTCACACAAAAACAAATGAATGCTCTGCATAGGAAAAGACCGCTTTTAAAGCTATACATATTTTGATCAATATGCGAACAATAATGCTCTTTTGAAGTGGAGATTGTAAAGAAAATATTGCTTCATTCGATCAATTATTTTTCAAGCCAGATTGATTTAAAATTCCACTATGCTTTTCTTATGGAAAAATGTGTTTAGTAACAATCTAAGTTCATTGTCAAATCAAATTTTCTGACAATGCTTTCTGCAACTCAGCATTCGTATTACAAATAACCTTCAGTATTTTAAATATGCTGCCCTTCATCTACTATGACATAACAACTGACCTTGGATCCGAGGCATACGCTCTTTCAATTGTTTTACACCACGATATAAGAAAGAAATGGTGGTATATCTCCCATATAAAAAGTGAGTCTCTTATTGGGCTAGTATACGGAAAGCCCGAGGAGTAGCGCTGCCAGCTCAGCAGCAATGCCTGCTGTGTTAAATAAAAAGTTTAAATTCAATTTTCAAAGTATATTACGCAACGACAACGCATAGGCAAACCCGTTACGCATCTCTTTTAACACAGCAAGCATTGCTTGTGTGCTCGCAGCGCCACTCCGAGAGCTCTCCTTGTACTCGCCCAATAAAAGCTTCACCCCTTCCATGTATAAAAGAATATAAGATACGGAAAAGTTACGTAGCTCAATTTCGGAGGCAGTTCTCAATATGAGCTACTTTGTACAGTCAATATCGATCAATAGACGAAGAATTCAAAATATGAAACACGCGTCTAAAACTGATGACGGCTTTATAATATGTACCTATTTATGTATGTAGTTACGTAGTACAAATACATATATACATAAAATTACAGAGGCTGGTCTGGCATTCCCCTGATATGCGAACGGCTTGTTGCCTGTAACATCGTCAGCGCGACGGTCTGATACGGGAGAAACGGAAACTGCTGGCATCAAATTATTTTATAACATGTCTTAACAGATTTGTGTTGACATTAACGTCATCGGTTTGATATAACAACCCTCTCGGATGGTGAATTATTTTATCTGAAGGGTGTATATAATTTGAAACTGATATTAGATTTTATAAAATTCTTGCCAAATATTGAAACTGATAAAAAAGTCATAATTTTAAGGGTTAAAGTTTATTATGCAGAAAACAAATTTAAATTTATATAATAAGTATTCAAAATCATGGCTTCACTAAGTCTGCGACCAGTTTTTTAATATAACATAATTTAAATTTAATTTCAAAAAATGATATACAGTCACAACCGTTTACGACGACATTTACCGGTTATATTGACCAAAATCATAGATCCCGGCTGAATGCTATATGGTCGCCTGTTTTTTACGACATATCGTATTAAGCGACTACATTTACTGTAAATTGTAATATCTTCATATCTTCGGAGAATTATATTTAGTAGAACGACCAGCTGTATTGTAAACAAAATTCGTACGCACAGAAGTATTCCAAACAGACTAAAATTACAGATTTGATATACAGAAAAATGATAATCTGAATATTATTCCTATTAATATCTATGGATTTATATGTACAAGCTACACATTCAATAATACTACATACTTAATAAAAAAGTACTTTGTACCTCGAAAACATCACCGGTTGTTACGACTTTCGGTTTTTACGACCAAATATGAGTAGACCATTCGATGTCGTTATAACAGATTTTGACTGTATTTAAATACATCAAACATCAAAATTTATCTTAAAAAGCGATCTTTTTCTATATGGATCAATCATTTGTTTTTGTGTGAGTACAATCTAATATTATATATGACAGGGAGTTTGACAAGCACATTAGACTGTTCCTGCATGTTTAAAAACTGTAATTATATGATCACAATCTAAAGTTGTTGTGAAATCCGTTTTTTTTTTCATTGCTTTCTGCAACACAGCGTCAGTCAGTAGAATGGGTGTTTTTGCCTTTATGTAGTTATTCACTAATGTGTGACCAGCAGCGTTGCCAGATTTTTTTTTGCCAAGTCGGGATTTTGGAACTTTTGAGTGAAAAAAGCGGGATTCTTTCGTTGAAAGCGGGACATAGTAAAAAAACGTATATAATCAGAAGTTTTTAAATATTTATCTTTTTATTTGAGTTCAAATTACGTTTACGTGACAATAGATAGCAAAAATAGCCATAGAAAATGTATTTTAACAAAAATATATTTTAAATCAGATTTACCCTATCGTTAAATAGTGTTTCAAAACGTCAAAAATTATAGCACCATAATAATTTCAAATAATAAAAAGGTTATAATGATTTAAACAATTAAATCGCTAAAATTTTTGTTATCCATTCAGGTAAATGTCACAGGTACTTACAAAAACACAATTACAACAAATATACCTCTTCTATATAGACAAAAAAATTTAGTAAAACAAAATTACATTTTCTAATTGTTTCCAGTGCCCAGGTTTCAATTTATTACTAAAAATAACAAAATTAACAATTTGTTATTCTGGCTGAAACTTTATACTTCTGGTTCAATTGTCAATTACCATGAATATATTATAGACACTCGACAACTGAGGCGATTAGCGTTTGTTTAACAAATCTGTAACATAGAATCAAAAAGCCGAATTACCATGAAAACTATAACCAGAAATTCAGTATTTTATTTTTGCAATCTCCAAGGTTAATTAATTTTTGAAAATATGTATATGCAACGATTATTTAGATATGAATTCCTAAATTCGATAACTTTTCATACGGGAAGGAGTGATTTTCTGTATAAAATGCGGACGCTGGATCAAACATCAAAACGGCGAGATGTGTATTGCGGTTTGTTGTTGTAATAACACGTGCATTTGAGGATATATAGGTACCTATTATCCATTCAACGTTAATATTTTTATGCTTAATAATTTTTTATTTTATACATCAGTGGATAAAACAACATTTTACTAAGAGGAGCAACCTATCATATATTTTATATATGAAATAATTGTCATTCATTGCTATTATTATTGTAATAACAAATTTGAAGTATCCAGGTAATCTACAGGTAAAGAAAAAGAATAGATGTTTATAAATTAAATAGCATCAAGTTTTATGTCTATGGTATAAACTTCGAATGTCTATTGTATACATTTCTAAACTTATAATACCTGTGTGCCTAATTCTAAAGGAGTAAATTTTCCGAAAAATTATCAGTTTGTAGTCGAGATCCGCTGTGAAATTTTGTGTGCGTTATTAATAATCATGGTTTCTCAAAAATCGATTTGGAAAAAGGCTGCCCTGTTTAGGAAAAAAGAAAGTATGCGAGAATGGGTTCTTCTTAAGAACTCATTTATAATTTTTCCGAAAGTAATTATGTTAAAACTGGAAAAGGACAAGAAAATGCAGGAACATGAAGAATCCCATAAACGCGAAATGGAAGAAAAAGATTCACCATCAAAGAAACCCAACATGGAAGAAGAACTAAAGAACCACAAGAAGGTAGAAATATCGAAGAAACGTAAGAGGGAACAAAATGTAGAAGGTTCAATAACGAAGAGACGCAAGATGAAAAAGATGAAACGAAAGAATACTTGAATTGTATGAGCATTTTCATATTTTTTATAAGTACGTGACCTTTATCTGAATGGGTAACAAAAAATTGTATGATATATCTACGTGTATACATTTTAATAAATAAATTGTTTTCTATAGTGTATTTTATCTATTTATTTTATTTTCGATGTTACAAATGATCGTTGCGCAGCTTACTTGAATTTATTCGCCATAACCGGTTCGAAGAAATGCTCGATTTTTATGTTTTCTTTAATATCTTGAGCTATGCGTTTTAAAATTACTTAGAGATGATCGTACGACAATTTTCCAAAGTGTTTTAAAATGCTACCGTTCAATTTTTTTAAGAAAAAAATTGGATAGTACATATTAAAGAGGACATTCCCAGAATTCTATTGCACTTTGGAAAATTGTCGTACGATCATCTCTTCAGGGGTTGCGAGCATTTAGAGTCTAAAGTGACAGTTTTGCTTCAATAGCTAATAAAAAAAGTTGCAGTAACCTGGGATTTGGCACAGTTCTTTGTAATACTCTTATAAGATGAAAAACGTAAAAACATTAATAATTTAGCAATTTTAAACAAAATAGCGTTTAAATAACAAAACAAGATAAAAGTTTGTTTTTAATGACATTTTAAAATTATAATTACAAAAGAAAGAAATTTTTAAGAAAAAAAATGGACAAAGCATTTTAAAGAACATTCTCAGCTTTCTAATCCATGTTAGAAAATTGTCGTATGATCATTTCTTTAGGAGTTATGAGCATTTAAAGTCAAAAGTGGCATTTTTGCATTGACAGCTGATAACTTGATTAAAAAAACCGTAGAAAAAATTAAAATAATGCATTTTAAGGAGAAAAGTACTAGCTTTATGATGCTTCACTCGAAATTCATCTGATTTTTTTTTGGAGCTCATAGACGTGATGCAATTTTATAAAAATATAAGGGGACATTTCTCTTTTTTCAATTGTCATAGATGATAATAATTTTTGAAATCTTAACTCACAAACTAGAATTTACAAGCTTTAAAATGAGCTATCGGTTTTTAAAATCCGATCATTTTTCGCGAAAATACAGCGACTTGAATATCATCAAAATTTCAACATTTCTTATGTGTCCCCTTAATTAAGTTGCGGAATATATATTGAATTGTCTTCAAATTTTATTCGTCTGCTGAATAAAAAAAAACAGAAATCAAAATCAAAAAAGTTTTATTCATTAGAAAAATATGGCGTTTCAAACAATAGTCTGAGGAATGAGTGTTACAAATTGCAACTTACAATAAGAGAATAATTATTTACGCACGGTCGAGTTATCTCCGAAAAGCGGGACTGAGCCTGTCCCGCGCGGGACATTTAATTTTGATTTAAAAATCGGGACGTCTGGCAACGCTGGTGACCAGGTTGTACGTTTATTGTGGTAAGAAATTACATATTTTTTTTCATAATTATTCCGTTTTGCTATTTAATGGCCGAGTTTTGTTGTTAAGTTTTAAGTGTATTCATTATTTTCTTTTCATTCATCGTTTGTTTTTTGCTATATTTTTAATTACATTAATATGGTACTAATTCTAATTTTACAAATATACTTTATTAGTACCTATTAGTGATGTAAAATTAGCGGTTATTTACATTATCCGACCAAAATGGTTATTTTGGCCGGATAATGTACCCGTTAATTAACCGACTATCTATAAAACAAAGTGGTGGTTCCGGTTTTTCTTTCTCAGAACAACAAAAAAAAAAACAAAACAACAGAAGCAGCTTGAACAATAAAATCGAAAGAATTAATTAAATAATGAATTAAATTATATTGGTATAATAAAATTAAAATCTCGACCGAAAATTACAAGCATGCGCAATACTTTCCGCGCAGCCTTGTATAATAAAAATAAATACTTAACAGGTAATTTATTTTTTTACATCACTTGTGCTAATATTTTCAAGATAAGAGCTTAGTATTCGAGTACATTTTTCCTTCGGCTCAGCTTGCGTGGTACCATTGATAGTGGAACATGTTGAAAACGTTTAGCGATAACCGATAGAGTATAGACGACGGAGCCACAACCTTCAGCATTCTATCATCTTGTTGGCTTGTTTGGCTACGCGTTAGGTTACAGTGTGGCTTGCCAGTTAGTTATTGCAGTCAATATTTGTTATGCATATGATGTCTACGTGGTAGGTATGTAGTACACATATACAGTTACAATATACATCGTTATCCTGTATATTGGAATGACAGTTACATCGTTGTATACGCTTAGTTGATTATTGCTATTACATAATAATATAACAACCAAATAATATATTTTAGGGCTTGAAAGCTGTCATACGTCATTGTTTATAAGGTGTTGCCATACTAGCTCTGAATTATTGTCACAGTAGACGCAATTTTGTTAAAAAAAAACTACATACCAATTGGGTGAAAGGACCATTCCACAATCAAAAATTCTGACATTTTGACATAAAATACTGCGGTGACGGGGGTGATGGCTAGTAATAGATATTTGCTATTCGTTTGCATTGTTATACTATGGTTTTACATGTAAAATATATCAAAGCATGCTTGCCAGCTACATAATGTCTTGTTGACAGATCTTCAGAATAATAGAACAGCTGACTTTTTTTTTTTCAAAATATTTCCGAGATTATGTTTAGAAAAAAAATGTTTTTACAAAACTTTCTTGGAAAAAAAATAGAATAATAAACCGATTTGAAAAACACCTTATTATAACAAAAAAACATTCTTGTGCGTATGTCTTCTTCCGATTTTCTCAGAGAACAAGAGAGTTTTTCATTTTTATATGTTTAGCCGTTTGAACTGTATCGTGTTCACAGACTAACAGACAACAGACGAACAGAGTTTTTTCAAAAAATATGTTTTTTGAATTTGGTGGACCTTAAAACGAAAACTATTGTAAAATTTTGAAAAGCGAATTTTCATCTAAATTAGTACTCCCCGTCTGTGGAGTCCTCTAAATTCTAACCCATGCGCTTGTAAAATTGTCAATTGGATTTTTAATTTGTCAATAAAAATAATATATGAATTAGTGTCAAGTCCAAATAATATATACATTTTATTTTATCGTAATCAGCTAACCCACAATAATTTTATTAAAAATACAAATTTATTTTTAACAGTAGATAATACAAAGCTGCTGTGTATATTGCGTTTCCATGGCATCGTTATAATTAATTTTCTGTTCATTCATTTTACTGACCATATCGGTTAGGAGAAGTTTTACTTTGAAAAATCTAATTGAAACTATATAGAATGAATTATTCATCAATACTGTATTTTAGTTTCTCGTTATTATAAATAAACTGTATTTTACTTTTTAGTTCTGAAACGAATTTAACCTCTTCAGACTCTCGCAAATAAAAGACCTCATAAAACTGGAAACTTGCCAAGTAAAAGCCTGGAGAGGTTAAGAAAGTTTTAAATTTATTTTAGAACACCTTAAATCTCCTTTTTCGAGTTGGGATTGGTGTGGAACTTCGATTTAAATTCTTTTGGTGACCAATCGGCAGGTAGACACCCTTTTTCATAATACTTATTATTGACGTTTAAAGTTATAAAAAATAACGAGAAAGTTGTAAATTAGAAAATAGTTAAAAATGATACTATTTTTTATTACTATTATATAACAGACTTTATATAACAGACTATTATATAACAGACTTACTTTTAAAATTCATTAGTCAGGTGTAAATGACTTAAGCATAAAAATTGTTAATTTAATTTTTAATGGACTTAAATCTAAATTGTATTCTCTTTCGTGTGGTATTAACGGCTTAAAAACTATGTTTTTCGACTTAAGTTCTTTCTACCTGACACCAAAGAATAAATCTCATTAATGAATCTGATTACGACAAAATTGTGCACTAATTTAGAATTTGAAATCAAAGAGACAAGATTTCTCGAGATGATTACAGAATTCGGCGGTGAACCTGTAGTCTACCGAGTCAGAAATTTACCACGGAGCACTTCTCAGTTATTTGTGGTATGTCCTAATTAACACTGTGTACATAATATCTATGTACTTGCACAGCGGTTGTATACATAATATTACGTTACGTAATATTATACAGGCTGCGTATATTTCTCGTGTGAACTTATCAAGAAACAATTGTTTAAATAAAAAAGTGGTGCATGTACTCATGTACGCGTGGCAGAAGTTAAACTTCATTGACGTGATCGCGATAATTGATATTCAGATTTTCGTTAAAGATGTACATTGATCAAATAAAATAAAAAAATATAAGTATTGAGGTTATTTAACTGTCAAAAGTTGCAATGACGGATTTAGAGGTCTGGAGGCCTCAAGGCAACAAAGAGGTGGAGGCCCCCTGGCCCCAAATTATTTTCAAATTAAATGTACAATGTTTTTAGTCGAGTTTTCCAATAAATAATTTATTGTGAAATCGAGTATAGATTCTTTTATTATTTAACAAACATATAAATATGATCGGAAACAAGAATTATCTGAAATTAAATTTTAGCGTTAACGAACGGAATCTTCCGAGCGTGATTTTTTTTTCTGAAGTCTCTGTTTTGGTGGCCCAGGAGCTCAGGTTGCCCTCCCCTAAATCGGGCTCTGAAAAGTTGTTATTCATTCAGGACATGTCTATGAAAAACAACCAAGCCGGGCCGGTCAGCTAATTACCATAATATTATATTGTCATCAGAACTACATATGTGGGTAAAATTTCAACTCAATCGTTTAACGGGTAAAAATTCAAAAGTGCGATTTACACCCGGACGAAGCCGGGCCGATTAGCTAGTTACCATAATATTGTATTGTCATCGGAAGTACACGTGTGAGCAAAATTTCAACTCAATCGAATAGCAGAAAGTAGATGAAAAATCGATTGCGAAATTTGTACCGAACAAACAGACATACACGAAACAAACAGACAAGAATGCAAGTCAATAAAAACGTGATAAAATATAAAAACTACTTGTCGAAATGCCAAATAGTGTCGTAGCAGATTGTATATTTAGTGTTTTGGCAAGATCGTAATACAGTGGAGCCGAAGGTTCCACTACTGTTGTCGCTGCCATGTTTCATTTCAATCACGTGCGGAGTCGCGGATAGAGGTTAGTGCTATTAAAAATCAAATTATATTTTTTTAATATTATAATCAAGAGACTGTTGAAGAATTATTGTTTTCTTTTTTTACGTTTTTTTTTTGTTGAATAGATATTATGTAACATCTCAATATGAACCCCCCCTCCCCCGTCCTACATTCAGACAATATTGCTTCACTCCCCTAAAAGGGACGTCCCCTAAGTGTACATAATAAATATGTTACATACATTGAAACACTTAATTATCACGTTTCGTTTTGTTGTTTAGTTTATATAAAATATTGCTAGATTAGTGAACCGATTACACGCACGCACTGAAGTTAGTTAAAAGCATACACAAAACAGAGACGAAATCTAACCGAATTGTAACATCTAATCCCTCTTTGATAATATGAATTGGAAATTAAACATTCAAAATTATTCTGTATCAGTGATGTAGTAGAAGGTTAAATGCTAGACTTATTCGTTTCAGGTAATCTTCAGTTCATAAATAGTATATTAGAATACAAGGGCGGAAAGTTGACATTCCTGCACTGCGCGACATGTGCCCGAGACGAAGACGAGGACATCATGTATCGCAATTCAGGGCTTTTAACTTTCTGCCCGTATAGTGTATACTATTTTTCTTTATACCCGGTCTGTTAGTTACTATTGGCTGACGGCAGTATCACGTATCAATGTGCATGAGAAAACTCTTTCGTCCCGCTGTTATAGATGGCGTACGAGTAATTCCAGCAAAGCAAAAATATTAAGCTTCCTGCCTTAAAATCGGAGCTGAAATTATGTACTTTCGACCGGGTATAAAGAAAATTTGCTTATAGTAACTCAACTTTACCACTTTAATCCCGTAACAGTGTTGGATCACTTTCACACAGTTTGTGCTGAGATCCAGCGGTAAGAGGCGAGGTGGGCAAAAGACATATTGTGGGAGTGACCTTCTTTAGCTCTGTCTCACTCAAATCATCCGCACGTTTCAATTTTTGGCTGGTGCCAACTACGAGGCTAAAATATGTTATTGCAAGGTTGCCGCCGTCAATTGATTACTGTAATTTTTGGAAAGATTTTGAAGATTTAAAAAACTTTTCCCAAAAAGGAAGAGTCACTATAGGTTTGTGATGGAACAGTTTTGTGAAATAAGTACGAATAAGGTCGTAGTGTGATATTGAAAACGTGTATTTTTTTGGCACCATTAATGCCAACTTTTTTCTAGTAAATCATACATAAATTACAAAAGTAGTCCATTAGAGACCTAGCTTTGTCCTTCGTCTTCCTTATAGAGAAATAATTTTTGCAGAATGTTGACGAATAAGTCTACAATCAGTTGACAGCCGAAGCTCTATTTTTGGCTTAAATTCAGAGCGTTCCGACAACCTTAAACTAAGAACTGTTTATGTCGTTTGTATGGGGAAATAATCTAATATCCTATCAAAAACAAATGTGAAAAAATGAATCTTCTACTAGTTTGTTCAATTCTTTGGTGTCAGGTATAAACGACAACAGAGAATTGAAGTTTTAAACGGTTCCAAACTCGAAAAATGAAATTTTTAAAATCAGCTTAAAAAACTTAACCTAAAAACGTCCCGAGAAAAAAACCTGAAGAATTTATTTAAGGATATGTTTCAAATCTCTTTTTCTCGAATTTGGGTTTCGAGTGGAACTATTTTATTAGACTTCGTATGGCCAAGTAGATCGATCGACTAGAACGTGACTTATTTTTTCACAATTATGTTTTAGATAGGATCGATTTTACAGTGTTGCCAGTTGAGAGATAATAAACGAGTGTCACATTTCGTATAACCTTTAAAAACTTATCAACTTTGTGGCTCACATGACTTAATAAGTGGACTAACAATATTTTCTTTGATATTTCTTCTCATTTATTGTGTGTAAAATATACCCTGTCGTGGATAAGAAACTCAAAAGGATTCATTTTATACCTATGGATGCAACATGATTAATAGCGTATAATAAAATCTATGGCACACGCGTGTTAAGGGTTAAGTGGTAACAATTTCACACTTATCCTATTATTAATCTTCGCACATGATCTTGTCAGAAAGTCAATATTAAACTCTCCCATGTTTCACCTTATTTCTCTCCCGACGACGGTTATACTTACTTACTTTTTTTTGCACTATTTCTTATCAAGAATATGTGTCGGGTTTTTGTTAGCTTCTATATAAATTGCTTGCATTATATAAAATATACCGATTTTATACTTGCATTCTATCAGAATTCTGGGAGATTTTCATTGTTAATGATTATTATTAATCTTATATATTCAAACGTGCAATTATTGCATATATATTTATTTATTAGTGAATTTGCCATATGGCAACATACACTATTGGCGTTGGTCGGATGGCGGGACCTAGGTGTCGGACAAAAATTTCTCGACGTTTCATAACGTCCTAAATTTTGGCACCATTTTTAAAAATGTTTATATATATATGTGTGTGCGGGCAATAACTTTCGAAAGAGTTAATTGATTTTAACGGAACTTTGCTCACATGTTGGAATCCACCACCGCAAGAACCCTATTTAAAATGAACCCAATCGGGCCATTTTAAAGGTAGTTTTTAGGGGTTGGAAAAAGTTTTTGGGCCTAAAAATACCGAAAAAATTCTCAGAATCATTTCAAAATTGAAATTTAGCCTTTTAGTAAAAATTAAAATACGTCGTTAAAATTTTAATAAAATCGGCCCGACAGGACCGGACTTACAAATTTTATGAAAACGCTAGTGTGCGTATAATGATTTATTTACCGAAGAGTGTATTTTATTTGGTTCAGATGTTGAATTGATAACAGTATTTTATCTAAGGAAAAAATTTACTACAAGGGGTGTATTAAGGGGTAATTTTTTTAATTTTTGTACGAAGACAAACTTAGGTTCATGTAACAAAGCCATACTACCTGTATTAGCAAATGCATTATATTGTCGGCAGGGTTTGGGCACTGCGACCCGAGTTTTTTAATTCTTCGCGTTCTCAGAAGCGGCTCTAACGACTTAGATGAAATTCGCTGAAAACGGGTATTGGGGGACAAAAAATCGATCTAGCTAAATTTTATTCTTGGAAAAATTTGTTTTCACACAGATTTAATCATTTTAAAAATTAGTTTTTTGACTTTTCAAAATACTGTAATATTGTAAGTAAGCTTTGGAATAACAATTGTGTCAAAATACTGACAGTGAATCTTTAATAAGTTATACTAAATGAAACGTAAATTATTTGATGTAGATTAGACAGGAAAATGAGAAAATGTGCCGAAACGTTGATCATAAAAGAGAGCAAATAATTAATTGTTATATTATGCCTCATTTTCCTGTCTAATCTACATTTAATGAAAAAAAGAGGTGATACTATAATTGTAAATTATTCGAATAAAAGCGAAGAAATATTATTTAAGTAAATATAGTTTTAACTAATATTTGAATAATAATGTTATTTTATATCATGTGTTGCTTATAACTCGCTTAATTAATGTTAGGTCGATTCAAGTATTTTTTTAACGAAAGTGTGTTAAATCAGTTTTTTAGAAAGACTTATAAGCATTATAAATGTATAAACTCGATTTTACTTAATATATCAAAACAGAAAAAACTAGGTACGCGAAAACTAATGCAATAGGAACCTTGCACATAAATAATGATAAAGTGTATAATGGTATTCTTTTCATAAATGTTTATTATTTTATTTATTTTTTCAAGAAAGTTTTATAAATATCATAAGCTTCATCGTTCTGTGATGGAAAGTAAGAGAAAGTGGATTATTCAATATTTGATATGGCTTTAAATTAAAGGCTAATAGGTCATTTAAGACGTCTACTTTTGTGTTATACTCCCAAGTGGCAAATCTTATTAAGTTTTAAGTTGACATAAAACATGACTTGCACAATATAATTTTTCTATAGCACATTTTACAGCCGACTATAAATATTGTTAGTATAATAATTAAGTATTAAGAAAATATGTTTTCTACTTCAAATATTAAATAACTAGCGGAACCGTGCGTATACTTCGCACCGTTAGTGGTCAGTTACGTAATATAATAGGGTGGAAATACATTTTATTCCATTCTATTCAGAGACTCCCGGAGAACTTTTCAGGTAAAACTACCAAATTACTATACTATAAGAGAAACCTTGGTTACGCAAAATGTATAACCAGTCAATGAAGCGAGCTTATAGTTCTAAAGAAGTTTCATTTCCCTCGTAAGCTTATGTGGGTGCGGATCACACGTTTTTTATTCGATGTACAGTTTATATAGTTAGATTTACGTCAAATTCGACATTAAAACCTAATAACATATATGGGTTATGATGGGTACCCTATAATTTAAAGCAGAATGTACTTATATAAAGTATATCTAAAATTTCATTGAAAAGACAGATAAATAAATAAACAGATGTTTTAATTTTATACATTACTAGTAGAATTTTATTAAAATGCCACAAATGCGGATACAAACGTCAAATAGATAAATAATAATTTCAAAAAGATCCCTCAAATCATAAGACACGGTATTTGGGTGGTCTATGGGGAAGAATATGATAATATTTGACTATTCCTGCATATTTTTGTGATGAGTTGCAGAAAATATTGACAAAAAAACTGATTTGATAAATGTCCTTAGGTTGTGATCACATAATTACAGTTTTTTTACATGCACAAACAATCTAATGTCGTTTAGATTCACAAAACTAAATGATTATTTTCCATAGCAAAATATCGCCTTTCAAGCTAAATTTTGATGAAAATGTGTAAAAGGAAGTTGTTTCAAAGTTTAAATTTTCCAAAAAATATGCTAAACACATGTACCTATAATGTATACACAAATTAAAAAAGTATCGATTCAGTCGGTCGATTATTTTTCAAGCAGAATCGATTTGAAATTCTACTAGTATTTTTTGTGGAAAAATATAGATAAATAGATATTTATTAAGTCAGTTGAGACGTAGGTAGGTACATTAAATTTGACACGTCAGCGAAATACAAAACTAAAATTGTACACTAATCAACAACATAAAAAAAATCATTAACTGTGTAAAAAGCTCTTTCCGATAAACATTTTCAGTAACATTTACCGTAAGAAAATTGAATGACATTAAATTCTCAATAAAAATATTACTTAAAATTTTAATCGTATGGACAACCGTCTATCAATAATGTTCTAACTCTACTTTTAAAAACGTCTAGACTCTGTATATCCTTGATCGAAGGTCATTGATAAAACAGATTTTTTGACAATGTTTTCTGCAACCCAGCATTAGACAGACTATTGGAAGAGAACGCGAAACTACTATAAACTTGGAAAAATATTTTTTAATTTATTACAATCCGCAAGTGCGATATATCAATGAATGAACTTATGACCGTCAAGTTCGCGAACCGATCGCCAACGAAGCAGCCAACCTGTCGGTAGCCATCTGTGAGCTACTGAAATATAGCTCTTGGATAGGTCAACTCAATTCGTTCTTGCGCGCTTACCTATAGTAACTGTGTAGTGTATACCTCTTTATAATGATTTAAGGATCTTTTCAAAAGTGCTCTTTTATTTACCTAAGTAGATATATTACGTCAGTTACAGTGTAAGGCATTAGCTGAGATTTATTAAGGGATCATTTATTGTTTGATGTAGAGTCTTACAGCCAGGGGCAAAACAAATGTTTCAACGTTAACGTAGTCGCTTGTTTTTACAAGCTTTTATTTAACTTGCAATGTTTGTATGTTCGGGTAAAATCTTGTGATCGATTTTTCGACCAATTCCCTATATCCGAGCATGCTGAAATTTTGCACATGCCTTTGGTTGTGATGACAATACAACATAGTATATTGAATATTATGCTAGATTTAATATGGCCGCCACCACAAAATGGCGAATTATCATCTTCTTTACAACCCCCTCTGCATGGGTATCAAATGAAAGGATTGTGACAAGTAGAAGACAATGAGCAGTGTGACTTCCAATATGGCGACCAAAACAAAATGGCGAATTATCTTTTTCTTTAAAACTCCCTTGATATTGATATCAAATAAAAGGATATGACAAGTAGAATACTGTAAGCTTTGTGACATCATTCTAAATCTAAGATGACGGCCACAGAAAATGGCGGGTTACCCACTTCTTTACAACCTCCTTGACACGAGTATCAAATGGAAAGGTTTGACATGTAGAATATTAGAATAAAATAATCAATTAATTGTAAAAAATTGATGTTTTAATAGTAAAAATTTTGAAAAACTAAAAAGAACAAAATAAAATATTATATTGAGAATTAGTAAAAAACTTTTTAAAGCTTTAATTGAATATTACTAAAAAAGAAAAAATAACTCTTAATACTTTAGGTTCATAATTATAAAAGCGTGGGTCGTTATTATCATAGAACTTACCACCCAATCTTTTATAATTATGAACCTAAAGTATTAAGAGTTATTTTTTTCTTTTTTAGTAACATTCAATTAAAGCTTGTCTATAAAAAGTTTTTTTACTAATATGTTTTACTTCTAAGTACATCAATCAACGCGCTTCTAGCAAAGCTACAGTTACACAAAAAAGTAATTGTGTATCATTACAATAATTACTTAACAAAAACATGTAATTGATATAATAACAATCTATCAAATTAATACAATCCACAGCTGTAGTAAAATCATCATAATTATTATAATAACAATTACGCTTTAATGCAAAAAAAAAATAATTTACAATTACGCTTTCAAGCCAAAATAGTTAATTACAATTACTTTGAAAAAATGTAATCAAATCAATAGTAGGTTACGTTTCTAGTGAATGATGATATTATGATGAATGTGATATTATGTTAAAAAGGAGTGCCAGCGAGTTTTAACAATTACCTGATCCATATACTATCACGTACGAGATATATATCATATACTTTACACGTCCTCCCTATAAAATAGCTGATTTTTATGTAAAATTTTTGACAGGCCAATTTTGAGCTAGTTCACGTCTAATTTGTAGGTTGCATTGGATTTTCGTACTTTTACTACGGAAATGGTAGTACGACGTTTATTTTACTTTATGCACTAGTGCGAAATAGCTCGTTTTATAACCGCTATACAGGCATATCGCAAATTTTCCATGTTTTCATGCGTTTTTCAAATCTGCAACTTTTTATGACATTACGCTTGTTCGATATTAACTGAACTCATAGAAAAAAATCAATCTGAATCGATTCCGACCATCCGCAGCCTTGCTCCTCTTTTAGTTTCAGAGATATGAGCGTTTGTATATATTTTTTTAGAAAAAAGCTTAAAACACCATATCGTCTAATCGAAGAAAGATACTGCAATGGGAAAGGTCGGGATCGATCCAAGAAAAAAATCTCAATAATCGTTGTTAACAACAGCTAATGACCACAGTTATCGAGCGTCTATAATCTAGAAAATTTATCTACGATAAATGTTTTGTGAAGTAATAGCGCATGTCATTATTTGGTAATAAAACAGTGGAGTGATAATTGCACTTGTATAATTTACCTAGCGAGCCTTGATTTCAGTACCCTGACAGTAAGTAAGGGGCCGTTCAAGTATTACGTAAGCACTATAGGGGGGCAGGGAGGTCTTTGCTTTTCTTATTTCTGATGACATGGGGGGGTGGAGGGATCTATAGATGGTAATTACGTCAGCAGTAATTATTTACTTTTTTCTAGAATCAATAAAAAAAAAAGATTACATTAAAAGAAAAATGCATATACCAATGGGGGGGTAAGAGCTTTGCTTACATTTGTGGATAAGCGAGACGCGGGGATAAATAATTGTAGTAAATCTGCTTACGTAATACTTGAACGGCCCCTAAATAAGCGAAACCATTGACCGTAAACATTCATATTTACGTTGGTAATTATACTGACTGTGATATGCAAATTGATTTTTTATATTTTATGATGCCGTTCACATGTTTGTGAAAGTGAAGCTGTTGTGCAGATGGTATCATGCGCCTGAAGTCAAACAGGGTGCATAAAAAATCGCACCTGACATAGTTATCGATAAAAATAAACAGTTCAATAAATATCGTAGCATATCAGTGCAGCCATTTGTAATTAGTATTAGGTACCTACCAATAATGCGACCTTTATAAACCAAGTATTTTTCAAGCTTCTTTTGTTGGCAGTCCTCTTTCGAGTTTCGTTTACTATAAAATCAATATTGCTAACATTATATTTAATTCCTTATTTGAAATAAGACTTGATTGAAAGTTATCAAAAGTTATTAAACATACAAAATTTCAAATATTCCAATATTCACATAATAATAAATGACAATTATTTCATATACATATGCCATGATATCTTGTCGTTAAACCGTTTACTGTCAAATGCTGTTTATATCCACTTTAGGCGTTGATAATGTAATTCATAGATGACGTTAGATAGATTTGCGTATTTTGGAGATCAAATTATTATATTGAACTGTCAAAATAATATAAATGTTATATACATAGTAAAATATGTTGTTACTGTAAAGCGATTGAGTAACGTACTTATTAATTATAAATTCGAACGAAAATGTTTTAGGTCAATTTAAAATATAATAAAAAATAGATATAGAAGAAATACATAGTATCTACTGCATGTCAAGCTGTAAAAATACAGTAGAGCCGAAGGTTTCACCACTGTCACTGCCAAACGGAATGCAGCCCCGCGATGCAAAACTGTATCGAAGTAGAGCCATAACCTCGACAATTGGAAACAAAGGTTCTTCAAGTTTTAAACAAGTTTAAAAAATAATCTTTAAAAATTATATTATATTAATAGAATTAGATTACTGCAGGAAAAAGCTATATAATATTGTTTCATCTCAGTCGCGTGGTAGCGGCTAGTACTTCGTGTCTGTTTTTTAATAACTTCCTGGTCTGTATAACCGTTTTGTGTAATAAATAAAATACAATAAGCAACCTGGATATTGGATATTATAAGTTAACATATTGTGTCGTTCACGCGAATGTCACGTAGATTCTGCTTTGAACATTTGCGAAATTGTGGAAAATTTTCCCAGGATAAATTATTAATGCATGCATATATGATTCGCCATGAACCGGTAGTGCCTACAGCATTGCACGTTAGAATGAACTCATATTTGATACAGGCTCCGTAATGTAGCTTGATACTTGAAATTTGGATACGCGCCGAAATGAAAACCTTTTCGCACAGAGCTGCCGGAATGTTTGCATTGGTACAGTTTGTTTTTCAATTCTTTTTGATGTGTAAGCATCTAATACGGCGGGGGGGATTTTAATCCAATAAATTTGCAAGGTGGGTAGGGAGAAATCAACTCTGCGCAATCACTAGGCGCACAATGGAAGTGTGTAAGGGGAAATTAACCTTACGCAGTCGCTAAGCGCACAACGGAAGTGTGTAAGTGGAAATTAACATTACTCAGTCGCCGGGCGCACAACGGAGGTAGGTAAGGGGAAATTAATTCTGCGCAGTCACCGCAGGCACACAACGGAAGTGTGTAAGAGGAAATTAACACTGCACCGTCACCAAGCGCACAACGGAAGTGTGTAAGGAGAAATTAACTTTGCGCAGTCGCAGGGTTGCAGCTAGATTCTTCGAAACCGCAAGCGATTCACATACTTTTGACTGGCGTTCTGTCCACGATCAGAGTGCTTTTATAGTATTATCCTGTCTATTACACCAGCTATATATTATAAATTATAATATATTAGAAATTGCTTACATGTACTGTATTACTTACATCGTTGGTGAACCCCTACACTGGGCACAGCAACCACTGTGTTGGGTGTGGGGGCCGGACCAAAGGTGCTGGCCTGGGGTGCTTGCTTCTGAGAACTCCGGGACAGCGCCCTACTTAGCATAATCTAACTTAATCTATTGATATATAGTGCATTGTTTTATTTGCTACCGTACTACACTTTGTTTATTATATGTTTATACTAAAAATTGTATTTCTATGATTATTATAATAAAAATTTCTTATATTTAGCAATAATTTTGTTTATATACATTATTATGACAAAAAAAAGTTTATAGACTTTTAACGGTTTGCTTCGCCGATTGTGCTTTTTCCGAGCACGACGGGCCTAATTTCTGTTGCACAATGACTGTCTCATGCTTTCTTCTGAGCAACTCACGACTGTAGCTACGTTACGGAATCTGTACATATTATTAACTGAAGTTGAATTGCAAAAGCTTTCGATTCTAGGAAAGGTTAATAATACGAAATGAATTTAAGTGATTTAATCAGTTCCGGGAAATCTGGAGTAACTTTGAATACTTATTGTGTTCAAACCTGATTTTTAAAAATCTTAGAGTATAAAAAATCAATTTCTAAGAATGCCACGTTTTTTTAGGGTTGGAATCTCCGTTACAAACACATAAAGAATCATTTTTATGGACCTTTTGGAAGCTTTTTCTACAAGAAAAAAAATCCTAGAAAAGTGTATTTTTCAATGTCATTTTAAGATTATACCGTAACGGAAATACGTCATCGGTAGACAGCGTCAGCTAATTGGCTACCTGTAGTTGAAACACGCCCATTGGGCACTGATCCCCTAGACTTGATTCATACATAAAGAGAGATATTATGTAGTAAATCAGCGGTTGTATTTCTGTTGCCTGTGATTATTACATTATTAACAAGCGTGAAAAAATGCCGAAAGTAAAGATATTTTTTATTCTGTGTTGTAAAAACACTAACATTAACAGTGTCAATAAATTTTCTTTCTTTCTATGAGTAACTCTGAAACGTTTACTGGGATATCTAATTGTTGGATGTAGTGGCCGATAATAGAGATAAAACTAGTATACATATTTCTATGCGCATTGGTGGCTAGGTCCTTCTTTGACGTCATCATATAGCGTTTGAAATAAATACATTTTTTAAATGCTTGTTTATGCGATTAAGAGCATAATATTTATAAGTAGGATGTAATTTTACAAAACGTAATATTATCCCACCAAAAAATCAAAGTGACTAAGTTCGGTACAAAGAAAAAAAGATAAGATCTAAGAACGTGCCAAGTTTTATATTGTAATTAGACACGTTTTTAGACCTCACTTTTTTCGGAATATCCGGCAAACCCACTTGACCGTTGTATTGAACCTAACCTTTTTTAAAGTTATGTTTTTAGTGGTATAATCATATCATCCAGTTATCACAGACGATTCTACTTTATTCTCGGCATCTCGCTATTCAACCCTTCCTCTCCTACGGTAACAGAAAGGGGCGTGTCGTCTCAACGCGCTACGTGGCAGCCAATACAGATCGGTTCCCCTCTAACAGCTCATTTCATTTCCCCCACTCCTGTCGGTTTCGTTTTTTTCGTTACACTTGCTGAACGAAATTACTCTTATCGCGTTTACAACAGTTTCACTTCAAAAGAAAAGTGTTTAACAGAAAGTAATAAACTAAATATGATTTCTTTATTTTATCAACCGGTACGCTGCAAGAGAATTATATACAGAGGGGAGTTAAAGGTTGAGAAAAGGTTAAAGCCAACTTTCAAAGCTGTGCCGGCGTGAAAGTAACCCCGCATTGCTACGATAATACATCATGTATTATGTATGCATGTACATTGTGCACGTATATGCAAACATGCTAGCAGCCCAGAGGCAGTTCTGTTCTCATATCGATGAAATGTCTACAAGCCACTAAGAAAATAATAATATGCAGTCAAAGTGTGTTGGTATACGTGTCTAACATGTATACGAAATGACAAAGTGCATTGAGTCACGTGACGTATCGTTTTGTTTTAAGGTCAGCCACTTCGTGCCGCCCCATTTGCGACTCCCCCATGTATTACCATTTTACGGCATATTAACATCTGGCATTTCGTCAAGAAAATGTTTACTCTATGTCAAATGTCACTGTAATGTGATTTGTTTTATGACGCCGAAAAATGTTTACTCATGCGAGAAATATTTAAATACAGTACAGTCTCGGTAAGAGGTCGATCATAAATTACGTTCACAGTAACGACGAAGGAGAGCAAAGATATGTAACCGAGGAAGGGGAGGAGTATTATTTTGTGCAATAAATTTATTATTATTATAAAATTTATTTTTTCCCAACAAATACATTTTATATTAATTACCAAGGACAAAAAAGCAAAAAGTCAATTTATTATTATTATTATTATTATTATTATTATTATTATTTTTTCAAAAACAACCAGTTTTCACTTTTATGTCGTGAACGGTGCAAAATTAATAATTTTTGAATTCAATTTATTGGTTTGTAAACTTGAAAAATCATAAGTTTAATCTTTGCGAGAAGGGGTTTAAGATATTGTGACGTAATATTTTACAAAAATTTGACAGAGAGTGGCAAGGGGGAGGGTGTGTCGAAAATGCCTGAATTTCGCGTAGCATATTTTATGCACAGGTCTAAACGCCCCAAAACATGAATATCTAAAAATGTGAATACGTGATTTAACGTGGAAACATTTTTAAGTAACTAATTTTGATTAAAATACATGAATAAATGGTACTAAACATTTGTAGTTACCTCGTAAATATTTATTTTTCACTATTTCTTTATTATGGTGGATACGGGTACTTTATGGTGGGAGTGACGGTTATAACATGACAGTATAGTCAACATTGATGGCGAACCTAAGACCCGTGGATCACAGACTGACTCATGCTGCGGTTTTAAATGAACCGTGCTAGATTTTAACTAGTCCCAAAACGAAAAAATTAATAAAATGAGAAAATTGTTTCATGGATAATTCAAAATGTATAATTATTTTATAAAATGTGGCGGAAACGAACATCGTCTTTAAAACTAACAGGAATATTAAATACCTTGTTAACACCTTAGAAAACTTTTTGTCAGATAATTTCTTATTATAAAAGATTTTCTACAGCGTGAAATTTAGTAAAAAGCTTTTGAAAAGTGAAAACGCTTTTCTTGAAGTACTGCCTTCATGCGCACAACGCTATACTCTTAGTTCTATTTAATCTTCTCCTTTTACTTCGCTCTGTCCTTGTCTTGATTTTTATACAAGAAAACTTTCCTTTAACATCGTAATGGTCTTCTGAGCAGTTTCAGAATTATAAGAGAAAGTGTAAAACGAATATTCACCGAGTTTTCTTCAATAGAAGTGAGTAACTTTTGCACTTTGGTAGTTTTCTTTCAAGTTTTGTCCTCAAATATTACATATATGTAAGTATTTTTAGTGACGTAAATAGGTATATTACTGACTATTAGTGATATTATGTTAAAACGAGAGCCAGAAAATTTTAACAACGAGTTATTAATGTATTTGCCATATGGTCATCATTTTTGGAAATGTATATGTAATAAAGGAAGATATTTGTTACTTATAGAACTATATACACGAAATGAACAAAAAAAATTTCGGCAGCGTTTCGTTAACCTAATGCTTGTATGAATAAACAAAAAACATAAAAAATCACAAAGTTTCGACAGGCTTAATTGATTTTAATGAAATTTGATCTACACTATTTAAAATAGGCCCGATTGGGCCATTTTTGAGGGTGGTTTTTACGGATTGAAAAATATTTTTGGGATCAAAAATATCAAAAAAAATTTCGGAAGCTTTTCAAATTTGAAATTTAATCCTTTAGTAAACACTAAAATGTGCTTGTACAATTTTAACACATAAAAAAATGAATCTTGCACGCCAATGATAATTTGTCATGAATCTCCACAGACTACGGAAATCTTGTATTGAATTAAATGTTTTTTTTATAGAAAGGTAGCAAAGAAGGGATTTTTTATATAAGGAAATTAAAGAAACTTTGTTATAAATTTTTCCAATTTGTGTTTCTTGAAGTCAAACAAGTGAAGTCAGACATTTAGCAAAACTTTTTTAATAGGTGAAATTGTTTTACAAAAAGTTGTTACGAATATTAATTTTTATTTTTTCATTCAAGTTGAAAATAATTAGATACGTTTGAAAAATTAAATTTCCACATGCTTCCGTTATATTTCACTGAAGTTTAAGGGAAGTGGGGGAGACTAAACTTAAAGAGATTAGTTCGCTTCCGAATGAGAGTGTACATGTACTGTATCGGATACATGGTTCTAACTTATGTATTATAATACAATCTTCCGTAATAAATTATTATACTGCGTTCTTTCTTTACTAGACCAGGGTCGTAGCTTTGATAATGGTAAAAAGTGAAAAAAAATTATAGTAGGATGAAACCCATTGGAAAAGGTAGAGAATATAACAAAAATGAAAGGAAAAATAAATTACGGTCGATCTGAGGTCAGGAAGGGAAGGGGGTGAGTTTTTAAGGGTAATAAACGGTTTATCTCGATTTCCGGCAAAACTACAAGTCTTATGAAAAAAAGTTAAATGGCAAAGTTGTAGGTAATAAAAGTATCTACAACTTTTGTTTTTATACTTTTTTCACATAACCTCAAAAATTATGTGAAAAATTCAAATAACTAAGTTTTTGGTTTTTTATTTTTATCTTTTGCAAAAAAGATTATTTTTTCACGAAATTTTGTGAAAACTTACCTTTTTATATCCCAAATACACAGTAATTTTTTTGATTTAAAATATTCATTTTTTCACCTTATTTTGACTTAATATCGAAAAAGCACCCTAATTTTCAATCGAAAATTCTTACGTCAAAATATCTGCTTTTTTAAAAAAGTCGGTGGGATTTTTGTTCCTTGAAATCTCTACTTTCTGATGGTATGAAAAAAAATATACACTACTGCGGTAAATGTTCTCAGAAAATACAAATAAGTTATCTTAAAATAGCAATAAATAGGCATCTACGCATATAATTTATAAGATTATATGCGTAGATGCCTATTTAAGGCTATTTTAAGATTCGAGTGTCAATTTTCAGATATAGGAACCAATTCAGATTTAACTGGCTTGGTTTTTAAAGTGTTATAAAAATAGAGTAAAGCAGTATAATTGTTATTAGTCACTTTAAGGTTTTTGTGTAATAAAATATACTAGTGGACTTGTTGGAAATCAACAGCATAACAATGGAATTTCTGCAATATAAGCGTATTATTTCTCATTCGTTTCTCATAATATGCATGCGGCTCTTTCACAGGCTGCACAACGGGTGTACTGAGGTGAAAGAACAAATGATATTTATTCATTGTCTACCGTCTACTTGAACAATAATAAACACGATAAATATTACAGCGCAAACATGGCCGGGTACACACGTGCAATTGCAATGCGAACAATGGCAAAGCCTGTTGAGAAAAAAAGACGTTCTGCTTGCTTAACATGCTCTACCTACATGAAAAAAAAATAGAAAGGTTAAAAACATAGATCGAATATATTTTTGCTTTCCTGTGACGGGATTTTTGACAAAGAGGGCATACTATAACAGTTCATGATATATATGTAGAGTCATTCGGGGTAAGAGATCGCAGTGCTAAAATCTCCGCGGGGAATAAAGGGATAGAGGGCGCGTGTCTGACGGAGTAATATAATAATAATAATAATAATAACACTTGCGGTTTATCCAAGGATCTGACGTTTGCCTTTCTGAGATCAGCTGGACTGAAGTCTGAAACTGAGGGATTTGTTTTGGCGTGTCAAGATGGAGTTATCAACACTCTTGTGAACCGTCGCATAGTTATAGGTGCAGAAGTAACAGATACTTCTTGCAGAGCATGTCGATCGCATCCAGAGACGCTCATGCATCTCTTATCGGCATGTAGTCACTATGCGAGTTGTGCTTACATTCATCGCCACAACGCTGCTCTAAGAGTTTTATACTACCACCTAAGACATCATTATGGTGTTGATAAAACTCCTGTTCTACCTTATGTTCCAAATGATATTGAGTCCGTTGTCGAAAATGAGTCATGCAAGATTTTCTGGAACTACTCATTTAGTACTACCAGGCAACTTTCAGCTACAAAGCCTGACATAGTTCTCCTTGATAAACCTGCGCGAACTATGTATGTTATCGAGTTTTCAGCCCCTGCTGAAACGAACATAGCCGCAAAGGAGACTGAGAAGCGGACAAAATATCAAGATCTTCTTTTTGAGCTCAGAAAGCAGTACCCAGAGTATACTGTTAAATTAATTGTTCTTATAATTGGTGTTCTTGGAGGGGCAAAACCGTCACTGTTGGCAAGTATGAAAACTATTCCGGCATGTCAGCGTATTGCTGAGTCACTAATTTGCCGTATGCAAAAGGCCGTGCTTATTGGGTCGCTCCGTGTACTCCGTGCGCACGACCCAAACTCACTGTAATCGCCCATTTCATAGTTTGAGAGGCGGTTACAGTTACAACTTGCTCCACAAGTATCCCTAGTATGACGGTGACGAACCTGAAGTTTGGGTGCTTGTGGATGCAAATTTTTTTAAGGAATATTTCCTTCTCAATAATAATAATAATAATAATAATAAATCTCTTGTCGGCATGTAGTCACTATGCGAGTTGTGCTTACATTCACCGCCACAACGCTGCTCTAAGAGTTTTATACTACCACCTAAGACATCATTATGGTGTTGATAAAACTCCTGTTCTACCTTATGTTCCAAATGATATTGAGTCCGTTGTCGAAAATGAGTCATGCAAGATTTTCTGGAACTACTCATTTAGTACTACCAGGCAACTTTCAGCTACAAAGCCTGACATAGTTCTCCTTGATAAACCTGCGCGAACTATGTATGTTATCGAGTTTTCAGCCCCTGCTGAAACGAACATAGCCGCAAAGGAGACTGAGAAGCGGACAAAATATCAAGATCTTCTTTTTGAGCTCAGAAAACAGTACCCAGAGTATACTGTTAAATTAATTGTCCTTATAATTGGTGTTCTTGGAGGGGCAAAACCGTCACTGTTGGCAAATATGAAAACTATTCCGGCATGTCAGCGTATTACTGAGTCACTAATTTGCCGTATGCAAAAGGCCGTGCTTATTGGGTCGCTCCGTGTACTCCGTGCGCACGACCCAAACTCGCTGTAATCGCCCATTTCATGGTTTGAGACGCGGTTACAGTTACAACTTGCTCCACAAGTATCCCTAGTATGACGGTGACGAACCTGAAGTTTGGGTGCTTGTGGATGCAAATTTTTTTAAGGAATATTTCCTTCTCAATAATAATAATAATAATAATAATAATAAACCGTTTAACGTCCGTTTCTCGACTTTATGTCATAACAGACGCCATTCGCACCATTACTATTTTCCATCTACCACACTTCCTGTTATTTTTCTACATTTTTAAAACTTCAACTTATGTAATAGCAATGGGCGAATGAAGGAACTATAGGAAATTCGGATAAGGTAGGTAGTTTTTGAACTAGGAGTTTGATAGGTAATTGGCCATGACCTCAAATAAGGAACCATCTCGATATTTATCTGGAATTAATTGAGGGAAACCATGGAAAACCTCAATCAAGATGGCGGGTACAGGAAATACCGTTTCTCGGCGAGAGGCAGTAGGAAAAAGTCGCCGGGATTCGAACCCGGACCTCCTGAATGCGAGTCTAGTGCTGTCGCCTGTCTACGCAAAACAGTCCCACGTATTTTATTGCTTTGCCAAAAAGAAAATGTGTCGAAACCATGAAGTAAATTTATAAAAAGTGGTTACAAAGCAAATGGAATCGAATAAAATTTGTTCGAAACGATTGGAATAAACGGATGGACGCTGACTTAAATGTAGAAATACTAAAATAGTTTAAAATTTCGTTAAAGTTACGCGAATTGTCTACCGAGCATTGCGTTTTACTTTCCGCCATTTTGAATTGGTCTGGCATAACTGAAAAACGAAAACCAGCTCAACTCACATGAACATATCGTATGAAACAGCCGTTTACATGGTCATATGACTGGTCAGATGACATGAATTTATATGACCTAATCATGATTGGTGTTAACGTAGCGTAAAGATTTCACTTAAATATTAAAAACCAACAAACGGTTATTTTATACAGCTAAAGTTTAATAATGCAATTAATTTTTTCTCTTATAATCTGTACATGGCATCGACTGTCTACAGAGATAGAAGGAGGGTAGAGAATAATATCTTCTTGCAGCATAAAGCCGCAGTATGAAATACGAATGGCAAGTTTATACGAACCGAGAGCGGATATGATTTAATGACATCTTTGGAATACAGAAAATATTTATATTTTATATTATACAGTCTGCAGTAGTCAACTTATATTGGCTGAAGTGAATTGAGATTGAGAGAAAACCTGCCATAAAATCCGAAAAGAATAAATAAACCACACAAGCCGGAATCTTGATAAGATTTTTCAAATGTTTGATACTTTATAACATCAAAAAAACCCGGGTCGCAGTGCCAAAACCCTGCCGACAATATAGTGTATTTGCTTATACAGGCAGTATGGCTTTATTATGCGAACTTAACTTGATTTTTGGGCAAAATTAAAAATTTGACTCCTTAATACACCCCTTAAAATAACATTTTTTTTCTTAATTGCAATATTATTATCAATCTAACGTCTACACCGAATTAAATACACCCTTCAATAAATAAGTCACTATCTACAAATTAGTGTTTTCAAAAAATGTGCAAGTCTGGTCCTGTTGGGCCAATTTTATTAAAATTTTAGGGACACTTTTTAATTGCTACTAACGGGTTAAATGTCTATTTTGAAACGATTCTGAGAATTTTTTCGGTATTTTGAGGCCCAAAAACATTTTTCAACCCCTAAAAACTACCCTTAAAATGGCCCGATTACGCCCATTTTAAATAGACTTCTGGGAAGGATGGATTTCAATACGTGGCCCAAATTTCGTTAAAATCAATTAACTCTTTCGAAAGTTATTGCCCGTACACATATATATATATATATATATATATATATATATATATATATATATATATACATATATATAAACATTTTTAAAAATGGTGCCAAAGTGTTTAGGAGGTTATGAAACGTCGAGAAATTTTGGTCCGATCCTTAGGTCCCGCCATCCGACCAACGCCAATAGTGTATGTTGCCATATGGCAAATACACTAATTATAATTTTAAAATATTCTGTAACCGTGACAGAAAAGTAATATTCAGTAGCTTAGTAACGAATTTACTTTCATAGGTGTCTATTTATTTATAGGTGTTTATTTATAACCATTAACTTGATCTAACACAATAACATTACATAATTACCAAAAAAAAAAATAAATGACATTGACACTTGTTGATAATCAACTAAGTAAATAAAAAAAAAAATTTACAATTTTGAAAAGAAGCTGTAATATAAATCAAAACCATAGTAAATTGCTAAGTTTTATATCTTTTTAAATTATTTTTTAAATGAATGACAAGATGATATCACTGCAAACATATCAACAAAGATTCTAAACTATAAAGTAAGTAGCTTCATAAGTTTTATTATATATTGTAAATTAAAAGCCTAATTATACATACTAATTGTATTCTATTTTAAATAAAGCTTGCCTGAAGAAGTAGGAAACTAACCTACGAAACGTAGCAAATTTAGAAAACTTAGAATTTTTATTTATTTGTGTCCAATTACCCACTATCCATAAATACTTAAAATAACAGTTTTGAGATTGGCGCCGATTTAATAGTAATCAAATTGGCACCAACCTCAAAACTGTTATTTTACGCCTTTTAGTGACTTTTTTGAAGCCGGATAATATTTTTTTAAAAGTGTTTTATTTTTTACTTTTTACTTGATTTGATTTCGCACATTTTTAATGAGATTTCGATTCACAAATGCTAGAAATATGAGGAAAGATACATATAAAAAAAATGTTTTTTTTTTGAGAAAAACTGTATAGTAAAATACGATAACATTCTGAACAAAATGGCGTTGAAATTTTTCAAATCGGTTCACAACTGGCGAAGTTATCGCGGAATATATAATATGTAGCAGGATAATCGAAATCATCGGAACTTCGCGAAAATTCTAGGACGATTGCAAAAAAACGGATAATTGGAAACCGGTTTTTTGCAGTTGTCCTAGGATTTGCGCGAAGATTCGATTATTTCAATTATGCTACGACTTATACAAAAAATAATAATAAATAAAAAACCCGGGTCGCAGTGCCAAAACCCTGCCGACAATATAGTGTATTTGATAACACAGGCAGTGTGGCTTTATTTTGCGAGCTTAAGTTGGTTTTTGGGCAAAATAAAAAATTTTACTCCTTAATACACCCCTTAAAATAACATTTTTTTTCTTAATTGCAATATTATTATAAATCGAACCTCTATACCAAATTATATACAACTTTCAGTAAATAATTCACTGTTTGTAAACTAGTGTTTTCATAAAATTTGTAAGTCCGGTCCTGTCGGGCCGATTTTATTTAAATTTTAGGGACACCTTTTAATTACTACTAAAGGGTTAAATGTCAATTTTGAAACGATTCTGAGAATTTTTTCGGTATTTTGGGGCCCAAAAACATTTTTCAACCCCTAAAAACTACCCTTAAAATGCCCCGATTACGCCCATTTTAAATAGGCTTCTTGCGGTGATGGATTTCAACACGTGGACCAAATTTCGTTAAAATCAATTAACTCTCGAAAGTTATTGCCCGCACACACATATATATATATATATATACGTATATAAATATATATATATATATATATATATATACATATATATATACATATATATATACATATATATATAAACATTTTCAAAAATGGTGCCAAAGTGTTTAGGAGGTTATGAAACGTCGAGAAATTTTGGTCCGACCTCTAGGTCCCGCCATCCGACCGACGCCAATAGTGTATGTTGCCTTATGGCAAATACACTAATAAAATAAAAATATGCGTCGAATTGTATAATCTCTTTTTTTTGAGCCCGGTTAAAATTTAGTCGACGTTTTGATCAAGATGTTGGTTTTTTTAAAGCATCTAAAATCAGTTCCAATAAACAAAAATTAAATTGATGTTTTTACTTACACTGTTCGGTGGAATTTGGTTTTATCTACTGCGCCTTAAAGATATTTTACTTCAGAAAACACATTCGTAGTTACAAAGGTGTCCCTAATATCTGTGTGTTTATTTTTCAATGTTTGGCAATTCGTAAAGACTATGCACGCCATTCTTGTAAAAAAATACGAATATTCATAAATATTTATATTCGAGAAACAACAAAGATAACATTTTATTCCGTCCCGCGAGACAAATGCTATGGTGTTACATACTTGTAACTATACAGGAGAAATATTAGAGTGCAGTTATAGTCCAAGCTCTGACCGTAAAAAAGTCTAGTAGACAACACTACTAAAATTTTATTATTGAATTTAATAGATAAAATGCTCAAAGATATCGGTGGCAGACAAATTCAGTACTTTTTTGAAGTCAATTTTTTATGCACGTTTTGTGAATTTGTGTTACTTTTATAGTCAATCCACTGAGTATTCAAAATTATGATATTATAAATTCTACTGCATGTCGCTTAAAACGACTACTCGTTGTAATCAAAGGTTATAGTCGCCCAGCATATTATTTAGTTAGCAGATGGCGAAAGTGCATTGATTTCGTCTGATTTCAGACTGAGCCTCTTATGGCCAACCTCACACTGTGGAATTTTCGCTAGCGCGGCCAACTTCATACTGTCAAATTTTCGTTAGCTGTGCGCGCGTAACTTCCATTACTTGCTAAAAGCTTACTCTCATATCGCCAAAAGAAGTTTAACTTTTCAAAATTAATTAGTCTACCATCGCGATCAGTTTTATTTATTTCGTCATATTATTTGTTAAGGTAGTTGTCGTGGTACAATATTGTCAAAAAGTTATAGATTATACGCGCCACAAAAGTATACTAGCTTGTAGCTAAGTGATTCATAATTTGTCCGCAAGACTGTACCCGTGGAAACGTAACCCATACGGTATTCATATGCATGTATACTTTTCTATAAATTGTTGAACTTTAAACCGTTATTTATAAATAATTAGACGGTCAAAAAAAATTTCTTATTTTTTTAAACTCTTAACAAATGCATTGAAAGACTGTCAGTTTTTGGAAAGTTTCTGACAGTTAGTTCTTTTTTTATAAATAAGAAACTGGTTCAGAACTACAGAGATCGTATACAATCAATGTTAATTATCCAATTTTTAATTGAATTTATCTCGGATTATATACGGTCGATCGACTTCAAACTTTCAGGATAATTGTATTATCATGTCCTTAATAAGTATACAAAAATTAAGAATTTTCTGACGGTGTGTCTTAACCACGACAACTACCTTAAATTTAATTATAACATTTTAATAGTTTTATCTGATGACTTCAGATGTTGAATGTCTACAACCTTCTTCTTTACTTGTGTTGTCCAGTAGACTTTTGTACGGTCATAGCTTGGATTATTATGTGCACATCGAGATACAGTAATAAATATAGTGGATTCGAGTTTGGTTTAGACTTTAGAGCAGAATAAAAAGATGCGATAGTCAAACAGTAGTACTGTATATTTTCCTTCGCTATTCTTTTTATTTGTTTGGAGAAGGAAATGTTATGTCGCTGCCGACATTTATGTAAGCTGTTACTGTATAAAAATTTTAGTAGATGCAGATGGTTTTTCCATGTATTTTTACTTGAATATTTTATTCAGTGTTTGCACATAGTACGTAGGTATTCACTTGTTATTTAAATTTTAAATGTTGATTAACTAAAATGCATTTTTATACAGTATGTTCCAGACTAAACTTTTCAATTCTCCATTTTTTTAATGACTCCATTAAAGCCTATAAGACTGCTGCGTATGAGATTGACTCTAATAAAAAGAAGTTAATTAGAGTGGTTGTGATCCTTGATGATTGTTGGATAAGTTTGGATAAAATCCGTGGCACAGGATCAATAAAACACAATACTGAAGTTAAAATTGCATTTTCACTAACGTTTCGGTGTGCTTTATACAAATAATTTTTAGAACTCTGAAGACGGTGTAAAGCACATCGAAACGTTAGTGAAAATGCAATTTTAATTTCAGTATTGTGTTTTATTGATCCTGTGACACGGATTTTATCCAAACTTATCCAACTGTTGCGTATCTTTGGTGGCACTACTCTGCTGGGAAACAAGTCAGTGTATAACAGTTACTGTAATTAGGAACATTTTTGTTGATGAATTTGATTTGGGCCCTATTACTAATCGACAGAATGTTTACCCTTATCTTGAAATTCATCAATTAAATAATTAATAATTGTTCATTCGAAGGATGATGTGACGTAACAATAATGTGGTTTGTGGTACGTCTTGTTTAACTTCAAAATTAAACGTTGGATGCAAAATCGATGAGACCAATTTCCTGTTCCTGTAAGGTTACATAACCTTAATTAATAATGCACTCTCTATTTGTTCTGAGAATAGAACAGATAAGCAGTCTGTGAACAGAATTCATATTCTTATGCTGGGTTGCAGAAAGCGTTGTCGGAAAATGTGATTTAACAGTGATTTTTGATTGTAGCCACGCATTTCTTCATAAGAATAGCATTGTAGAATTTTAAATCGTTCCTGCTCGAAAAATAATTGATCCATTGAAATGATATTATTTTCAAACACACCTATATTTAACATAATTTTTGACACAATGTTCACTGCAAAACAACGCATTTTGATCAAAATGAAGCTTCAAAAGTGATCTTTTTCAATGAAGATTAGTCATTTGTTTTTCTATGAGTAGAATATAATGTTCTACCAGACAGGGAGTTTCACAAAAAAATTCTAAAGCTTTATTTATTAAAAAACATCTAAAAGTGTGTTTTTTCCAATGGAATTTACTGTTACTCCCACTGATCTGTCAGAATTAAAGCTTAACTACGAGAAAGATAGTTTATGTACACTTCTTTTTAGAGATAAAATAATGTACCTGTTTTATGTCCAGCGCTTAAATATACCTATATTAACTTCTTCAGTTTTTGTTTGCAATTAAAAGAAAGTTGGTTTATATTTGTTTGTTTACCTATGTAAATAAAAAAAAAACATTTTTCAATCTAACAGATTTTTTTTGAGTAAAATAACGAAATTACTAAATTCCTAGAGAAACTCAATTTTCTTACCCACTATAATTACTTATTCACTGTTATTTTCTCATTTCTATTTCATATATGATTTTTTTTATCTCTTTTTGTTTAAGTGCTAATGTCCTTTATACGCTAGTGGTCTCAATTATTGATCGTCTATAATCTACAATCTAATTTCAGCTAATGGCAGCTGCATACGATTTTGTTATCTTGTTTATATTTATTTTTCCACATTTATATAAATGTACACTTGACTATTACGAGTATATTTCTCTAAAATTCTGCACATAAAAAGTACCCTGTTTCCGATCATGACCACTCGTTTTTATAGTGAACAGTTTTTTTTTTCATTTTCAATAGAAGGAATATGTATTTTCTTCAATTAAAATTATTCAAATAAGTATCAAATCCAATTAAATCAATAAATTAGTCAATAAAATCTACAAGAGTTGTTTTTGCTTGCTACAGAAGACTGGATAGACAAAGATATAAGTCAGGTAGGGTCATATCTATTTTAGTCATTCATTTGCATATTTGCATAAATGGCTTAATAAGACAATAAAACCGTATTGACCGGAATAGAATCTACCCCATATCTACTCGATATCTGAGGTCATACGGCAAAATCGATTATACAGGTGGCGACTTACGACTAACGTTTAAACAGTTTTTATATTTTTTGATCATTATTTTTTTAGGAATTGTAATCTACAGTCCAGAAATTCGTGATAAAATTTGGTTACGAAGCAGCCACTACTGACTACACCTTTCACCCACTATGACACAACGTTGTACGGCCGGTTTTTATAATATACGGTACACGTGCATTGCAACGTTTCGTCACACTTTTAATACATGACTCGATTTTACCCTTCACTCCCGAAAGATGTTTTACTTCAAAACAAGAAACTGTATTTTACAGTAAAACTGGTAGGTATATGTAATTATAAAAAATAATAATAATAATAATGGCACCGACCGCTGGGATCGAACTAACAACCTTTAGGTTACGAGGGGAGTGACTGTACCTCTCTATACCGGGTGATTTTCTCAAAACTTTGAATGGATTTTTTTGTTGATACACCGATTGAATCAAAAAAAGTTTTAGGCAAAAGTTGTTGGGTTTTGAGGGGGGAAATAATTTACACGTATTACCAACCCCCTCCCCCTACCCTTCGGCAGGGGAGGGGGTAACTTTTGTTTTTGAAATGAAAACCCCCGATTTTTGATTAAATTTTTTTTTTGTGTAAAAATGAACAACTTTTGTCTAAAACTTTTTTTAATTTTTCCTGTTATTTTTGTGTAAAGTCTTGATAATGTTGATGATAATGATGAGGGGTGGGGGAGTATTCCGAGTTGCCAATTGCATTAAAAATCTCACCAGGTACTTCAATTAAATTATTCTTTATTTTAACATTAAGATAATAAGTTTTCAAAGTGTTCTCCATTCACTGCCATACAATGGAACAATCGATTCAAAGTTTTGAAAAAAACACCCGGTATAGAGCACATCGTTGTACGGCCGGTTTTTATAGTAGTGCATTGCAACGTTTCGTTACACTCTCAATACATGAATCGATTTTACTCTACCGTGTGTAAGCAAATGTTTAATTTACAGCTGTTGTTAAACGAATCTTATTCAGTTATATTGTTCTATGCATTATGTAAAGCTTTATGTTATATAAACTGCATAGACTGATATTGTGGAGATTGTAAACGAACGCATAAGTATTCTGTGTTGAGACAGAATCATATCAGTTTCATTGCTGAATTGAAATTTATTTTGTTTAATAACTGAATTTCTGGCGTTTTTTAATTAGTTTCATCATTTTACAGTTTAAACTCTATATTGCGACGCAGATGGGACTGCGCTTTTTCTGGCGTTATAGAGAGTTGTCGTTATATGGAGAGAGAAAAAATCGATATTGTTTTACTATTATAGTACTATTTAATAATAACGCATAAAATTTAAAAACAAACATTTCGTACGTATGGCTGACAGTCGAGGTAAATACAGGCTAGACAATAAAGCTGCAGTTCTTATCAATTTCGGCAACAGTACGTGTTTCATAAGTTGCCGAAATAACTTGCTTTATTCCATGTTTCCAATCCCAATTCCTGTTAAGCCATCCATCATTGTGTCCCAGTCTTATGTGTTGTATGTTTATGAAGTATGGGGAATAAGATGCAGGCACATGGGCCAAGCCCTGAAGCCAATGGTTATGGTTTAAAAAAAAAACTTGCTTTATAATGACATATGGTCGTTATTTAAAGTGGGTGTGATGCTACATAGAATGTATCATTGTATGGACAACAAGGCAAACCAACCAAAGTCGAATAATTTAGACGTTTTAGGAAGTTTGACGTTAAATCGAGTGATCAGAAAAGCGACATAGGCGGTTTAATCTTTGAGCCGCAGATATAAGCATACTTATGTATGTGTGTAGCGTAATATAGGTCGATTCAAATAAATGCCGCAATCAGCTTACGTTGTATATTGTAATTACGTGCGGTTATTGATACACTGTAGATGTGGACCTCATACCGTAATCGATTGTAATGACGTAACATGCATACGTTACGTTTACACAAACGCCACAGAATCAAATACTGCCTGTTAGAACCTATATTCAATTCACCTATTAAAATATTTATGAGTTGTGTGAGAAATAAAATGATGAATTCAATGAACAAGCAAGAATTAAATTATTAAAAAACCCGGGTCGCAGTGCCAAAACCCTGCCGACAATATAGTATATTTGCTAATACAGGTATTGTGGCTTTATTAAATGAAATTAAGTTTGTTTTTGGACAAAATAAAAAAAAATTGAACCCCTTAATACACCCCTTACAATAATAATTTTATTAGTTGAAATATTGTTATCAATCCAACATCTGCACCAAATCAAATACGACCTTCAGTAAGTAAATTCGTATACGCAAACTATAGTGTTTTCATAAAATTTGTAAGTCCGGTCCTGTCAGGCCGATTTGCTTATAATTTTAGGAGCACTTTTTAATTGCTACTAAAGGGTTAAATTTCAATTTTGAAACGATTCTGAGAATTTTTTCGGTATTTTTGGGCCCAAAAACTTTTTTCAACCCCTAAAAACTACCCTTAAAATGACCCGATTGGGCCCATTTTAAATAGGCTTCGTGCGGTGATGGATTCCAACATGTATGCCAAAGTTCGTTAAAATGAATTAACTCCTTCGAAAGTTATTGCCCGCATATATATATATATATATATATATATATATATACGTATATAAATATATATATATATATATATATATATATATATACATATATATATAAACATTTTTAAAAATGGTGCCAAAGTGTTTAGGGGGTTATGAAACGTCGAGAAATTTTGGTCCGACCCCTAGGTCCCGCCATCCGACCAACGCCAATAGTGTATGTTGCCATATGGCAAATACACTAATAAAGTATATTTAATTCAGCAATACAATGTATGTGAACTCTATTCTATGTCAACACAGAATGCCCCTGCTACCGTTTACAATCTTTACAGTATCAACATACCCAATTTACATAACATAAAGCATTACACAATTCATAGAACATACATTGAATAACATTCGTTTAAACACTGCTTATACTTGTGTACAGTATCGTTGGCTCTCGAAAATTAACATCACAAATAGTTAACAGTTTCTCAAGAAGTAAATATGTAAAAATCACCAGCGGTCTCTGGGGATTAATTGAGAAATCAACCAACAGAAAATTGGGAGTTTCTGGCTTGAATAATAACGGTGACAAGTCCTTATATATAAAAATGAATGTTTGTTTGTTTGTTATCTATGCGTTCCTATGTCATTTATCCAATTACAATGAAACTTTGGTGACTTATCGTGCGCGCAAGTATGGAGGTTTCTGATTAAGAAAAAACGGTATAATACTCGCCACGGTTCTAAAATGTTCTGAAGTTGGTCACAAACTGCGTTACAAATGCATTACAGCCGTCCTGGTTGTTTTGTGGGAAAGGAAGACTCTCACCACCTCTCAGTTACTGGCACAGAACGTGCGCTCGTCGGTGATTGATTATCGCTTGTCTTATCAATTGTCGTTTTCCTGTCCAGTACGCTATTGTTAAGTTGTTTTTTTGATTGTTAATGATCAAGATGCCTAATACAGTTTTGCATAGACAAACACGAAAAATAATTTAAATTAGAGAAAAATTAAAAAATTGAAAATAATAATGTAGCATAAGTTAGTAGTTTTTCAACCGACTGTACCTGCGCAAGCCTCCATTTGCATCTAACTTCCGAGCCTTTTAGATCCATGGCACGTACTCGAATTGTTCAGATAAGGGATCCATCCCCGACAGGGATGCGGTGAGAGTGGGATTGAATCAGGAGTATGTCCACAATACCCCTAAAATTTTTGCGGCGTACACTCCATAAAAAAAGCTACACCCCATAAATTTTGCGATTTTTGAGAGGAAACAAGCGCAAAATTTAAGTTTATTTTTCCATCATGATTTTCGGAGACATGTGGTTTTTAAATTTTTAACATTCACGATCGCTATACATGCACGAAAAGAAACTATTTTATAAGGGACATGCACTAACTACCTACTATTCCGTATGTTTGGTACAAATCAAGGTCATTAGATACACAGGTCAGCTCGTTAATGAATGACGTTTAATAATTTTATCAGCTACGCAATATTATCCAATGGATGACGGCATCCGCCACTACTATCCAACGGAACGAGGTCGCCTCTGTGTCTAAAAACCTTGCGTGGAAATTTATTAAAGTGAATGATCGCCATTTTGCGCTCTATATCCGTTTCCTGTTGTGGATACAGCGATATGTATTATACATTGACCAAACACACACTTTGTAGGGAAACATCATAAATCCGCTATATACGGTATTTGTGCTATTGAGAGATATACGCATTAGTGTTACTCATTTTAATGAGCTTTATGTAGCTATGCATTATTATCGTGTGTCAATTTATTGTCCTGATAATTGAATTTGATTCAATATTATTGCCGGCCTAAGACACGATAATTCGACTGCATTTTGCAATGCAATCTCAATAATTCTCTATGTTGTTCTCGTCTAATAATCAATAATTAAAACAGAAAGACTATTGTCAAAATTGCAACGTTTCGCGTATTTGTTTATACTTCATCAGGTAACTAGAATAATTATTCAAGTTGCCTTATTGAAGTATAAACAAATATACAAAATACTGCAATTTTCACAATAGTCTGTTTTAATTTTCTCTACAGTCTCGTGAAAATTCAGAAATCTCAACATTGTTTTTAGCAAGGATTTTGCCGTTTAGGAACTTTTATAGCTTAAGTTTTTAAAATTTGATAATAAATTAATTTTAAATACTTTTTCATTAACAGTGAGCACTTATCGAATAGTAAAAAAAAATGGTTAATGGTTTTGGTGAATTTTGTCCATTTTTGTGTGAGAAATTTGACAAATTTTTAGCTGAATTTTGACAAGATGTTTGATGAAGTTTGACAAAAATTTTATGAAAATGGGGCCCAATTGAACTTCAGTACGCTCTAAGCCCAAAAAAAACCTAGCCCCTGCCCATGTGCTAGAGAGTGATAGCAATTTCCAATAGCATTTACTTCAGGCTGCAATTCAACAAATCAGATTTTTACATTACGATGAAATATTTTATACAATTTAAATTTGTATAATTTGGATAATTTATATGTATTTTTAATATGAAAATGATTATCTGTCGTTGATATTTATTTTAGAACTCAATTGTTTTTAAGTACGAAAACGTTTATTTTATTTTAATTAAAACTTACGTTCCAAAATGGTGAACTTTAAGAAAAAGAGCCCAGCCTCGCCATTGTAAGAACTTTTATGTGCAAGTAACTGGAATCGATTCAGCGTAATTGAAGTTTAACTTCTTTTGCGACGTGTCTGTTTGAAAAAAATAATAAATCGAGGGGAAGTAGAACTACCAATAAAGGGGAAGTTAGTTTGTCTCCTAAATTACATGAAACTGATAAGGACAGAAGTTTATATTGTGTTGCTAAGGTATATGTAAATATAACAAAAAATTAAACTTGGGAATATTATTAAAGATTAAAGATTAAAAGTTAAACTTGAGGCTCATTATAATTTTTTTTCTATGTAAGTGCGGTTAATATTTAACATAACTGCTTTATAGTATTAAAAAAGTCGCATGAAAACATGAAAGGCTTTAATATATGGTTCCCATCCGTCCGGGTTTCCCCGGATTTGTCCTAGTTTAGAGGGCATCCGGAGAAGGTCCGGGCGGGGCTTCATTTGTAATCCGGGTTTAAAAATTTAAAGTCTTGGGCCGCCCGCGACACACGCACTGTGTGTTTTATTTTAAGAATAAAAAAATTCTAACTGATTATTAACACAATTTGTAACAAACTGTAATAAGATTCTGTTTTGTTAGGTACATTTAAAATGGTGATAAAAGATGACTAAATTTAATTTTAAGGTCTAAAAATAAATAAAAAGGTGATTTATGACATTTTCAACTATTTTTTATTACATCGACTATATGTTTAAAAAAACCTGTTGACATGTCCGAGTTCTGGGCTCTAAAATCCGGGGTTTTTACGCGTCTTGTCCTGGTTGCCTAATTTTAGAGATGGCAGCCCTACTTTAATACAAATATATCAAGTAGATAAAAGTTCGCTGAATCGAATGAACCGAGCCACATCGGGTTTCTGTTTTAGTTTAGAATTTACGACAATTTAAAATGCCTCAAAATCATAAAAACTGAAAATGATTATTAAACAATTTGCTATATTATGAAGAATTGAAAGTTTAGATATCGCACCGTAGAGTAAATGATAACTCATTCCGCCGCGAATGTGGAAAGATTCTGGTTTGAGTCCAGACGGTGTAGGTGGATAAAAAAAAATTTTTCTGATTTAGCAATGTAACAATTGGAAATTTAACAATTAAACTGACGTTCTGCTGTCGTAGATAAAATTTAATATTTCATCTTCTCTAATATTTACCTTTGATAATATACAGGTACTATTTTAACAATAATTGTTACTATATATACGACAATTAATTCAAAAACTAGTCTAGTGTTTGAATAAAATAACATTGGTAAGCTGGATTCAAAAAAAAATTCTATAAAATTAAAATATATCCAAACAGCTGTAAATAAAATCAAAATATTATTATTAAAATATGTTCTCTATACCAATATTGCGTGCATGGTGTGTTATTTCATTAATATAGATAATAGAATATATATATATATATATATATATATATATATATATATATATATATATATATATATATATATATATATATATAATAGAATATAATGTATGAATAAATAAATGACACCAATTATGGATAAAAGCTTTGTTTAAGCGAATAAAATTGTTTTAGATATAAACATTGCTAATAATAATCCATATATAATTAAAAAATCTATTTCGCAATAGTAATTAAATTTCAGCTCTGTTCAAGCTATGCAACTATATTATAATATTATTTAATGTTAAACTGCATTTTCTATAATGCAGTGCATATTCCGCTAACAACAGTGAACCAGTGACAGAGGAAAAGATAATTAATACAGATAATCGGGCAACTTAATGCACCAAGAAGTTTCCTATAACAAATTTATCTAGAATGTGGCATTTTGTTAAAAAGAGCTTAGGTAATTTAAAAATACAAAAAAAATAATTTAATTGTTTCGTGTCAAAAAATATGTTTTTTTCAGCCTTATTATATAAGACAAATAAGAAAAATAAAAAAAATATTTAGAGTGTAATATTTTCTTAAAAAGAGCTAAGTGCCAGCTCTGCAAATACTAAAAAAAATTTTTTTTGAGAGTTTTATAGCTTGTTTTATACCAAAAAATATCATATATAAAAGGCTGAAAAAAACAATTTTTTTATATAAATCAAGCCATAAAACACATCACAAAATAAAAAAAAATTTTTTTTAGTATTTTTGAAGTAGGTAGGTACTTAGCTCTTTTTAATAAAACAGACAGTGTTATTTATTTTATTTTTTTTACATCAAATGAAATTTTTCAGGAGCTTATAGTTGAAGACTCTTAGCGCTGCAAACTTAATAAACGTATTTGATTTTACTAAACTATTTTTAAAAAATATGTAGGGTTAGATATCGTACGGTGATACGGAACGTAACGGAACCCTTCGTGTGCGAGTCCGACTCGCACTTGACCAATTTTTTTAGTAGTCTTTACTTTAACGCGATGTTATTTTTTTGTATTTAAAATATATAAAAATATTTAAACTTGCATTAATAAAATGTTTCATAATTTTCATTAATAACACCCAGCGTGTTCAATATGCATTCTGTATATTGTATATCATAAAATATATTAATATTTTACCTTTGTACTCTTATAATTACGCGATAATATAATCCACTGTAATAAGCATTTAGCAGCTTTCATGGGTATTGTGATTAAACATAATGGATCGTTAAATAATTTATGAAACGGACAATAAATCAGAATAAGCCAAAGTCTATTTGACTTTTATTTTCAAATTATCTTAAACTGTTCATATTGTAGTATTAGTCCACAAGAATTATTATTTCGCTTAAATGTAATCGTTTTATAAGATAAAACCTCACCCAAAATTTAAAATAATTAAGTTTTCGTTAAAACATACGCAGCCATGTTTACCTATATTATGACGTCATTCATGGTCTTATTTTCAAATTATCTGAAACTGTTCATATCGTAGTATTAATTCACAACAATTATTATTTCGCTTAAATATAATCGTTTTATAAGATAAAACCTCACCCAAAATTTAAAATATTTAAGTTTTCGCCAAAATACACGCAGCCATGTTTACCTATACTATGACGTCATTCATGGTCTTATGTTCAAATTATCTGAAACTGTTCATATCGTAGTATTAATTCACAACAATCTTTATTTCGCTTAAATGTGATTGCTTTATTAGATAAAACCTCATCCAAAATTTTAAATACATAAGTTGGCGCCAAAACACAAGCCGCCATGTTCATCTACTGTGACGTCATTCTTGTAGTATACAAACAAGTGAAAATAATGCTCGATATCGTTTACACGAGGCTCGTTTAGTGTTTATTCACGTGTGTGTGTTTATGTAGGTACAAGTCTGACGTCATATCGGACAGCGTTTCTTGCACGACAAAAAATTACTATTTTAAAATTGAAATAATAAACCAACCTCGTGTTTTTGTGAATAACATACGATTTCTTATCCGATAAATTATCGTATTCACATAATTCAATCATTTATTTTTTATGGTGTCAAATGTTTATTAAGATTTTGGCAATCACTGTAACTAATTTTGGTATTTCTCTTTGTTCTAGGTAAGTCGCAAAAATCAATCTTATGCTAGCACATATTTGTGTAAGTATTAAACATTTCCCTTAGAAACGTCAAAAAGTCTGCATCTGTAGATATCTGTGAAACCCGCATCTCTGCAACATCCCTGTTCCGCATCAAAATTCTAATTTTTCGATCGGTTATCCCTGCGAGTCGAGTAAACAGCTCCGAACAGGAATGCAAATATAGTGTAGCACAAATACCTACATTGTTGTGTGCAATAAAATGCCTGTTTGCGCATTCCTGTTAGTGTGATATGCACTATAATTCACATTCATAAGTCGGCTGTTGACTGTGCGAAATAAGTCAACGAATAAGTGCAGTAAGCGCAGTTGGTGGTACGGTGAAGGAACGTTTATGGGCGACTATCAAACTGCTTTATTGGCGCTTTTCATTCCGTCACGATTGTGATACGACACGTTGTGTGTCTGTTACCAGGAATGGGAAGGTATTATAGTAGAGGTGACTATTCTGCCATAATACGTATGTGCCGATGCAATACATTCATGTTACGATGTGTGCGTGTCATTCAGTAGCGCGCGAAAATAAGAATTCAAGATGTCGGAAATGAAAACGATTACTTGTCGAACGTCTATAATCTAGAATCAAGGCGGTGAGCCACCGAGTAAAGCATGCGGTTGAATTTAGAGTGTGCATAGTTGGTCACATATTGAACATATTCACCCATGCAGTGTTAGCTTCCTTCAGTTATACCTATGAAACACAAACAATGAATCCGATCAACGACGTCATGTGTAATTTGGTGAGGTGACTATTCTGACATAATACGTTTGTGCCGATGCAATACATTCATGTTAAGATGTGTGCGTGTCTTTCAGTAGCGCGCTAAAATAAGAATTCAAGATGTCGGAATATGGAAAATTTTTAAAATTTAATGTTTAATCACAGCTAATAAAAACATTATATAAAATTAATTTTGCGGCCACCGATAGACGCTGATAATTTTGGATGTTGAGCGTCTATAATCTACACTCCTCCATCCTTCCGCGATTACCGTTCGAAATTTCTCGAGGGCATATTTTACAATCTGAGGGATGAGTCACATTAAAAACAAATCTCACAGCCTTTCACCAATCTTGGGACCCAAAAGCTGCCACTGCGAGTGATACGTTAATTTTGACCAGGCTGTATTAGTTTCAGAGCTAATTTGCAATTCGCTGCTCTTTCTATATAATATCCTAAAATAATACATTATTCACACGTGAGCACGTCAATGGTTTGACGAATATGTGACAGTGCTATATACACGGCTCTTTTCAGATTATAACAATGAAGTGTGTATACCTTTGTTAACTTCATACATACTAAAAGCTATCCGCCAGTTTTACAGCTAAAATAATATTTTTTATGTTAATGCAGCGACATTGTAAATTTTTCATTAAAAATTCTGCAACATTTGCATACCGTAACATTTTTTTTATGTCATAGAACAATGTCGTATGAATATTTTGTTTTTGCATTTCTCTAATGATTGAAACCAGCAGAAGAAAATAAAAGAAATATGTTTGAAATTTTAGTAATTGTGGTCAAAATAAGAATTTAGAATTTTTTGTCACTTTTTAACTAAGCATCAAATGGATTAAAATTAGTACTGTCAATCTATGTACATATTTTTAATAATAAAAGTGCATTTACCATCCGTTTCTCGACTTTGTGCCATAACAGACGCCATTCATACCATTACTATTTTCCATCTACTATACTTCCCGTTATTTTTCTGTATTTTTAAACTTCAACTTAATTAATAGCAATGGGCGAATGGAGGAATCATCGGAAATTAGGCTAAGGTAGACAACTTTGTAAGCATATATAGAAGTCATGGGCTTCGAATAAAGAACCATCTCGATATATTTCTGGAATTAATTGAGAGAAACCATGGAAAACCTGCACGTTTAAAATGTCCCTCATTTTAATTTTTGAACAAGTTGAGTTTAATATATAAACTATTTTTGAAGATAAATTTGCTTTTGGAAATGTAAAAATTATGTCAGGAGTACTCAAAAGTTTTTATATAGGAAAGAGTGTCATGGTTACACCTTATTTCAAAAGTATTTCATTTCTCTACACATTTGTTTAAAGAAAATGAAAATCCGATTATCCGTTCTTGAGTTATGACTAGATTTGAAACAGAATAAAATGCTATATAATAATTTTAAATTCATGCGCTTCTGTTCCCATTTTATAAAAAATATTTTTTCTAAAAATCCTATAAATAGGTTTCGTCGAATATATTTAGCCAAGCTATAAGAGCTACAAGTTCTACAACATTTTTAAAACTTCTACGCTGTTTAACTGTATTTACATTTCTCCAATTTATAGCAAGAAGTCTTAAAGTTAAAACATAAATATAAAAAAAATATATATTCTATTTATTTTCTGAGCACAAATGAGAAAAGAGAACAGAAATATTTTACTGAGCCATTATCAACATCTTGTATAGGATTTATGTAGGACGGTTTTGTTTTATTCGTGTCACTGGAGTTTTAACATGAATTCTTTTTCGAAAAGCCGATGCGTATAACTGGAAATCTTTTGAGAAGATTTGGTAGAACATCAGAGAGAGTACTATAGCTCCGTTCGGCATACAACAATAAAATGCTATTTAGGACTATGACATTACGTGCGTGCGTTACTAAATCTTTTTATAGCTCATTGAAATTTAACAGTTCTATTTTATATTACGATACGAATAAGTATCTATAACAAATGCAACACATTCTGATACCATGGCGGTTTGAATTGATAAATAGGTCAAGTAAAAATTGCAAAAATAAAACATTCGCGATTTAAATAATATAATATGTTTACCGTTTACTAAAAGTAATTGAATATTTATGTGCAAAATTTTAATACCCTTTTGAATTTGTCCATATATCGAATTATTCATGACTAGCCGCTACCCGCGGCTCCGCACGCTATTGAAATGGAACACGGCAACGACAACAGTAGTGAAGTCTTCGAGGATATATTTTATATAAGTACCCATACTTCCATCATGAAATTATTGTACTCAAATTTAGTCAGTTTATTTAGGATTTTAATTTGTTATCGAAATAAAGTATGGCCTATATTTTTCAAAGATAGTGTAGCTTTTTATTAGTGAAATAATTTTTAAAATCGGCTCAGTAGTTTCAGCGATTATGCTGTACATATACGTATAAACAGGCAAACAAAAATTTACTTCTTTATATAATAATATAGATTTTAAAAATATTTATAGTTTTGTGTACTTCATATTACTTTGTTTAATATTATTTTGTTTTCTGATAAAACCAGAATAAATTTTCAAATAGCCAGATTCACGTAAACCAGTATGACGAAAGACCTGGGTATGTTTACCACCGGCAATATCTTTGCAAGGAAATGGTTTGATTTTCTGGAGAATTAATTATTTTGACGTTCGCTTAAATATTCTAGGCAACAAATATTTCTCGAGGCTTCGCTAAACTTATTCACAACAATCTTATGGTTTCAAACTTACCCTGGTTGCATTTTATCAAAAAATAAAATAAAAACTGAAAAATCTGTTTTTTCTCGAAAACGACCTAGCGACTAAATTTTGTAAGCTATATGTATGAGTGAAATAACTAGTTTCTCCTAGAAAATTCAGGCAGGAAGATTTTATACGGGCGACGATGTAGATTGGAAAATTATAATTCATTTTGTAAGGAACCGTAGCTAAATACCAGGGCGATCTGGAATCAGTACTACGTCACATTTCTAATTTTAACTTTTTCATTAAATGAATTAAATTCTATTGACATTTTAATGCGTATATATTAATTCATATTGAACATAATAATAATTCTAGCTGTTGGTAGTCTTAAAAAAAATAATTATTGAGATAACTGGGGGTTTGTAATAAATGATTTATGGAAACTCCATGTAACCAAAAGCGTCAACACGACCTTAGATATTTTCAAACGTAAGTTGAACTTTTATACACCAAAAATTTATTTATTATATATGAATTCAGTTAAAAGGAAAGATTTTTATAAATTTAGTTGGTGAAGAACTTCCAAAAAAGCACTAACGCTTCTGAAAAATAAATTCGTACAATAAACTACTTTCAAATAAACCCGCGGCATACCAACTACTTTGTACTCAAAGTATTTTTAGACATCTTATTTAATTATTTGTTACATTTGGAATAGAAACGTGTTAACAAAACTTCAATAATTGAATTAAAGCTCAAGTAGAGAGTATTAAACTTTTATCTCAACTAAAAGCTTCTTACAAAGATTAGTTAAATCTTTAAGTACGAGATCATTCATTCTTATTATACACTGAGTCAACAAAATCTGACATTACTAAATGAAAATAAATAAATTATTTAACGTCTACTACATAATGTTACGCAATAAATATAAACCATATGTTTACAACCCCATACGTGTTGGGCAAAAAAATTTGGAAACAATTTTTTTTTTTTTGAAAATTCCGAATAGTGCAAAATGATGTTGGGAGTTAATAATGACCATTTTAGAAATATTCGAAAAAAACAAATTTTTCCACCGAATTTTTTGCGTGTTCATTTTTGCTTCCCCGTCATATTTTCAAAGTATTGCCGTATATTAATTTTCTAATTATATGCCGTCATTGCCGCCCTTGACTGGCTCAACGCCCCCGATTTGCCTCTGAATTCGCTACCGCTCTGATGGAAGGCTCCAGTGCTCACTAGGGGACGGTAACCCCCCGTTGCGAATCTATGTTATAGGGTTTATAGGCTATTCTAACATCGAATTTAGTTATTTCTAAATTTTCATAAATTATTTTTGTTACAGTTGTAATTTTCATTGACAGGTTACATTCAGGATTTTTTAAGATACTTTAATAACGACTTAAGTAAATTAAAAGGGTCTAAAACATTTTTTGTTGCAATTTTGGAGGCCAATCTAAAGACACCGTTCTCAATAAGGTAACCCACATATTGCGTTTTAGTATCGTAAATCAATCTTAATTAATGCCTTTTAATAAATCATCATTGAAAAATATTGACATGATATTATTTTGTAAATTATTTTTAAATTGCGCTAAAAAAAGTTCAATTGAACATGACGGAAAAACGCTGTCAGATTTTCATATCAAAGCAACCACTTTAATACATTTGTTGATATTCGATGGAAAATAAAAATACAGGATAAATATTTTTTTACAATGTTAATTTATTGGTGCGTCAATCAAAATATCAATAACGCGACATGTTTGACATTTTTTTTTTGCCCTCCCAATGAATACTTAAACGGTCAAACCCTTTCTGAAATATTTAAACGGGAAATGTTCGATAATAATCTTTTAGCGTTCTGATTGATAGAAATTACCTCTCTAGATTAAATTTATTTTTTTAGTAACGCAGACTTTGGCCCTACATAAGTTCACTGGGCAGCACTACTAAAATTTTATTATTGAATTTAGCGGATACTATGATGAAAAATATCGGTACAATTAAAAAAATGGTTCGTGTAACTATGTACGCGCGGCAGAAGTTATACTTCTTTGGCGTGATCGCGATAATTGATATTCACATTTTCGTTAAAGATGTACATTGATAAAAAAATAGGACGTCTAGGGAAGATGTTAAATATAGTTACAAGTTAACCTGTTCACTTTAACAACTAACTTCATGGTGTCTGATTTTCGTTGCATGCTGCGTCCGCAACTTCCGTAACAAAGAAAATTGTATCCTCAATGCGCCAAAAGAAGTATAACTTGAATCATTTCCCTTTTAATTTTGTGTTAATAAGGTTTTTCTTATGTTTCTCGCCTTTGAATCATTTCTCGTTTAACGGTACAAAAAATTTCATACATATAGATCGCTAAAAAGTTTCATTTAAAATAATTATGACTTTACCTTTATGCTTCATGGGTATTGGATTCAGTTAACCTTAAATGTCGAACACAAGGTCATTCTCTTAGATGGTGGTGGTGAATGACGGCACTTTTTTTTTTTTAATATTAAAAGAATATCCAATTGTATATGTCCACATATAATATATATAGAGCATAATATGCACATGTATAAGAGAATACCCTTTTTGGTGGCACTACCTCTTGGTATCTGGCCAGTAAATCGAAAATATAAGTAGCTGGGTCAATATAAATCAACATCACAAAGCATCCACGAACAGAGGTGGGATTCGAACCCACGACAGTTAGGTCGAGAAGCCAGTATACTAACCACTAGACCATACCTGTCCCCAATGATGGCACATTGTCTGGTTGATAAAAATATGAACGGTCTTCTAGCTGACGTCATTCGTTATTGAGGTGACCTGGGTATCAAATGACCTTGAATGAAACGTAAAGGAATCTACGGCAGCTGTGTGAAATGAATAATACCCATACGTAAACATAATGATAGTTTGATCAAATGAACAGTTTATAGCATAGTTCAGCCGATACAAATTTCAATTTATTTGTTAAATTGACGTTCGACAGCAGAAATTGGAGTTGATATTAATTGTAAATGAACAGCGTTTCTATTCGGGTATTATAATATAATTAAATAGCAATTAATAATATTTTGATCAAAATTCAGAATTACTGTAGGTATTCAAAGTATACTGTATTCATTCAGTGAATGAGTCGGGATTGCAATTTTTTTTAGCCAGAGCTCCAAACTAATCACCCTTCCCCGTTTTCGAGGTCGCTGAAAACGATGGTGGTGGGCAAAAAAGTTTTTTCCCTCAGCAACCCCTTCGAATTGGCCAAAAACCACCCCCACATCATCTTTTCGAGCACAAATCGATTTCCAAAACATTTTTTGGCCTGGTTAACAGTCTTTCATGTGCCGGGGATCAGTTCTCAAGAGAAGTGACCCAAACCAACTCTACCCCTTGATTTGCACACCCTATAAAGGGGTGGAAAATGACTTGTTGAAAAAAGGATAATACATTCATATTAAATTTCTAAACACGTAGTATAAAACAAAGTCGCTATCCACGTCTATTCGTTTAGTACTTCTAAAATACACACTGAATTTTAGAGCGATTTTTGCCATTATTTAGAGAATTTCTCCCGGAAGGTTTATGCAGTGTATAAATACATTCATATTGAATTTAGAGATAGAAGAGGAATTAAGTCTTAAAAGGACGCCTTTATTGAATGTTTTTCCTAAGGTAAAAATATTTGTTACTTATTATTTTGTTCGAACAAATATTTTATTTGCATACCAGTAATGCAATATAAGTGTCTAAAATCACTCCCTCTCCATTTTGTTTTGTTCAGTTCAGTTTAGTTTACTCTCATCAATTGAAATCCTGTTTTACGTAATTACTTCCTCGTGTCCGAAATGTAACATATATCGTTTCCACCTACATTGTATGTAGGGACGTGTATTTCCATCGTTTTGTACAGTAATGGTAAACTAAGCTTTTACTATACTCCTTGCAAGTGAAACTAAATAATAACAATTTTGCACTTTAAGGTGAACACACACAAGCTATACATTTTGCATCGCGCATGTAGATCGTCAGATGTAGCAGGCAACAGCGTAAATCCGCACACAACTGATGTATCACGCGATTGTCGAAAAGTTATGTCGCAAATTCGCGAAACAACTGTGCGAACGGACGATACATTTTGAGTAATCGGCAAATCATGATGCGGTGTCGCGATACACAATTATTCAGTTGCTCGTTTTTTCTACAAAAAGTAATACGTGTGCGCTGGTCTTTATAATTTTACGAGCTTTTGTTTGTGGTTTTGTACCGTAGAAAAATGCAATATATAGATGAAGAAAACAAAATTAAGCGATTGACTAACGCACAAATTAATTTTAAATCCGAGCGAACTGAGTGTGGCCGAACGAATTCGAGCGGGACGTCTAATGTGTTATATATAGGGTTATCCAAAAAGGGCTGTAGGAAGATTTAAAAAAAAAATACGTATTTTCTTCATGCTTTTTTTAAAAATTTTATTATAAAATGATAGTTTAATGCATTACAATTGAACATGAAAAACAATTTCGTTTAAATGTCCACCATGACTTCGTACGTCGTAATTTTCAACAACTCGCTGCAGCATTAGTTTTTCAATTTCGAGTATTTCATCTCGAATGCTGGTTTTAAGAGGTTGGATTCTTTGTAGATTATTTCTATACACTCTACTTTATAAACAAACCCAAAGGAAGAAATGTAATGAAGTTAAATTGTACGATCTCGCTGGCCAATTGATGTCTCTATTTCTTGAAATTTAACGTCCATTGAACTTTGTTCGTAACATGTTTATGCGAGTTGTAATGGCATGTAGCGCAGTCTTGTTGAAAATAAAGATCAGAGGTATCGATTTCTTCAATTTCAAGCCATAAAAAATCATTTATCTTTTAATCGATCGATGATTCCTTGGCTCCAAAGAGCCCATCAAACAGTAACTTTTTCACTATGTAATGGTCATTCTTGAATTATTAAAGGATTTTCTTCATCTCAAATCTGTCAGGTCTCTTTATTCACTTGTCCATTCAATCGATAATGTGCTTCGTCACTAGTGATGATTTTCTTTGAAAAATTACGTATTTTACGAAATGTATTTTTTTAGAACGTTGATTTTCATAATAAGTTTGCAATATAAAAATGCGCTATTGAAGTGTAATTTCCTCCGTGGTAAAAATTGTACTACCTTCTACTTGTCAAATCAAGTGACAGAAAAAACGGCTCGTTCACAATATATTAAAATTCAACATCCTACAGTTCCTTTTGGATAACCCAGTAGGTACGTGTTTGGCACATTAGATTAGAGTAGATAGCTCAGTGAAATGTACTCTGAAAAGTGTACGTTAGGTTTATACCACATATGTACACTTATACCAAACGATCTAGTGACAGATTTTACAAGCTTAGATTTAGGTTGAGTTAGAACAGAGAGGCAAGTCGTTATTATATTTTTAAATTGAAACTGATTCGTTTTAAGACACAAAAAAATGTAAAAAACGGACAATGAAAAATATACTTCGTTTAACAATTGTCAAAATCAAACATATGTTACGTGATTTATTCTACTCTGCATACTTTTGCTTAAAAGTCGGAACTGCTAGTGTTTACTCTTTTAGTCTTTAGTCTTTGTATACCGAAGTGTAAAAAGTTTTAACACTTTTGAAACTGGATTGCGATACCGAGCACACCTATTATTACTCTACTACAAAAGAGGGATGAACAGTGAGTGAAAATGTAAGACAAATCGGGAATCCCGGACACGATTTCCATAAGTCGACCGAACGAGCAAAACGAGTGACGAGACAAGCAGTTGAGATTTCTGGGCTGCGTTTGGTGAATACAAATATTGTTTTTGTTTATATCCGATACTGTATTTCAGCATCTACCGTGACACACGTATTTAATGTTTACAAGCTTTAACGTAAAACATTTAAAGGTTTTTAACAAATTTTAAACGCCACTAGTCAACTGAAACGGTAATTTAATGTTAATTATTTTAAACGAGTTTCACTTGTTTCTTTCGTTCGAAACGAAATTAATTCGATTTCATTTAATTCAATGGAAATGCTTTTTTTTAATTTGTCAATTTTAAATGCGTCCTGTGATAGAATTCTACACATTTCATGTATGTAAAAAGCGAACTAATATATTACGTGGGTTTTTTACATTTGAGTAACCATCAGCGTGAAAATCTTCTAATAGCAAAATTGAATTCAAAATTTCAAATTTCTGATTCAGCTTGGAGCTATAAATTCGGATTTAAGAATGATTAGAACCCAAGGTTAGTACTATAGGTTGGGCGTAAGAGCTATAATAGTGGTCACATTTGTGAGGCTAAGACGTTTTTTTCTGACTCTTAAAGAGATAGTTTCCGGAATTCCGAAACTGACAACTAGAAACATTGAATCGATTTTAAAAAAGGAGTCTCTAAAAGAACAAAAAAATTCTGTTCGTTTTATAGTCATTTCCTTTAATTTAAATTCAGTTAGAAGTTGGCATTAATAAATCACCAGAGAAATAATTTCGTCAACTTCTAATCGAATGCAGGTTAGTGAAGATGATTGCGAAATGAAGAGAAATTTTATTTTGTTCCTTTTAGAGACGTTCCAACTTATTTTTTGAATTATTCCTATTTACTAATGTCCTAGTATACTCAGACGTTTTTGAATGGGTTCGAAAATAGAAATCAAAATTTTCAACATATTTTTATATTTCAAAGTGACTACAGCATTTTCTACACTATTTTCGAAAAGAAGTATTTGTGTGACACGAAATCTCGTTAATAAAAAAATGATACCGAGTTCGTTAAGATGGAAATCGAAGGGTATTACCATCAATATGATCCTAAATAAATGTTATCAAAATCGGTGCAGCCGTTTTCCTGTAAAAATAGTCAATTTTAGAGTTTAAAAAATATGTATTGCATCTAATTTATTCTGGTGGCAATAGATAATTTTAAATATATTTTCAGTGAGCAGTTATTATAGTAAATAAAAAGAAATTATATAATCACGACAGTTATATAGACAATGAAGGTTAAATTACATTTATACATTATTTGTTGGTAACAGTGATTAGAAAAAACATCTGAGCATCGGCGTCTCAGTGAGTAGTGAATTTGTTGCAAAATCGGCTGTGTTAATAATTATTATTTTAACATTAAAAATTGTCGATTTAAATAATGTTATTGTTAAAAAACGTTTCTAAACATTTCTTTTTCACGTGCGTGTTATTGGTTTTGGTGTGTTTTTTGTAAAATTGTACTTTTTGGGGAAAAAAGTTCGGCCTTGTAAATGCCTATATAAGTACTGCCATATTGTATAATCCTAGCCGCGAGACAATTGTAATGTAAGTGATTTTTAACTAACTCTACAATATATTTTATGCCTTAACACATATTGAAGGATGAATTTTTATGGATTCCTATAATGTATTCTAACTACACATTTATAAAAGCATGTATCAGGACGCACCGGCGAAATGACGACGTTCATATTATGTATTGTTAAACATAATTTTATATTTTTGATAATTATGCGTACTTTTCTGTGTTCTTAATGCATTTTCCATATGGAACATACACAAATGACATCGGTCGGATGATGGGACCTAGAGAACGGACTAAAAGTTCCTACGTTCAGACATCTCTGCGCCTTAGTATGTCTATGGCCGCTATAACAACAAATAATAAAAATAAAATAAAGTTAATAATTATTGTATGGTGGTACGGAACCCTTCGTGTGCGAGTCCGACTCGCACTAGGCCAGTTTTGGGGACATTACGACTGCGCTGTTATTTACAAAACTGTTTCATTCTACATATTTTATAAAATACGAATGCTAGGAAAATTCACATAGACAGTTATACATAATATAGTGTGAATATACATTCCGGGGCTTTTTGTGCGCGTTGCAGAAATTAATATCCATATATATTATGACACACATTTTGACAAAATACTCTTTTTCATGGACGTGGGGCCTGTGTAAAACCAACAAGAAACCATGCCGCGCTGCAGACTAGTGTATCGAAGTCATGAATAAATCATGAAAGGGAACTCTCTAAGTAAGAGGAGGCAGAAAAAAATCGGCACCTAGAAATATACTGGTTGAATCTGAAGATAATTCCTAAATTGTCATTTCTTATTTTATACTTCGTCTATACATAGCAGCGTTGCCAGATTTTTTTTTTGCCAAGTCGGGATTTTGGAACTTTTTGAGTGAAAAAAGCGGAATTCTTTCGTCGAAAGCGAGACATAGTAAAACAACGTATATAATCAGAAGTTTTTAAATATTTATCTTTTTATTTGAGTTCAAATTACGTTTACGTGACAATAGATAGCAAAAATAGCCATAGAAAATGTATTTTAATAAAAATATGATATTTTAAATCAGATTTACCCTATCATTAAGTAGTTGAGTCTTATTCGTCATCTGAATAAAAAAAAATAAAAAAAAACAGAAATCAAAATAAAAAAAGTTTTATTCATTAGAAAAATATGGCGTTTCAAACAATAGTCTGAGGAGTGAGTGTTACAAATTGCAACTTACAATAAGGGAATAATTATTTACGCACGGTCGAGTTATCCCCGAAAAGCGGGACTGAGCCTGTTCTGCGCAGGACATTTAATTTTGATTTAAAAATCGGGACGTCTGGCAACGCTGATACATAGTATAAAAGGTCGGTAGGTATCTGTCTGTACCGGCTTATCTCGAGAACGACTGAATGGATTTGACTGCAGTTTTTATCACTCGATAGCTTTATTCTTGACGAACGTTTAGAATTATAAGAACTGTCCGGCTCGGCTTCGCCCAGGTGAAAATCTGTTTTTATCCGCTATTTGAATGCGTTTTTTACCATTCGATACTTATAGCTTATTTCTTGACGAAGGTTTAGGTCTATATTAGCTGCCCGCGGGTTTGGTATATAACGAATTATTTTAAGTTGGCAGACAGCTTATTAGTATATTTGCCATATGGCAACATACACTATTGGCGTCGGTCGGATGGCGGGACCTAGGGGCCGGACCAAAATTTATCGACGTTTCATAACCTCCTAAACACTTTGGCACCATTTTTAAAAATGTTTATATATATATGTATATATATATATATATATATATATATGTGCGGGCAATAAACTTTGGAAAGAGTTAATTGATTTTAACGAAATTTTGTCCGCATGTTGGAATCCACCACCGGAAGAACCCTATTTAAAATGGGCCCAATCGGGCCATTTTAAGGATAGTTTTTAGGGGTTGAAAAAAGTTTTTGGGCCCCAAAATACCGAAAAAATTCTCCGAATCGTTTCAAAATTGAAATTTAACCCCCTGATAGTAATTAAAAAGTGTCCCCAAATTTTTAATAAAATCGGCCCGAGAGGACCGGATTTACAAATTTTATGAAAACACTAGTTTGCAGATAATGACTTATTTATTAAAGGGTGTATTTAATTCGGTGTAGACGTTAGATTGATAATAATATTACAATTAAGAAAAAAAATGTTATTTTAAGGGGTGCATTAAGGGGTTAAATTTTATATTTTGCCCAAAAACAAAATTAATATCACATAATAAAAGTATAAAACCACACGGCCCTATACAAGCAAATACACTATATTGTCGGCAGGGTTTTGGCACTGCGACCCGGGTTTTTTATTAATTCGAGCGAATGTGCGAAGTTAGATAATAACGTATTATTTGGTTATAAATTACTACCCGGACGAAACTGGACGGGACATTTAGTATTTTACCCTTTCAACAAAACACTCTTTGTTTTGGGCCTCTTAAAAATATATCTTATTTAACGACTGCAATACTCTATTTGGGGTTAGATACTTGTGATTATATTGTTAGTCCTACTTACAAAACTTATTTTCAAAAGAATCCGGTCCGAAAACATTTCCATAATAACTATTATGGACATGTTTTCGGACCGGATTCTTTGTTTTGTTCAATGCCTCTGTTGTGTTCACCAGTTTAATGCATTATAATGGTGTTGTTTTAGTTTTTACTAATTTTAAAATACAAAAAGTCGTCATTTGAATAGATTGCTTTTTTAAATTTTATTAATTCTTTCAACGTGACACAAGTTTGGAAATACTTTCTGAATCATTCTGTACTAGCAGGTTCGAAGCTATGCCTAGTTCAACCGCTTTCCTTTTGCCATAAATCTCAGTTTTTATTCATTTTTTTCTTTATATATAGTTTCATTCCTTGTAATATCTGTGAAGAAAGAGCAGTATATATTTTTACCTTTCCATTTGATCGTAAGGGAAGAAATATTTCATATATCCAATTTAAAGCCAAAAGATTGTTCTTCTATAGACATGTTTTTTCTCAAACATCATGTCATCAATTGTCGAGCGTCTATAATCTACAATGATTTTCTTGGGTCTCTAATTACCATAGTCATGTGTGTCTTTCTTTAGCACTTAACGGTAATGCTGTTTTTTTGTACTTTTAGCTATTAACATAGCTTTCGCCCACTTTCGATAAATAACCAATGAAATTGCAGTTCGAATGCGACGCTATCTCGGTATATTTTATGTTACCATAAATTCATTGGCGTATAATAAAATTTTGTCTGTATTTAATTAAGTGTCCGTAAAAAAGAGTTATGTCACGTGTTTCGCGATTTTTAAAAAATCTTACAAGCGTTCCCTGTTTCGGAAACACTGAATTCTAACCTAACCTCAAAGCAGTAAGCAAGAGATTAAGTGAATAAAATACAAAACACTAACGACTGCGGTAAAATTTTAACTTTGCGGCTGGTTTATAATTAACAAAAATAAATGACCAAAGGGAGAAAATAAACGTTACAAATCTCACGTGTAAAAGGAAAGTGCCTTATGTCTGTTCTGTGCCTACAAATTCACTACACTCCCAGTTGGTGACGTAATATTGCAGGAATATATTACCTTATGTTTTTGTAGCATTTACATGTAATGATTTCACTGAGGGGGAGAGGGATTCTTTTAATATACATGTAGATATTATTGCAACGGTACATTCTCTTATTGTTGCAATAACAGTTCTGCGTCCTACTAAGAAAAATTAACATTTCTGTTCTATTTTTGAAGTGACGTATCTGCTTGAGATTTTGTGTAACGTTAAAGGGGAAATGATTCAATGGCGGGGAAATATAAAAACACCCTGGTAACGCCAAATTAAAGGGGGAGTGATTCAACGGTGGGGAGCGCAAAATGGATAACAGCAATGAAACGAGTTCATAACTCTAAAAGGTTTTACTTCCCCATAAGCTTATCTGGGCGAAGCTCACGTTTTAAAACAAGGTACGTACTATCTATAAACGGTCCGACTCAACTTGAAATAGCTTTTCCATGTATGGATTGATAAAGGAAAAAACGTCGGTGCGTTAGGGGATTGGGTAACATCTAGAATTCTGGAAATCGTAGGTGGAGGACGGAGGTGTTTCTGCATAGTAGATGATTATCGACAAGGGAAAACTCTTGTGAATAATATTTTATTAATATTTCCCAACAATAGTTTTTTGGTAACTTTTTATATTGTAGACAAATATCTTAAACCACAACTTCGGCCAGCTACTCGTACTGGTACTTCAGCTGCATCAATTAATCAACAGTCAACATTGGCACAGCCGAATATTGCAAAACGTCTCAGGTTACTCAAATATTACTACTGTGAACGTGCAAAACAGACAAACGACAGGCAATTTCTAAAAGTCACATTTTTGCATTCAGGAAATAAATTATATTTTTTATAAGACAAATCCTAATGTTGGTGATAGATTTATTTTTTGTACTTAGTTGATGTCTCAAAATTACCAAATAAAACTCTATCTATCTATCTATCTATATATAGAGACTGAAACGCTTATGCTTTTTTAGAGAGGAAAATTACGTAAATCCTTGCAGCTGTGTTCAAAATTGAAATACTTTCTAAAGCATCATTTTAGATTGTCCTCTTTGTCATGTCACGAACGATGTTCAACTGATTAAATACGTAGTTGAATTTAAAATTCCGTTTAAAAAATTCCTCAGTTCTTGACGTTATATAATTTTTTTCCAGTTGAATTACTCTGAAAGAAGCTGCATCACGTCTAACTAATTTCAAACCCATGAATTTTTACGCGTGGTTTAACGTACGTACGCATTCGTGTGAATACGTCTTTATATTACCTAAAAGTGTAGTTTATCACGATTGAAATACGTTAAAGGTTAGTCGAAAGGAAATCGATGACAACTGAGAGATTTTAAATAAATATCGAAAAGATGAAGGGAAGGAGTTTATATTACAAGGATAAAAGCTTCAAAAGTCCTTAAAAATTATATTCAAAGGAAAAGATCTTTTCAAGGATGTTTTATTTTTCAATGTTGTTTACTATATATGCCGTACTTGTAGCAAACGTATTATGTTAAAAGGAAATGTGATAAAAAATAAAATAATAATAATACATTTATAACTTTCTCGAATAATAAAAGGCTTAAGTATGTATTACAAAAATCTAGGGCTGCAAGTCCAAGTGGTTCTATTTTCACAGTTTTAGGAACTCCAGACTTAATTTAAAATATTTCTTAAATAGGTATACTAACTCTAAAAACGCAGTTTAAAAAAATATCCTTGCAAATTATGAATATTTTTCGAGCAGGTTCGATTTAAAATAATAATAATAATAATGTGTTTGACGTCCGCTTCTCGACTTTATGTCATAACAGACGCCATTCGCACCATTACTATTTTTTCATATACCACTTCCCGTTATTTTCTGCATTTTTTACAACTTCAACTTATGTAATAGCAATGGGCGAATGAAGGAATTACTTATAGGAAATTAGGATAGGGTAGGTAATTTTTGGACTAGGAGTTTGATAGATAATCGACCATGGCCTCAAATAAGGAACCATCTCGATATTTATCTGGAATTAATTGAGGGAAACCATGGAAAACCTCAATCAAGATAGCCGGTACAGGAATTGCCGTTTCTCGGCGAGAAGCAGTAGGAAAATGTCCCAGCCATATCTGCTCCCGCTGGGATTCGAACCCGTACCTCTCGAATTAATGCGAGTTTAGTGATGTCACCACTACTCTACCCAGCTCGGTTTGTCGATTTAAAATTATGAGCGGTAAACCCGCTATTTTCGGTTTCAGCACCCTTTAGCCATGTAGAAACCGTCAAAATGCATTGTAGGTATATACCGAAATTTTGAGTCCAGGTTCAGGCCTGAGAATGTGTTTTTTGAGACGTTGTTTAATTTAAATTGATATATGTAAGTAAACGTCAGTGACCTTAGTGTTCGAGCATCTATAATTTGCAGTAAATAAATTAAATAAAACCCCTGAGGTTTACGTATATTAAAAACGCCTCTATATAGTTTAAAGTGATTGTTTTAGCAGGTGTTCAATATGCCTCCTTTTTCATTCGCATATATGTTACGAGTAGTTAGGTTTGTGTGTGCATATAAAATGCACTTACGTTTCGAAAATCTACAATTTCTGTGAAAAATCTTATTCAGTCTTTTATGTTACTGCTTCAAAATAAACTAGAAATATATACCATTCTTCCCATTTGACTTCTAGCCAAGCTTTTACAGTTTATTTGATCTAAATAAATGATTAAAAAATCAGATATAAACGAGAAAATTAGCATAAATTGTACACAAATTTTTGTACAGAAAAAAATTATTTTGAAAAAAAATTATTAGGCAAGCCACATTTGTCAGTATTTTTAACATAAGTGTGTAAATAAAAAATTTCAAAATGTTAATTTGCCTTCCCGTAATTCGAAATCTTGTGACGTGCTGTAAAGAAATTTTGTTGGAAAACACATTTTTTTATTCAATTTTTAGGGCAAAAATATGTATTTTTTGAAATTTTTAAACGGTAAGTCAAATTTTGTGAAGCCTGATGCTTAATCACAGGTAATAAAAACGGTAATAAAATGAATTTTGCGACCACAGTTCGAAATTTCCCGAAAGTATATTTTAAATATGTTAATTTGCCGTTCTGCAATTCGAAATTTCATGACGTGCTGTAAAGAAATTTTGTTGGATATCACATTTTTTTATTAAATTTTTAGGGCAAAAATTTGCATTTCTTGTAATTTTTAAACGGTAAGTCAAATTTTGTGAAGTCAATCATAGCTAATAAAAACGGAAATGAAATGAATTTTGCGACCAGAGTGCGAAATTTTCCGAGAGCATATTTTACAAACTAAGTGATCAGTCATCTTTTTGAAAATTTGAAAATTTAATGCTTAATCATAGTTGATAAAATGAATTTCGCGACCATAGTCCGAAATTTTCTGAGAGTATATTTTACAATCTGAGTGATCAGTTACCGTAATACAAATCTGTATACACTATGATTATTATAAAATCCTATAAACAATGTGTCATATCGAAAAGTAATATAATTCTGAGTGATGTGCTTAGTTGTCAAAAAGATAAACCCGCAAAAACCGAAATAATATACTTCACTTCAAACACATTCTGACAAGTGCCAGACTGTCTGAGCGTAGACTATGATATGAAAATGTCTATATCGCTCCACTCTATTACATGCCAGATAAGTAGAAGCATTTCTCTAGTTTCAAAAGCCTTCTTCTATAATATATGTTTACCTGCTTTACTCTTCACACTCTGACTTCTATAAAATGCAGCATGTCAATCTTTCGAAATATTCGACCGCCACGGAAGACCACGACACAGATTGGTGGTGTCCGTTGCCGCTGCTAGAGTTGAAGGGCGGAAGAAAAACTGTTACTTGGTGTGATCTGGTCACTCGATTTTCATCGTACTTGACTGTGAGTGTGAATTCGTGAGGTAGTACTTAAGGTAGTTGTCGTGGTTAAGGCACACCGTCAGAGAATTCTTAATTTTTGTATACTTATTAAGGACATGATAATACAATTACCCTGAAAATTTGAAGTCGATCGACCGTATATAATCCGAGATAAATTCAATTAAAAATTGGATAATTAACATTGATTGTATACGATCTCTGTAGTTTTGAACCAGTTTCTTATTTATAAAAAAAGAACTAACTGTCGGAAACTTTCCAAAAACTGACAGTCTTTCAATGCATATTGTTATGAGTTTAAAAAAAATAAGAAATTTTTTTTGACCGTCTAATTATTTATAAATAACGGTTTAAAGTTCAACAATTGATAGAAAAGTATACATTCATATGAATACTGTATGGGTTACGTTTCCACGGGTACAGTCTTGCGTACAAATTATGGATCACTTAGCTACAAGCTAATATACTTTTGTGACGCGTATAATCTATAACTTTTTGACAATATTAACTACCTTAATATAAGATTATTATAATCAACGACTTACGTTTATCGATAAATCTGAATGTGCCTTTGAATCCGGTTGAATTTTTCTGTATGTGATTAGTGTGGAACTCGAACACCAGTCCTGGGCCGGACGAGTAGAAAACGTGCGGAATGTCGGCGTGTTGGCCGCACAACAAGCCGGCCCACGGCGTGTACTCAATCTTAAAATTTACACTGCTATTCAAATTTTGTTTAATTTGTGTGCTGAGATGCAGAGAGCATTGTCAGAAAATTCGATTATACAATAATCTTAAATTGTGAATTTCAAAAATTATCAATAACTGGAACCACAAACTCGACGAATACAAAGACAGAACAGTACGAACAACTTCTAGAAAATCTCTAATTAATGATCTAAACTTAGACTTTGCTTCTTTTTTGTCAAATCTTTGATCAAATCATCACAAATCACACGAATTCCAAGGCGGACAACTTCATTCGACGACATCTTCGAGGAAAAGACTATGTCTATGTATCAACGCGGAATGAAAAAAGAAATGAACATTCACTCAAGTGAACATTCATCCGAGTGAACCGTCTGAAATCACCTTTACGTTTTATGACCGTAACGAAATCATAAAATATTGTAGTGCGCTCCCAGTTGTTGCGCCACTGGAATTGACCGACGTTTCTTGAACAATCATGAATAGCACGCCCCCAATTGTTACGCCACTGGAAGTTACAGATCTTTCTCGAAACATCGAGAGAATAGACCAGTAGGCTATAAATGCAGTGCGTGTGTGGCGCGACGGGCAGTTAGTCAGTGAGGAACAGTGAGTGCGTCAAGGTCAGTCGCTGCTTGCTCCAGTGAAAACGTCTATACATAAATAGATCATTACATAAACTACGGTGTGTGTTTGTGTTGTAAATAGTAGTGTGTGTGTGTGTGTGTGTGTTATAGCAGTGTTTTGTGTAAATAGATATTGTTGAATTATTATTTACTGAGAATCCGGCTAGTTTATTTTTCTTTGTTAGTTTCTCTTTGTCATTGTTATTAAAGAAGTACTTTTTAATTTATCTGTTTTGTATTTATTTTGTTGTTGAAAATAAATCAATTTTAATCCACCACAGAGAACAATTTTGTTACACTATGATTGATTATTATTGTTTGGTTAAAATTTTCTGAGGAGTGCATAGCTTCAGAGCTCACAGTAGCATTTGCGTACCGATTCACACATGTAATAATTGTGTGTATATAATATGGATGCGTGTGTATTGGTAGATATTATACTGTGTTATAGAGATACTGTCAATACCATGTGTTTCATACTTTACTGCGTCGCATATTACTAACACCGACGTCGTATACTAGTACTTCTGTGTGTGGCAATGCTAGACCCGCCGCCGCGGTGCCGGGCGTCGCTACTATGCTGACTGCCCCAATCCGACGCTTCTCAAACTACACAATTAGAAACTATGTCTTTAACTACATTTAGTTACTTACCGATGTTCTGCTATTCTATTGACGTGAAATATATAATTGCGCGCTTGGAAGGGAATGAAAACGTTTCAATTGCACGTCGTTTAGATCAAAGGTTCCCATCCTTTTTTGAACCACCGCCACCCTCTTTAGAAGAAAAAAAAAACAATTTCAACGAGAAATTTAAGAAATTAGTTTTTTTGACAAAACTTCATATTTAGGAGTTTTTTGTGATTCTGAACAAATTTTTTTAATAAAATTTTGGTCCATCTTGATTGCACATACATATGAGTTTACTTGAAACCCTACTTTTTATTTTAATCGTAGTTGACTAGATTTTGACTTTTGAAAATAATGTTCCTACAAAAAAGATGCATCTTAATGGCCTGCATAACTGCTGAAAATTTTATAATGATTGCTTTTAAAATGAAAAAGTTATTTAGGTGTCCTCATGTAAAGTGAAGCACACTATATATTTTTCTTATTTTTATTTTTTTTTGTGTTGAACCATAAGTATTGTATAGTGGATTTACATATTTATGTTGTATTTTATATTTTGTGGAACAAAAAATTCAAATTATTATTTCTAAAAAAATTAACAAACTGTTATAATTCCATAAATTCGAATTCTAGGTTACATGACATATTTTGAAAGTCAAATTACATTATAGGTACATTTTTATCGTAACATTATCTCTATGTTGTTTATTTTTCCCATAGTTTCGTATTAAAAAAAATAATAGAACTGTTTGAATACTGCTGACATACTTTTACCTTTTCTCAGTATGATCCTATGTAAGCAACGTATGTATATTGCTTCACATACACCTCATAAAGACTGATGAACAATATTTATACGGCTATTATTTTAACCGAACAAGTTTTTTATGAAAAAATTACCATCATAATATATTCTCCTGAGGTTTTTTTTATAAAAGTTTGTGGGAAATTATTTTATAGTGTAATCTTTTGTAGTAAACGTTATATTATAACAAAAAAGATTTTATAGTGCATTATTTACAATTCGTATGTCAAAATATTCAATATCATCTAGGAATATCCTCTTTTAAATTGATGTATTTTTTTACACCAAAAATTATTCGATAAATTCCAATATTGCATTTATCTACGTATACAATCTGTTCAACAAAAAATGTTCCTCTATTTGTTCGTATGTATTTCGGTCTGGAATTTGTTAAGTTATTATTCGCGGACATGATAATATATATGTCGCAGGATAATTAAAAAATCCGAATCTTCACGAAAATCCTAGAAATACTGCAAAAAAAACAGGTAATTGGAATCCGTTTTTTTTGCAAACCTCCTAGGATCTTCGCGAAAATCCGATTTTTTTATTATTATCCTACAACATCTCACAAACTTTACAGTGTTGTATACCAATCTTTACAGGAAATTACGGTGACATCCCTCAGATTGTAAAATATGCTGTCGACAAATTTCGAACTGTGGTCGCAAAATTCATTTTATTACTGTTTTTATTAGCTGTGCTTAAGCATTAATCTTCACATAATTTGGATTGCTGCTTAAAAAAATCAAAAAAAAATATTTTAACCCTATAAAACGTGATATTCTTCAATATTTTTTTACAGCACCTCACGCAATTTCAAATTCCGGGAAAGAAAATTAAAATTCTTTGTTGTTCACGTCTAATAATCAATATTTAATCAATTTTTACAGGAGTGTGGACAAAAAATTAAAATAGACTACTGTCAAAATTGCTACATTCCGTATATTTCTGTATACATCTTCAGGCAACAGGAATAATTACAATAACAATAAATTAGTATAACAAAATATTATTTTCTTTATAAACTTAGGTTAAAATACGGACAAACTTAGCTAGCTCAATAATTTTTTTCCAAATTTAATTTTTTTCTGTATATAAATTTGGTTTAAGCTTTTGCTGCTTTTATCTGACTCTAAATAATTTATTTAGATCAAACAAACTATAAAAACTTGATCAAAAGTCATATGGGAAGAATGGTAGATATTTCTAATTTATTTTGAAGCATCAACATCACAGATTGAATAATATTTTTCATAGGAATTGGATATTTTCGAAAGATGACTAAGTGAATTTTCCATGCACATCCAACTGCTTATAAGGTAGAGCTATACGAGTGAAAAAGCTGCTGAACAGTCACCTTAAGGCTGTCGGATCTGAATTTAAGCCAAAAATAGAGCTTCGGCTGTCAACTGATTGCAGACTTATTCGTCAACATTCTTCAAAAATTCTTTCTCTATAAGGAAGATAAAGGACAAATATAGGTCTCTAATGGACTACTTTTGTAATATATTTACGATTTTTAAAAAAAAGTTGGCATTAATTGTACCAAAAAAACACACGTTTTCAATGTCACACTACGACCTTATTCGTACTTATTTCACAAAACTGTTCCATCACAAACCTAAAGTGACTTTTCCTTTTTCGGAAAAGTTTTTTAAATCTTCAAAATATTTCCAAAAATTAGAGTAATCAATTGACAGCGGCCCCCTTGCAATAGCATCTTTCATTCTCGTAGTTGGCACCAGCCATAAATTGAAACGTGCGGATGATTTGAGCGAGACAGAGCTTTTGCTTACCTCGCCTCTTACCGCTGGGTCTCAGCACAAACTGTGTGAAAGTGATCCAACACTGTTAAGAATATTTTTCTTATAATGGAAGCAAGAGTTGTCTGCAAATAAAATATATAAAACATCGGTATTCAGTGATCTGTTGTACAGGGTAGGTTAGGTACCATCTATACGTGCAGTCTAAGCTATTATCGGTGTGAAGTTAGTGAGTTCGAGTACATCGTATTGCAAGACGGAAGGGGGGGGGGTGCAACCGAACGAACCGATGAGATTTATTTGTGCAAAACGCTAAGGGGCACCACTACCAATATAACCGAGCTAAACGCACGAACGGCCGGAAGCAAGCTCAACGCTAGCATGGCTATGTGCGTGTGTATATGTGAAGTTGGGTAGCTCTCTAGTTTAGAGCTTGGGGACGACGTAAAACGCACAATGACGTAAAGCTCACAATGTGCCAGAAAGCTGAAGTCACACTCGTGTTTAGAGTCCAGGGCTGGACAAAATTCACCCTGGTCAAAGATGTTCCACTTTCTTTAAAAACATTTAAATATGTCGATATAGTAGGGTTGTTTCGCGTATCAAAATTTAATATTTTTGAACAGTGCACATTATTCCTTATATACATAAATAAATAATGTAAACCAAATATTTCGTTCATATATCCCCCGTCTCTGCAACATGAATTTAAAAAAATGTCTTCATTTCAAACCGCTGAGCTTGGACGTCATATGATGACGTCAACTGTAGACCTGAGCGAGCACATTTCACCACTCTGGGATTATATGTTTTTTTATGTGAGAAATAAAAAAAAATTGATCGGAAAAATAAAAAAAATATTTCTGGGCCCAACTACAGCTAAGAGCCATCCAGGTGACAAGTACAAAAAAATTCACCAAAATCGGTCAAGCCATTTAGGACGAGGAGAATTACGAATACACGAACACCGAAATATTATATAACCCCATTCCCCCCTCTCTTAAAATGTGAAAATCAAAAAACCCTGAAACACGTCATTATTTATTTATGACGAGTATTTACAATTCCAATTTTCAAATTTTTACCTTTAAGAAAACCGATACTTCCATACAAACTTTCACCCCCCGTTTCCTCTCCTTAAAATGTGAAAATCCAAAAACCACCAAACACGCCAATATTTATTTATAATAAGTAGCTACAGTTCCAATTATCAAGTTTCTACTTTAAAAAAAAAACGATACTCCCAAACTTTCACCCATCGGCCACAATTTTCATAATTCATTTCCAAATATCCTTTCCTAGCCGATGTCTAGACTTAGTAGTTTTGACTGTGCTTTGATAGATCAGGACAAACGGTTTTATATATTTAGATTTACATTAAAAAAATACTCATTTTTAGGAATGCTTTTCTTATAAAAAAGTTTCCCAAAAAATTCTCAAAAAAATGGTTTTAATTATCTATTTGTGACATAGATTCCAGCCCTCAAATAAAACGTGGAACGAGCCCATTTTATTTTTTTGCCTTGCGGAAGAAGTTAATATATTTTCTTGATCTGGTCCACGGGCTTATACCATTTCACTCTCGTGTCGTAATGTTTTGTCTAGATTTTAAATGGATCTCTAGCTCCATCTAACTCTAGAGTAGGGATTCAAGGTCAACCGGGAAAAGGTTGATATATTATAAGAGTTTTGTTTCGTTCTATAAAGTGAAAGAATATTATTTGGAGTACATAGTTTTTTAAATTAAAACTTAATTTGATAGAAAATAATACCATGAAACAAATAAAGTGACCTAAACCCGCAGAAACCAATTTAGTCTAGCGCAATGTTAAAGGTTGATTCTGTTTACAAAACACTTAGATCTTGAAAGATTCCGAGACGGTAAACAAACAAAAGAAAGACGATGTTCAGATGAAACAACATTCCATTGTTGAGACTTTGTTTAGCTAGCTGCTGCGCCAGTGATGACTTTTATTAGTAATTTATTAGTTATCTAAAACTAAATGATGGAGCACAGTTGAAAACTAAGCTACAAATAATCTCTTTATTAAAGAAAGTAGACTTACGGCCCAAATTCGCCCGAATAGGTTTTGATTTAGTCCTGGTTTCCTAATATATCAACCGTGATATGGTGATGATTGACGTCACAAAAATGGTGTGCATAGAAGTAAATGGATGTGGTTTCGGTAGCGGCAGCATTACCGTAACATAAGAAGAGTGTCTCTATGCACAGTTCTTAGGGTTCCGTACATCTGATGAAAAAACAGAACCCTTATAGAATCACTCTCGGGCAGTGACGGATTTACCAGCAGGCTGAGTAGGTTGAAGCCTAGGGCGGCAGATTTTAGGGGCGGCAAATTTGACCCAAAAATGTTTGTCTTACCGAAATAAAAAAAAAAAACACTATTATATACCTAGAGGAAACGAGTTTCGAGAATTTAACAAAAATTTCAATATTTTAGTACTGTACTGAATACTCTAACGTCTATATGAAAAATTACTAAACGCTCTGTAAAATATACTTTTGTAATCATGAATTTTTAAAATATTCCAATAGCGTTTCAATACTACAATTTAAATTTTGTAATTTTTACTCATTTTTTTTATTAATCACTACTATAATTTTTTTCTTCATGTACCTAAATGTTAGGTTCATTCGACGTATAATATGTTTCAACACTTAAATATTTTTTTTGTACAACGTATTTGCGTAGTCGTTTTTGGGTCCCTGGCATACCTTACCCCGCCTTTTAATTAGTACATAATTGAGCTTTTTTTAGCTCGGAAGTATACCCAAAAACTATCTCTCGTGTTATCTTCACTAAATCGTAAGTTGTAAAATTAATCTAGAAACTAATACAACGATCCCCTAGTTCACAATCATAAAGACGATAGAGCACAAATCATAAAGTTGCAATTTCGTTAACAGAATAAATGTAGTAATTAATATTATTGCGAACTAGAATATCGAATTTCAGAGGCCAGTATGGGCGGCAAAAATTTAATAGCCTACCGGCGGCAAATTTGTAAATCCGCCACTGCTCTCGGGTCTATCTGTCTGTCACGCTTTATTTTCTCCGAATTAACTGAACGAAAAATATCGAAATTTGGTACATGTATGGAGCTAGATGACCTAATTACGGGCATATAGTGTAAAAAATGAATTTTGATTTTAGGGGTTAATTTTAGAGACAAATTAGAAAATTGAAAAAAAATATTTTTCAAGTGCATCGTGTAACATATCAAATGTATTCTGCAATCTCTCTGTCTTTTTCTCGGTTTAATATTGCAACTATAAATATAATGTGTTTTCGACACTTACTTTTTTAGATAACATAACAAAAAAAACCCGGGTCGCAGTGCCAAAACCCTGCCGACAATATAGTGTATTTGCTAATACAGGCAGTGTGGCTTTATTATGCGAATTTAATTTGGTTTTTGGGCAAAATAAAAAATTTGACTCCTTAATACACCCCTTAAAATAACATTTTTTTTCTTAATTGCAATATTATTATCAATCGAACCTCTTTACCAAGTTATATACACATTTCAGTAAATAATTCACTATCTGCAAACTAGTCTTTCGTAAAATTTTTAAATCCGGTCCTGTAGGGCCGATTTTATTAAAATTTGGGGGGCACTTTTTAATTGCTACTAAAGGGTTAAATTTCAATTTTGAAACGATTCTGAGATTTTTTTCGGTATTTTGGGGCCCAAAAACTTTTTTCAACCCCTAAAAGCGACCCTTAAATTGATCCGATTGAGCCCATTTTAAATAGGCTTCGTGCGGTGATGGATTCCAACACGTGAACCAAATTTCGTTAAAATGAATTAACTCCTTCGAAAGTTATAGCCCGCACACATATATATATACCTATATATATATATATATATATATATATATATATATATATATATACATATATATATAAACATTTTCAAAAATGGTGCCAAAGTGTTTAGGAGGTTATAAAACGTCGAGAAATTTTGGTCCGACCCCTAGGTCCCGCCATCCGACCGATGCCAATAGTGTATGTTGCCATATGGCAAATACACTAATAAAATTCAATCCCTGACCAAAATTGTCTCTGTTATCTAGAAACATAAATTATACGAATAGATACTACGGAACAGTTCTAGTGTGTTATTTACATTGCATTTTTTGTAAAATTTGTGTAATAAATGACTAATTGAAAACTTTAGTGCGTGAAAACACTGGATGTTATAAAAGTTTCCACAAAAAAAAACGAATATTTTTTTCGGGACACACATTTAACTTGCCATGCTAGCGTCATCCAAAGATTATAAACTTTTTAATCAACTCCTGATGACGCTAACGTGTTAGCAAAACTTGCGTCGGGAAACAAAGTGCTCGTGTTTTGATATTTCGTGGAAACTTTTTTTCGATAATTTTAGAGATCGAAACTACTGATCCAATTTAAAAATTAAAAGTCAATTTCTTCCCGCGGGACAGACTGTATATTATTACGCATCGTCTTACGTAATTGAAATAGTAGGTTATCTGTCTAGTTTCGGGTGGGTGAATAAACGCTGATGACCTCAGCTGTTGAGCGTTTATATAATCTACTATCTCTCTCTCCAAAGTGGGTGAATTATTATATTATTACACAGTGTGACATAATGGTAAAACGAACGTTTGCGAGTTCTAACAGTGACACGAGATATATTTTTACACGTACCTGGCTCCTATAAAATAGCTGATTTTCACCTAATTTTTAAAATTTTTGACAGTTCAATTTTGATCAAGGTCATTTTAATGGTAAGCTGCGATTGATTCTCATATACGGTTAGATTAAGATTTACTTTAGGCAACTTTACATCACTAGTGTTGATGTGTTATATCACGATCGTTATATAGGCATGAAAAGCAGCTATTTTATAGGAAATTGTGCAAAAAATATGTTCTTAGCATAATCTCGTACTCATTGAATCCAATTTATAATTTAAACAAGTGCCTATTGAAGATGTTAAATTAACCCTTAGAAACACTGATAAATCGAGAGAAAATAGCAAACGTTTTCCCAAACGCCAGACATTTATTTCCTCACGTTAAACTGAGAGCCTTCATTAAAAATTAAAAGGCAACGATCACTCACCCCTGTGTAAACTGCAAGTAAGATACTGCGAAACATGGGAATATACTGGTACTGGTGATATATAGATAAAGACGGCAATAGATAGCAGGGAATTTAAGCTTCTATACTGTGTAAATTGGTAGACGTGTGCGTGTAAAAGAAAGTTGAACATCGAAAATTGCAAGTCACGTGATTGATTTATATAATAAAACCAAATTAAATTTATCAATAAAAAGATACAGGAAGTGATTTGCTCTACGAGAAAACAAAAATTATGTTCCCGTATTCCCGGATATTATTACGTGAATAAATATGAAGTATTGAGATTATGTTATATGTGGAAATTATTGAATTTTTTTTGTACTAAACCATATTGAAATTGTATGACTAAGCTACCATTTCAAATCTTGGTTTCCGGACTTGTAGGCCATAGTATTTCTATGTTTCTTCTACAACTGTGATGGACATTATCAACAACTGTGTGGCAGCTTTCGAAGTACCCTCCTTGGTGGTATATGACTGGTGTTCTTCCCTCTTGTATACTCAACTAGCTGACCCGGCGAACTTTGTTCCGCCTTATTAAGTTCATTTTTTTATAAGGATAATAAATATAAATTAAAAAAATCAACTATTTTAATAATCCTTTATTGGCCATGTATTTTGGTGCATGGGTTGCATAATCGCTTTTTATTGTGAATGTTCAAAAATCGAAGAATAATCAAAATTGCCAAAGAACAAAAAAAAAACTTCGTTCGCTCGAATTTATAATTATTTGTTTCATTACTCACTCACTCACTCCGTTCATTCGCTCGAATTTATAATTAATAGCCGGTCCCCGCGAGTCCGCCCGCGATTGTAATGAAACACGGTAGCAACAACAGTAGTGGAAACTTCAGCAGGACCAACAGCGAAACGTAAATTATTTGAATAAAAAAATAATTAAGTTAAAAATAAAATAAATTTCAAAAAATTATTTTGATCAGAATAATTTTAAACATTAATTAAAAAAATTATAATTATTTACAAATTATTTGACACTTGATATCTGAATGTTTCAGAGTTTGTTATTGGTAACCAAGGCAACCATCACCTCGTCCATGGCGTGTTATATCATAGAATCTAGGAGGCCATGGATGGTTTTCTGATAATCCCGCAGGAACCTAGCGTTTTTCAGGGATAAAAAGTATCCTATGTCCGTCTCCTGGTTCTAAGCTACCTCCGCACCAACTTTCAGCCAAATCGGTTCAGCCGTTCTTGAGTTATAAATAGTGTAACTAACACGACTTTCTTTTATATATATAGAAGATATGTATGTGTTATCTGCTCGGTCGTAGGTCGCTCTTCCTGTGAGCTGCTACACCGTTTTTGATAGTGTCTACTGCAGTTGTAGACGAAATACCAAGTAGAAAAACCGATGGAGCATGATCTACAAGCCCAGAAAAAGATTTGGAAAAACGCCGGTCGTAAAAGCCTTCACACAATATGTGCTACCATTGTTAATAACTGCCCAGTATATTAAAAAGTTATTGTAGTGACTCCGAAAATAAAACTGTTTTTTTAAGATATTGTTTATACCTGTACGCGGCCCGACCAGTTTGAGAAACGATGTTCTAAAGTGATTATGATCAATAATTTCATTGTCTTATATCAGAATTTTTAAGTTAAGCAAACCAGTTCATGCATTACGTCATCCTATATCAAGTGTCAAATAACATCAAGTTGACGAGGGGAAATCTGAAATGGGTAGCCATTAAATTACCCGTTTTTGACCTACACCCGTTATATACCTGTTGCACGTTAATTACTCGCTAATAACTGCCAAACCTAATAAAAACAATAACTATATTGATTGGTTAATGCACTTAAGATTACCACCTGATCAGATAAATCCGTTCTTATCCGAATTTCAAGGGCTTTGCCCGAACACCGTCCAGATTCCCTTCAAGACCGGATTTCTGAAGTTATACTTCTTTTGGCGCATTGAGGGTAAAATTTTCTTTATTACGGAAGTTGCGCATGCAGCACACAATGAACATGAACCATTTTTTGAACATCACGCAAAAATAGAAAAGAATTCTTTAAAGTTTAAACATTACTCTTTATTCTTTATTATCAATCAAGTTTAAAATTAGCATAGAATTTTACTGCAAATTAAACACTGCAAATACCTTATACTCGTATACTGACTAAAAAGATTAGTCCAGGAATCGATAACAAATTAACTATGCCAATTTGATAATTAATATATTACATGTTTCATTTTAAATTATAGGTAATGTGCATGTTGTGTGGAGGCATTTTCAAAAGCTCTTTGCGGTATCGCTAAAAACTACGTTGAAAAAAAGCCACTTGTACCTGCATATTATAACAGTTGTATAAAACTAGCGTGGAAAAGATCAAAGGACAACAAGAATAAAAGAGTCATACATTATAATAATTTGACAAGAACATGAAAGAAAAGTGTTATTTTAAATAGGAAAGTAATATATACACATGATTATTTACTGAGAGTAGTGAAATTGTATGTAACGAAAAATATTGAAATACTTCAAATTAAAGTACGTTGAATCGGCGAAGTAAAGAGTCTGCCATATCTCTTTTGGTTTAGAAGCTATGGCGGGTCAAAATGTAGTCCATTTAAAATATCGTTTTAAACTAAGAGAAATACAGCGACGCGACTAATCGAAATTGATTCAGCGTGATATTTTCTTTATGTGCGAGTAATATCAAACTTATTCGAGAGCGTTTAGTGTCAAAAAAGAACATATTTGCAAAACGCACTAAATAGTAAAAATAATTAAAATGTATGGAAAAATATAAACATATCGTATCTCCGATATGCTTAATATTAAGATTAAAAAGAATGGGGTGCCTAAAATAATAGGCCTAAAAAAAGATCGCTGACTTGATGCGCAGTTCGTATCTTTTTTATACGATTATATCTCTAAATTAAAAGGCGACTGGTTGGAATCGAATCAGCGTAACAATTTCTCTAAGTATATTAATTAATATTAAACGAATCTGATAGATTTTATTTTTTAGTTTTCATTTTTTTTTTTACATTTATTACTAATTACATTCATCGTTTTGTTTTTATATATCAATATGTATATAAAATCGTATACTCAAATTGAAAATTTTTTTTACTTTTTGATTTTTGTATTGACTAATTCTAATGCAGAAATAAAGAAAGGATAATGGGAAAGAACAAAGAACTTGTGTTTTTATCTAACGTTATCTAACGTTTCGTTCTGTATCACAACTTTATTTTGTAATAATATTCAACGAAACGTCATAGACGTAAATAAAAACATAGTTAACTACCAAATAAAACTTTTATGTCAAGAAGAAATTATGAAGTATGAATATTTTATTACCTACAAAGAAAGAAGTTATTTATATTGTAAACGATTAATATACGTAGCTAGACAATAGACATACATATTAAAGATAACTTTAATATCTCGACTAATTAATTGTATGACGCAAACTTTCACAGCTATAGCTTATTCAAGTTTGATTTTCCTGCTTGAAAATAAACTTCTCTATTTTTTTGATCACCCAATCGGTAGACTGAATAACAGGGACCCAAAGTGCAATAAAATTCAAGAAATTTGTTTGTGGGTCGGTCCTAAGTATAAAAATATGAAGGCAGGACGAACCGCCTCCCTTTTTAGTGTATTTGCCATATGGCAACATACACTATTGGCATCGGTCGGATGGCGGGACCTAGGGGTCGGACCAAAATTTCTCGACGTTTCATATCATTCTAAGCAGCTTGGCACCATTTTTGAAAATGTTTATATATATATATATATATATATATATAGGTATATATACATATGTGTGTGGGCTATAACCTACGAAGGAGTCAATTTATTTTAATGAAATTTGGCACACATGTTGGAATCCATCACCGCACGAAGCCTATTTAAACTGGGCCTAATCGGATCATTTTAAGGGTAGATTTTAGGGGTTGAAAAATGTTTTTGAGCCCCAAAATACCGAAAAAATTCTTAGAATCATTTTAAAATTGACATTTAACCCTTTAGTAGTAATTAAAAAGTGTCCCAAAAATTTTAATAAAATCTGCCCGATAGGACCGGATTTACAAATTTTATGAAAACACTAGTTGCACATAGTGAATTATTTACTGAAGTATGTATATAATTTAGTATAGAGGTTCGATTGATAATAATATTGCAATTAAGAAAAAAAAATGTTATTTTAAGGGGTGTATTAAGGAATCAATTTTTTTATTTTGCCCAAAAACCAACTTAAGTTCGCATAAGAAAGCCACACTGTCTGTATAAGCAAATACACTATATTGTCGGCAGGGTTTTGGCACTGCGACCCGGTTTTTTTTTATACTCAGGACCGAAACACTAACAAATCTCAATGATACTTTATTGCAAAAAAAAATCTGACCAACTGTTAGACAGGACCATTCCAACTTCATATTGTAATCATTAAAATAAAATTTTTGTTAATGCGTGGGGTGACGCGGGTAACAACTACCAATAAATATTATATTTGCTATTCGTTTGCATGGTTAATACACAATTTGATATCACATGTAAAAATTAACCAAAGCGTGCTTGCAAGTTACATAACTAATTTCTTTTTGACAGTCTATTCAGAAAAAAGAAGAGCTGATTTTTTTAATTTTCAAAATATTTACGAGCTATAAAAATTTCACCAAACTTTCTTGGAAAAACAAATAGAATTGGTATGAGAAATATACCATTATAACAGAAAAAAATCATTGTGCATATCTCGTATGCGCATGCGCTGATTGCCTCCAAAAATAATAGAACTCTTCATATTTACATGTCAAACATGTTACCAAAATTTGGTTTCAATTCGCTCAGCCATTTGAGCTGTATATTGTTCACAAACAAACAAACCGACTTTTTTCAAAAATATACTTTCAATATTAGGGGGAGCTCAAAACGAAAATAATTTTTAAAATTTTGAAAAGTAAATTTTGACATAAATTAGTTCCATTCCTACTTGTAGAGTCGGAATGGAGAAACGTCCTTCGAGTCGCCGACTGAGCTACCCAACAATTAATGTTTCGGAAACTGTACTATTCTTGGTTTATACAATGCTCTTAATATATGGATACACTAAATATGAACAAGTTTTGTTCTTAGATGATATATCTTCAGAGAAAGCATAGCACAGATATATTATTGCGGCAAGCAAAAGTGTCATGGATGCAACGTATCCAGCAGGTGCTGTCCTCTCGCGTCAGGATAATAGTTTAGAAATTTGTCATTGTTCTTCCCTACACTTGTGTACTGTAAGTTGCTAGAAGGAATATTAACCATATGTCAACCTCGTATTAGTTATTTAAAGGAATATTCCCGGCTGACAAATATAAATGATCTAACAAACTTTACTATTTAGTTCCTCCAAGTCCATCTATAGACTTAACAGTTAGCGTCGTACTGCTAATATCGGATGATTCTCAATTCCGGAATTGATTTGGGTTATTATTACAGCACAGAAGCACATTCCTAATTTGCATCTGAGCTGTGATTTTATGATCAACATCTAACGTCATTATGTAACCAGATTTTCTGACAATGCGTTCTGCAACTGTTTACATACTCTCGAGAGTGCCAGAAAGATTGATGTGAAACATCTAATGGCGCGCTTGGTTGGAAGTGAATTTTTTTGGATTACACGTTACAACGTTCCATTCGGCCAGTCTCGTCGGCTCTTTCCGACATAGCGCTCCACTGTCAATACCTATACTAAGCGCTTCCCTCTCTAGTACAGTACATACTCGCTACTTTGCGTGTGTGTTAGTGTATCGTGACTATCTGTGTAATGTTTCTCTTCAGTCAGGCGGCGGTTCACATTTTTTATATGAAAGAATATAACCAAACCCTTATCTGTACAAACCATATATTTTATTTGGAATTTTTCATTTCTGTTTCCATTTACTTCGCTTGCTCGTATTTTCCGGTATTTGTTTTCAATTTATTTCCATATAAAATATAGTGCAAGAGATAAAATTAATTGAATGAATGTGTAGTATGCGGTCGGATTTTATTCGTAATAAAATTTCAATATATTTTTCGGATTAAATGGGAAACAATTAATGGAAGCCGTAAAACCGTCTCGCATTTAAATCAGTTCTTAATAATGTTTTCAGAATATAATACAGTATATTATTTAGTGCCGCTATACTTAAAACATTGGTTTCATTGAGTGCACAAAATGTAGGAATAAATTATACGCCAGATACGAGCGCAGACAAACAAGTGGTTACGATTGAAAGGTTTCAGCAACAATGCTTTCGACATACATTGTTGAATTACATTATTCAATCATTTTAGAATTTCTATGTTTCATGAGACGTATGAACTTAGAATCGTACTTAAATATTAAATTCATTAATAACAATTTATTTAATTAACCTTTATAAGCCTTTCACTATTAATTATAAAAGGAGGAGGTTCTCAATTCGTCGAAATCTTTTTTTTTCTTTTATTTTTTATGTATGTTTCCCGGTTACTCGAAGACGCTTGAACCGATTTGGAAAATTCTTTTTTTGTTTGAAAGGGTATACATCCCAGGTGGTCACATGGTCATCAGGTCAGGATCTGATGATTAAACCCTGGAAAAATCGAGGGAAATCTTCACAAATGTGCGAAATCAAATCTACCACTAAAAAGTAAAAAATTAAAAAATTAAAAAAAAAATTAACCTCCTTCAAAAAATCACTAAAAAGATGAAAATAATAAAATTTTGAGGTCGGAGCTAATTTCATTACAAAAAAATCACATGAAATTTTGAGGTCGGCGCCTATTTAATAAAAGTAGATATGTAATTAAAAGTTTTTGTAATGAAATTAGTTCCGACCTCAAAATTTCATTATTTTCATCTTTTTAATGATTTTTTTGAAGGAGGTTAATATATTTTTTTTTTATCTTTTACAAAAATATGGAATATGGTTATGAATACTATTTGCGTAGATCGGATAGCGGGATCTATGGATCGGACTAAAATTTCTTGACGTTTCAAAGCCTCCTGAACAATTTGGCACCATTTTTGTAAATATTTTAGGGGTTGAAAAATAATTTTGGGTCCAAAAATAGCGAAAAAATTCTTAAAATCGTTTTAAAATTGAAATTTAACCCTTTAATAAACATTAAAATGTGCTGTCAAAATATTAATAAAATCGGCTCGACAGGACCGGACACTCTTGTGTCTTATCGACTTTTTCTGACCTTTCGTCCCTACTACACTACACACTCGCTACTGTATATGTGTTATTAATTTGCTACCTTCAAGAATCATGTAAAGTCATGCAAAACTAGACCTCGGAAGGAATTGACTAAGGAAAAACGTTTTTCAATATCGGTTGAGCCGTTTGGGCTGTACGACTGATGCAAAAAAAAAAAACTATAATGAGCCTCACCCTCATAAACTCACTTGAGAAGTTTAACTTCTTTGGTTTTTAATATTATTCCCAAGTTTAATTTTTTTATGTGAAACTAATTCATAATATTTACACCAGCATTACCAGACGTCCCAATTTTGGCGGGACGTCCCGATTTTTAAATCAAAATTAAACGTCCCGCTTTTCGGGGATAACTCGACCGTGCGTAAATAATTATTCTCTTATTGTAAGTTGCAATTTGTAACACTCACTCCTCAGACTATTGTTTGAAACGCCATATTTTTCTAATGAAGAAAACTTTTTTGATTTTGATTTCTGTTTTTTTTTATTTTTTTTATTCAGAAGACGAATAAGACTCAACTATTTAACGATAGGGTAAATCTGATTTAAAATATCATATTTTTATTAAAATACATTTTCTATGGCTATTTTTGCTATCTATTGTCACGTAAACGTAATTTGAACTCAAATAAAAAGATAAATATTTAAAAACTTCTGATTATATACGTTTTTCACTATGTCTCGCTTTCGACGAAAGAATCCCGCTTTTTTCACTCAAAAAGTTCCAAAATTCCGACTTGGCAAAAAAAAATCTGGCAACACTGATTTACACATACTTAGCAACACACTATAAACTTCTGTTCTTGTCAGTTTCATGTAATTTAGGAGACAAACTAACTTCCCCTTTAGGGATCAATTCTACTTTCCCTCAATTTCTTACTTTTTTCAAATAGATACGTCGCTAAAGAAGTTAAACTTCAAAAATATATAAACTAAGCTTAATTTTTAAACTTGCCTTACAATTATATGGTAAAACCGGTCCTAACACAGGCGGATTTTCCAGCAAAAAACAAATAAATTTATTTATTATTAATACATTTCAGTATATAACATTTCTTGTATCAGTCTATACCTCTAACCTATACTATTTAAAGCTTTTATTTACGACACGATTCTGTAACCTCTGTTAGATGGGTACAGATCTATTAAATTTTCGTCTTACTACGTAACTTATATTAAATTTATTAGAAAATGACAAAAAATTATAACAGTGCTATAAAATCTGACATTGACCCAAAGGAATATCACCATTAACTTCAACTGTAGTTATATATTTAAGAATTTCTATCTGATTTGGACTCGGACGAAGCCGGGCCTTGCGGCTAGTACTATCTATCGTGATGATAATAGTGATGTCGACACGAGTATAGCAGTGTTACACTTGAGCAAATGGCACTGATAAAAACTAAACCGCGTCGATGTGATAAATTCCTAGGGGTAATTATTCTGCGGCCGGATATCTGGCTTTGTGATGTGTTTCCGGACGGTGATACGTGTAATGCGGGACGCGCTCACGCAATATTGTAATCGATATCCATGGGAATTTACACAGTTAGAAGAGAACACTTTAACTTACAATAGTATGATCAATTCATTTTACGACGAGCTAACTGCTAGTATTATAGATTAGTCTTGGGAATAATTTTCAAGGCGTCCGCTACGGCGGCAGTGTTGATAGGAGAGAAACACTAGCGCTCAGCCCATTATTACTGAAATGTGAAAGGCTTGAAATCAGCTGAAGTTTTCTTTATTTTTTTTATTAAAACCGGATCGTTTATCGATTAAAAAATGCTGTTTGATGCAGGTCGTCCTATATAATAATGAGTGATTTTTTGTTTGTTGGATAAGTCTGTACATTTAGCTAAATTAAATATTTTATCAATGAAAATTTTTCAGACTGATAAAAAACATCAACGATTCGCTTCAAGACTATTGTTGATGTTTTTTTTACTGTTTTTGTTTAACGTATAATGTATCCTCCCTCTCTATCCCACTTATATTTGAAAATGTTAATTTTTTCTGGACTTGCAAACCCTTTTCTAAATTTCAATACTTTTATTGGAAATTGTTATTTCAATAGTGAAAAGAACGTCATATATCAGTTCTTTTTGTTGCCGAAGTGTAAAGTTTCATTTGAATTTTTTATTATTAAATTTATATCGACGACATTTCTTTTCTATTAACACTTTTTTTAGAAACATTTATTTTTTTGGCGGGCATTTTGATAATCGAAATGTTGCTATTCGAATGGTTCGTTCGAAACAATTCCTTCACCTGATTTATCATAATAATTGTAATATAATTTTAAGTACGGTGGCAGTGATACATAAATGCTTTTAATACATTTAATATACCATAACAACCATTATATAACGTCGTGTATTTTGCTACGTTGCTCCAGAATACTCACATTAAACTGATACGAGGAGAGCTTTATCGCAAAAGCTCCGCCTGAGGAACATCAATCAGATTTGACAGTCGATTGTCAGTTAGCAGCTTTCACGTCATCCGAATGTCATGAAAATCTATTGATTTACTAATATAATGAAGACAATGCTTCAGTTTAAAAACAGTTAGGACAAATATTACGCTGATGACCTTAACTCTCGAGCCTCTATAAATCTACTATATCGCTACAACAACTATTAATTTTTCTAATGATTGCTTGCTTTAATTTATCTTAATTAATTACAGCCGTAATAATATTAATTAACTAGATCATTTCGAGGTTATTTTTGTTGTGTAATATCTTAGCTCTCGACATGAAATTAATTTTCTGAATAAAGCGAAAATGCGAAGTAAGAAAAGCGCCCGCTATTCAAATTATTCAGTTTACTATAATATGATTCTTTGGTGCGGCTTGCAATCAACCGTGCTTTTATAAATACAGTGTGAAATAAATATGTTACACGTCATTGTAAGAGTCCCCCATTTTTTTTTTTAACAATCAGTCATCTGTCAGAATTAACTCGCATATATGCCGGTTTTCTGTCGAAATCCACTGGTAAGATTACATCAAAATATTTTTAAGTACCTTTTGATAATGGTAGCCCAAATTTGACTGAAATCGCTTCAGTCGCGATTTATATGTATAAAAAATAATTTTTTGCTTCGTTTTTGGGATCGCCAATTTTGAAGTACAATGATATACTTATAGAAGATTAGACGTTAAAAACAGATTTTCTTAATTTTTATTACTAGGTTTTAATAATACTTAGAAATGGTAGACAGTCTTATTTAACTTTTTTTTTAAATACGTATTTTGCTGCCTTCTGTTTTAGATGTTTTTTTTTGCTTTGCTTTTTTCTGTTTTTATTTTGAGATATTTAATACATATATGAATATTCTTTGTCGGCAAAAAATACTCACAATTTGTTGATAATAGAATATTCTGTCTTTTATATCTTTGACATTTGCTAAAAACTGTCATTAAAGTGTATAAACAACCATTGCCTCGCATTCATTTGAGAGGCTCGTCGGATGATATCATTCACTGAAACGAGGTAGTCTCAGCTCTACTAGCCTTCATTGTTGTACACGTTTTTTTCCGAAAATCACTCCTATTTCTGTCTCCGATTGTAATTGTAGAAAGTTTCAACAGGGATCTTCAGTAGTACGTAAAAAGACGGACATCCAGACAGCCACACATTAGGAAATTACATATGTAGATACTGATGATTCGTATTATCCTTTTATCTTGTGAATATTCGGAATCAATCAGCGTAGACACAATTCCCTTATGTGAACGAATTGGATTGCAAATCAATATGAAGTGGTTGGCTAATGTGACAATGTCCTCTGGCGTTCCAGGAGGCCACAGCAGCGTTCCGATCGGACCGACGCCGTTGTTCGCCATGTTCTCTAAGTGCACCGTTAAGTGTCGTGTCGTACGCGCTTGGTGTGAAAGCTCACACCAGCTTTAATGTGGTTACTTACCTAACATTACATTGGTTACTGCCTGCTATCTGCCTAACCTAACCTATCGACTGCTCGTACAACCCAATCACTTTGTTTTATTGTTCATTTGATCAGCGATATCTTTGACGTTTTTTATTGCGTATTACTTTCAAGTTTTAATCAACGAATCGCTAATAAAAACCATGCAGCTGATCTTGCAGGTTATTTTATTGGATTTTTTAAACTTGGTGTGGCCTTTCGTTGAATTGTAGGATAGAGACTTTTGTTGGAAATTATTATATTTCAAATAATGATATAGGTCAGTGAACATGACAAAATAAATTGATTTCAGCTATTATATTTCTTGCGCTTCTCAGAAATAACTGAATCGATTTTTTCAAACTTATTTGTCGTGATTTGGAATAGTGATTTGGAATCAACTAATTATCATCTTTCAAATGCAACTGGATGACACAATACTGTACCAAAATTGTGCATTTTGTGGTTCTCTACGTCATTATTTTAGATTACTAAAAAAAAATTAGCGAGTCTGACAGTAGTTGCCAATGATAGCTAACATATTTATTTCACACTATATTTATAAAAGCACGGCTGGCAGTTGTGTGTTCTTTCTCTTTCTCCCTTTCTTTCTTTCTCTCTCTCTCATAGTACGCTGCAGCATTTGCGCCGACTGTAGACGGTACCAAAGAATCATATACTAAATGGAATAATTTGAATAACGCGCGCTTTTTTCACGCGTTTTATTTTAATTCAGACGATTTTTTCATAGAACAGTGTAGGACAAAACCTTTTGTAGACAGATTCGACTCATATTAGGATTAGAAAACGGCTAATGAATTTCTTGTACTAAACTATTATTATATGTATATCCGCCTTTAATTTATTTATAGGATTATAATTATATAATTTTTGTAGTAACTTTATGTAATTTACTATAAATCTGTAGCAAGAAGTTTATCTCATTTAAAATATCTGTTCATTGTATTATTTGTGACCTTGATCGAATAAAATTTATTTGATTTTATGCCCTATGTTATTTAAAATATTCACAGTGAACATAATAATACTATAAAAAACAAAATACATTAAACATTCGTTGCGTAATATTATTTTAACTGTTTTTGTACACATTCCTCTGGGATGTAAAAATAATTAACTTTATTCGCTCTGGCGATTCTGCAGTCAGGTAAATAGTATAAAATATTTTTTAATTATATAGCAGAAATAATTAAACAAATGAAAATATTTGTTCCTATTGTATAACTTGTATAAATTATACGTTTAATCTGTCATTTTAAATTACAAATACATAAAAAGCCCTGTACATAAAGTTACAAGAAGGCAAGATTAATTCTTATTAATAAATCTTGTATAATGTCAGCCTATGGAGAGAACAAACTCGCTCTTAAGAATTGTCATGTTTTCTCTCTTTACACGTGCGTACTGCCAACATTGAAAACAATAAAGTACGAAATGTATTTCTTCAGAATTCCACTAGTCTACATATAAGTGTTTGATTGCAATAATATTCAAATTTTACGTCTTTTTCGGATAGTTTCTACCATTTTGATTTTTCAATTATTCCTAATATATTTGGTCTATATGTGATTAATTATATAAAGATTAAAACAATGATAAGTCAAGGTGATTGCCAGATCGACGAGTTCTACTAAAAAGCCTTATTTACAGGAATACAAATGCATTTTGCTGTTTAATTTAATTATAATTCTTTTTCTCAGTTTAAATATTGTTATCAATCCAACATCTGCACCAAATTAAATACACCATTTAGTAAGAAAGTTTGCGTGTTTTAATAAAATTTGTAAGTCCGGTTTTACTACAATTTCAGGAGCACCTTTTAATAGATATTAAAGGGTTAAATTTTAATTTTGAATCAAATCCGAAATTTTTTTCGGTGTTTTTGAACCCCAAAACAATTTTCAACCCCTAAATACACCGCTTAAATTGATCCGACTGGACCCATTTTAAACACGCTTCGTGCGGTGATGGATTCTGACATGTGGACGAAATTTCGTTTAAATCAATTAAGTCTGTCGAGAGTTTCTCGTATCGTGCTAACACACACCACACACACACACACACACACGCACACATAAAAATTTTCAAAAATGGCGCCAAATTGTTCAGGAGGCTATGAAACGTCGAAACAAGCTGGTACAAATTCTAGGTCTCGATATCCGACCGACGCCAATTGTGTATGTGCCATATGGCAAATACGCTAATTTAACAGAAATTTCTTTAATAATTAATCAGTAAAAACCCGGGTCGCAGTGCCAAAACCCTGCCGACAATATAGTGTATTTGCTTGTATAGGGCCGTGTGGTTTTATACTTTTATTATGTGAAATTAAGTTTGTTTTTGGGCAAAATAAAAAATTTAACCCCTTAATACACCCCTTAAAATAACATTTTTTTTCTTAATTGTAATATTATTATCAATCTAACGTCTACATTGAATTAAATACACCCTTCAATAAATAAGTCACTATCTGCAAACTAGTGTTTTCATAAAATTTGTAAATCCGGTCCTGTCGGGCCGATTTTATTAAAATTTTGGGGACACTTTTTAATTACTACCAAAGGGTTAAATTTCAATTTTGAAACGATTCGGAGAATTTTTTCGGTATTTTGGGGCCCAAAAACATTTTTCAACCCCTAAAAACTACCCTGAAAATAGCCCGATTAGGCCCATTTTAAATAGGCTTCTTGCGCTGATGGATTTCAACACGTGGTCCAAATTTCGTTGAAATCAATTAACTCTTTCGAAAGTTATTGCGCGTACACATATATATATATATATATATATATATATATATATATATATATATATATATATATATATATATATATATATATATATATATATATATTGTGACATTATGCCCATATGTCACAAGAATATATAGTATAACCTTAATAGTTAATTAAATAAATAGTTAATAATTTAATTATATCTGAACAGTTATAGTCAGCTGTGATTCGGTATTGCATTTTCTGATATCCGTGGCTACTACGATAAAATGCCTCACTTAGCAACGAACAATAAAGCCTGACATTGTTGTGTAATGAATATGTTTGCTAGGTGACGGTTTCGTGAAAATAATAAACAATAATAAAATAACAAACTCTCTCTGTTCCGGTATCTGGAGGGTATAGACGTATCCGTTTCTGTTCCGTAGTTTTAAGTCGGTATTTTGCGAATGGTGTTCCGTTCGGTCTGTAGAATTTAAGTATCAGTTTCTGTTCCGTAGTTTTAAGTCGGTATTTTGCGAATCGGGTTTCGTTCTGTCTGTAGTATTTAAGCATCGGCTCCGTTAGTGATTATTAAGTCTGTATTATGTTATTTATTTGTCCTGTTGTCTGTCTGTAATATCTAAGTTGTCTGTGATTAATGAGTAAAATAGCTTATCTTATATTTAATTGAATTTACTGAAGTAATTGTGTGTTGCGTTTGGGTTGTCCGTTATTTATTAAATAGTACTATAGCTCACCTTATTATAATTTTAGTTATTTAAGCGATTGTATTTAAATCAGTACTTGAGGTCAATTTACTTCTTCGTAAAAGTATTATTGATACGAAGAATCGCTACTGGATTTTGTACCTCGCTGCACGTCTAATAAAACTGTTAATTATAATTACGGAATAAACACTGTATTGTTTTCTTTCTTGCTTTCCTAAGGGTCTGTGTTGATCGGACGCCCATAGGCGGATATCAAATTTCTATCAAAGAAACTAAACGGGCCCAGCAAATTAAGAACTGATATCCTCCTGCGACGCCGACAACACAGATTCAATTGTTGTCTTTCTTTTCTTTTCTCTTTTTTTTAAGACAGTGTTGCAACAAGTGGGAGTCCGTCTACGCAAGAGAACATCAAAATATATATATAAACATTTTTAAAAATGGTGCCAAAGTGTTTAGGAGGTTATGAAACGTCGAGAAATTTTGGTCCGACCCCTAGGTCCCGCCATCCGACCGACGCCAATAGTGTATGTTGCCATATGGCAAATACACTAAAAATATTAGTTTAGTGTCGTAGTTTTATCTCACGTAAATAGGGATGTTGACTATTTTTAGGAAAGTATTTTAAATCGTGCATAAGCACCTAATATTGCCACAAATATTTATTATTTTTATTTAAATACAACTCAAGCCTTAATAATCATGTATTTTAAATCCAGTTTCAAATTTCGGTCCAAAACGCCAATACTAGTCGCGTGACGTCACCTGTTCATACCAAAGGAGGCTCAAAAGTTTACACGGGAGCTACCATCCTATAGATGCGTATTCTGTGCTCATAAACGTTAGTAAACTGAGGTGATGAAAAGTTGTTCGTAGTCGTTGCTATGTTACATGTAATTTGACGTTTCCTATAAACAAATAATAATAAATTACATACTAAATATTAACCAAACAATGAAGTTTTTTGACAGCGGCTGAACATATGACGTCATGCGCTCTGATTGGTGTCTGTTGTCACGTGACTTGAGAGTGATTTTATTAGGTTTTATTTATTAAGTATTAATTAAATTCCTTAAAAATAAGGAAAAATATAGTGTTTTTTAGTATTTCTATCATAGAAACTATTACTTTTCGTTAAAATTATGTTTTTATTTGAATACAGTCAACATCTCTATTGCACTTTAGTTCTGCTGAAAAACTGTTTGTTTCTTAAACAAAATGCTGAACCAACTTTATTAAATTTGCATAACGTATTTTGCGAATCTAGAGAAACAGAAACGCGACATAGGTATATATTTCAAGCTACTTCTCAGAGGTTGGTCTTAACAGAAAATTAATTTTGCGTTGTCCCAGGTACACAAAATGAGATTATAAAATCTTATTCACGAGCCTCCTATTCTATGCGTCTGCATTTTGTTCCCTTCCTGTGTCACCTGAGCTTCTTTGTAATTACAACCAGAAAATTATACAAATATATAACCTTAAATAAAACCAAAATTACTATGTTCACTTCGGAATATTTAAGTACATCAATCAAGAACTGGCTAATATGTAAGTTGAATATGTCGAGCGTATATAAGATCTAATGAAAGTTAGAACTTGAAATGTGGTGACACTGATTGTATCCTATATATTTGCGATTAATAAAACGTGCATGAAAAAGAATAAATTACCGGTTAAATAACCGCGTTTACTTATTATTGTACAAGGCTGCGCAGAAAGTTTTGTATATGATTACAGCTTCTTGTCGATGTTTTAATTTTAATTTTATAACCAGTATCGACTTAAATATAAACACACTATCTTTTTAACGCTGCTTTTGTTGTTGTTGTTTTGAGAAACAGAAACCGGAACCGGCCATTTTGTTTTATAAATATCCGGATAATTCACTGGTTAAAATTGTTACTATCATAAATAACTAGTAATTTTACATCACTAATGCAGGTACATAATTTGAAAGGACGGGTATTGATTTGATACATAGCTTTGGGGCTCTTTATCTCAAATCCTTTCCCTTCGCCTAAAAACAGCTTCCGGGCACTTTAAAAGATAAAGGGTTCGCCTAAACTCCAAACTAAGGACCAAAAATTACATTACAGATTCTACAGGCGAATTTTTTGAAAAAAAGTTTTGGCTACATGCAAAGATTTATTTAAATTGTCAGTTTTTTCAGGATTTTTTTTTGTAATTTTTCACTTGTAGAATATTTAGTGTGATTCTTAATTCTTCACTTGCCGTTTTAATGAACGCTTTGAGGCGTTTTTCATCTCTTCCGAAATTAATATTATTTTTTGTTATAAATAATTTTTACTAACAGTAGTGTATTTTGTTCTCAACAGCTCTTTTCATCTTTAAAAATTTATTTTTGGATTCATTACATAAATTCCATTTTTATACATTTTTGTCAGAAATAAAATCTAATTTTAGTTGTTGTTGAACTTATTTGCTATAGACCAGTCGTTTCAAAAGCTGTTTGCAACAAAATACATTGCTATTAGTAATTCGATTGTTTACGGTATAGTTCGTAAATTAATAAACGCTGCGAAAGTGGAAAGTTTCGGGTTTATGTTCCGACGGTGACAGTGTTTGATAATAATTTTTTTTTTTGCATTGTAACAATGAGTGTTGTCAACAATTAGAGCGTTTATAAAATTAATTTCTCTTATTTTCATTTAATTTGAGTATTAACGGTAATTTTGAGGACAGTGTAGTCCAGTGGTTAGCGTACTGACTTCTTGACCGGACTGTCGTGGATTTGAATCCTGCCTCTGGACATGGATGTTTTGTGATGTTGTTTAGTTTTGATGATATTGTTTAAAGTTTAAAGTGATCATGTTATTTGAAGTATTTAAGACGCTATGACCTAAGTTGTCGAGTGTCTATAGTCTACAATAAATAAATAACTAAATAACGGTAATTTCATATTTTTCATTTTTTATATTGTATGGTAAACATTAATTTTAATAATTAAATTAAAAAACACGTGTTGCAAAGAAGGAGCGAAATTATTATTATTCTTTATAATCAGGGATAGTGGTGTAATTTTTGAGTTTTAGCTTCCTGTTTTTCTATGTCTACCCCTCGTTGAAAAACGGTAATTCCTGTAACGGCCATCTTGTTGATGTTTTCCATGGTTTCCCTTAATTAATTCCAGGTAAATATCGAGATGGTTTCTTTTTCGAGACCATGGCCGATTACCTGTCATTGCCTACCTTATCCTAATTTTTTATAAATCCGTCTTTCACCCATTGCTATTAAGTTGAAGTTTAAAAAACTTAGCAAACTAACAGAAAGTGCGATTAGATGGAAAATAGTAATGATACGAATGGCGTCTGTTGTGATATAAGGTCGAGAAACGTTATACGCATTATTATTATTATTGTTATACCGAGCTGGGTAGAGTAGTGGTACAGCACTAGACTCGCATTAGATAGACTAGCATAGATTCCCAGCAGGGGCAGATGTGGCTGGGGCTTTTTCTTACTGCCTCTCGCCGAGAAACGGTAATTCCTGTACCGACCATCTTGATTGAGGTTTTCCATGGTTTCCCTCAATTAATTCCAGATAAATATCGAGATGGTTCCTTATTTTGAGGCCATGGCCGATTATCTATCAAACTCCTAGTTCAAAAATTACCTACCTTATCCTAATTTCCTATAATTCCTTCATTCGCCCATTGCTATATTATATAAGTTGAAGTTTTAAAAAATGTAGAAAATAACGGGAGGTGGTAAATGGAAAATAGTAATGGTGCGAATGGCGTCTGTTATGACATAAAGTCGAGAAACGGACGTTAAACGCATCATTATTATTATTGTTATTATAGTCGGTTGCAAATCAGTAGTCACGCATTTAAGGGAGTCTACTGTATTAAACCGCTATTCATTAGTGTGGTGCGTTACTTGAACAAATCGCTTATGTGCTTATATTTTGTTACAGTTGTATTCACGGCGACTACGTGAAACTGTTTCTACATTTGGAACGCGGCGAGGTGAACGAGTACACGCCGTGGGCCGGCTTGTTGTGCGGCCAACACGCCGACATTCCGCACGTTTTCTACTCGTCCGGCCCAGGACTGGTGTTCGAGTTCCACACTAATCACATACAGAAAAATTCAACCGGATTCAAAGGCACATTCAGATTTATCGATAAACGTAAGTCGTTGATTATAATAATCTTATATTATGGTAGTTAATATTGTCAAAAAGTTATAGATTATACGCGTCACAAAAGTATACTAGCTTGTAGCTAAGTGATCCATAATTTGTACGCAAGACTGTACCCGTGGAAACGTAACCCATACAGTATTCATATGAATGTATACTTTTCTATCAATTGTTGAACTTTAAACCGTTATTTATAAATAATTAGACGGTCAAAAAACTTTTCTTATTAGTGTATTTGCCATATGGCAACATACACTATTGGCGTCGGTCGGATGGCGGGACCTAGGGGTCGGACCAAAATTTCTCGACGTTTCATAACCTCCTAAACACTTTGGCACCATTTTTAAAAATGTTTATATATATATGTATATATATATATATATATATATATATATATATATATATATTTATATATATACGTATATATATATATATATATATATATATATATATATATGTGTGCGGGCAATAACTTTCGAAAGAGTTAATTGATTTCAACGAAATTTGGCCCACATGTTGAAACCCATCACCGCAAGAAGCCTATTTAAAATGGGCCTAATCGGGCTATTTTAAGGGTAGTTTTTAGGGGTTGAAAAATGTTTTTGGGCCCCAAAATACCGAAAAAATTCTCCGAATCGTTTCAAAATTGAAATTTAACCCTCTGGTAGTAATTAAAAAGTGTTCCCAAAATTTTAATAAAATCGGCCCGACAGGACCGGATTTACAAATTTTATGAAAACACTAGTTTGCAGATAGTGATTTATTTATTGAAGGGTGTATTTAATACGGTGTAGACGTTAGATTGATAATAATATTACAATTAAGAAAAAAAATGTTATTTTAAGGGGTGTATTAAGGGATTAATTTTTTTATTTTGCCCAAAAACAAACTTAATTTCACATAATAAAAGTATAAAATCACACTGCCCTATACAAGCAAATACACTATATTGTCGGCAGGGTTTTGGCACTGCGACCCGGGTTTTTTTTTTTTAAACTCATAACAAATGCATTGAAAGACTGTCAGTTTGTGGAAAGTTTCTGACAGTTAGTTCTTTTTTTATAAATAAGAAACTGGTTCAGAACTACAGAGATCGTATACAATCAATGTTAATTATCCAATTTTTAATTGAATTTGTCTCGGATTATATACGGTTGATCGACTTCAAATTTTCCGGATAATTGTATTATCATGTCCTTAATTAGTATACAAAAATTAAGAATTTTCTGATGGTGTGCCTTAACCACGACAATTACCTTAAGCGACCATAATCCACGTAGTCCTATTTCAGCCTCTCTGGAACCCCTCCCTCCCTTCGTGTAGCCTTCCCCCGAAATGATTCCTTACACTGATGTATCATAATAAAAGATGTGTTAGGTGTGTTTTTGCTCCCGTTTTCGATTGTCAGTCTTGAGAGAGTTACTTACATATAGTGTTTTATAGTATAGACGCAGATAAAAGACGTAATAACAAAGACACAATTAATTCGATCAATCTGCATTCGATATGATTATTAAAACAAATGAATTTTCGATTATGAGACGAAAGAGTCATCTGCATGCAGTGTTCCATAGAACAGTGCCAAATAAAATACTAAGTAATCATAATATATTAGACTAGCTGTACCTGTGCGAATAATTCGCACTAAAATTCGTTTCTAATTTCTCACACTCTTTATAACTTTCTTCTTTTTGTTGTATTACATTACAAAGCTCAGTGACGGTTCAAGAAAATATTTTTCTAAAACTGTCATATAGAGGCGCAAGTATCGAAAACGTTGAGCTGAATCGCCACCATACGAAAAGTATTTATACGTGAATTTTGATTAAAAATTGACCAAAAAAATTGACCGACCGTCAATCATGTTGACGTTGTTTCAAAACTAGAACCGTCAAATGGCAGCATTGCTGCATATACTGAATAAATGTATATTATTGTTATAATTAATTATTTTGCAAAAACAAAAGCAATAATAGATTTTTCAGTTGTTGATTCGGTAGAGCAAGCAATTATCTATAAAATGATATAAAATTTATGTGGAGCAATTGTGAGGTTTTTTCGAAAAAGGGAGGCAAACATCTTAATCTTAGCGTATTAATATATATGATACTGCGAAATGCAATCTGAGAGAGACAATTGCATACAGGGTTTTAAAGAGTAAACAAAGAGCGTAGTGTAATAATTTATTACTAGCGATTGTATTATGAGTCGTAACTCCTGGGTTTTGAAGATAATTTTGAATAACTTCTCGAGATATTTTAATAATCGAATAGTTAAACAATTTTCACTCGAAATATCCCATCTATACTGGAAAGACAGACAGACATTAGGAAATTATATATGTAGATGATAGTCTCTGAAAGTGAACTTCGTTAACATCAATATAATTAGTTCAGCTAGCTTCGAGAGAAAGATTAATTCTAAAACACCTTATTAGTATGTAGGTTCATGGATAATGGGCTCCTTTACCTGCGTAGTTTCTGTTGCTGCTCATAAAGATGATACACCGGTTTTAAAGGTTATTATTATTTTAACATTCTAGTAACCTTATTAAATAATCGACAGAGTATAGGGAGGTTTCTAATATCGAAATCAAAAGTGTATTAAGAAGTTATATTCCACAGAACACGAACATAAAATTTTAGATTCACGTTTAAAATTCTCGATTATCAAATTAACTAATGTTTTATAGTAGGGAAAAACTAGACTGTAGATAAATTGCGGCCCTTATCGAAGATCAAACTGTCGTTCTCTCTCTTATACTACCTAAGTTCTGGCCGGTCGTAATTCCAATATCCTTTTCTTTCAATGCGCGCATTAGGCTTCCTGAAAATTGTGCCATTTTTATTTTATTTTATTTTTATAAATGGACAGCGTGGGGTTAATATCGAAAAGGATAACTTTGTCGATTTGAAAACTTTTGTTGGATCACTTTCACACAGTTTGTGCTGAGACCCAGCGGTAAGAGGCGAGGTAGGCAAAAGACATATTGTGGGTGTGACCTTCTTTAGCTCTGTCTCACTCAAATCATCCGCACGTATCAATTTTTGGCTGGTGCCAACTACGAGACTAAAAGATGCTATTGCAAGGGTGCCGCTGTCGATTAATTACTCTAATTTTGGGAAATATTTTGAAGATTTAAAAAAACTTTTCCGAAAAAGGAAGTCACTTTAGGTTTGTGATGGAACAGTTTTGTGAAATAAGTACAAATAAGGCCATAGTGTGACATTGAAAACGTGTTTTTTTTGTCACAATTAATGCCAACTTTTTTTTTTTAAATCGTACATAAATTACAAAAGTAGTCCATTAGAGACCTAGATTTGTCCTTTATCTTCCTTATAGAGAAAGAATTTTTGCAGAATGTTGACGAATAAGTCTACAATCAGTTGACAGCCCAAGCTCTATTTTTGACATAAATTCAGAGCGTTCCGACAGCCTTAATGATTAACTACCAGATCGCTGTTGAAAATTTGGGATTTTTTCAAAATTTAACTTTAAGTTAGTGATGTCAAATTACCGATTATTTATGATAGTAACCATTTTAACCAAATAATTAAAATAAAACAAAACGGCGATTTCCGGTTTCTGTTTCTCAGAACAACAAAAAACAAAACATTAGAGACGTTTTCAACAGTACAATCGAAAGAATGAATTAAACAAAGTATATATAATTGTTATAAACATTCATTGTTAAATACATTGCTAAATTAGAAAAATTTATTTTTTGTCCACTATCACCGTCGGGGTTCAAACCCGAATCTTTCCACTTTCGGGGCGAAATGAGTTAATCAATCTACGGTGCGATATCTTAACAGTTAATTCATCATAATAAGGCAATTGTAACATTAAATTCACTACTTACGAGAGCTAATTTTTTCGCTAGGTATCGCTAGACAAGAATCATCTCAGTAGCGAGAGTATGGATTCAAGTAAATTTCCATTTTTTTATTTTTAATCATTAATCTAACCTTAGTACAATATGTAATTAGAAGGCAGATAGGGGCTATAGCCAAACCTATGTTATCATATGGAAAAAAAAATTTTTAATACGAAATACTGTAAAGTTTTTTAATATAATTTTTTCTAATTTAGCAATGTAACAATGAATGTTTATAACAATTATATAGCTCGTTCTGAAGCATTGCAGAATTAACATATATCTATATTAAAGGATATATATTTATGTAGATATTGGTTATAAAATTAAAATTTCGATCGGAACTTACAATCATCCTCAAAACTTTCTGTGCAGCATAATAAATATTTCGCGACTATTTAAAATAAATTACCGCGGTTATATAACTGAATATTTACCCGGTTATTTACTCTTTTACACTACTAAGTAGCTATTTTATAGAGTGTGCAAAAAATTGCTTGAATTTTGGCTTACATTTAAATCACGCTATAACAATAGTAGAGGTATATGACCTGTGTCGTCTCTTCTATTACGAAATAGGCTTTTGGTGAACATATTCTATTGTACTAATAATAGTTAAAAGGTTAAATAAGTTAGTTTGTGTGGATGTGTGTGTGTGTGTGTGCTGTTTAGTGTACACATTCATTAGTCTAACATCCTTTAGACTCTATTCTCTACGTACGAGTATAACAGTGAGATACGTTATGAACATACATTATGTAACGTTGGCATCCATGTATTTACAACTACCGCTTCTGTACTTTTGACATTCTCCAGAACAGAGATAATCAATATTTTTATTCGCAAACATCCCTCGGATAGTAAAATATGCTCTCAGAAATTTCGAAATGTGGTCGCAAAAAACTTTAAAAAAATATATTAACCTCCTTCAAAAAGTCACTAAAAAGAAGAATCTAATGAAATTTTGAGGTCTGTGTCAATTTAATAAAAGTAGATATGTAAAAAGTTTTAGTAATTAGCTCGAACCCACGATTCTGGTAACCCGCTCGATTTTAATATAAATCAGTTTCACGTCCATTAATTAATTTGAAAAAAAACATTCATATATGAAAATAAATTGACTAGTTAATTCTAGAAATGATTAACTCATGTATTGTCATCGGAAGTACATATGTGTACAAAATCGGTTAACAGGAAGTAGTTCAAAAATTGGTCGCAAAGTTTGAAACAAATAAATAAATATACGTAACTTGTTAGTAAAATCATTAAAAAGTTTTTGTTGACCTGAGATATTAATGAACAATACACATTCTAATTCACCATTTGTGACCGAGCTGGGTAGAGTAGTGGTGACAGCACTAGACTCGCATTCGGGAGGTCCGGGTTCGAATCCCGGCGGACGCAGATGTGACTGGGGTTTTTTCCTACTGCCTCTCGCCGAGAAACGGTAATTCCTGTACCGGTCATCTTGATTGAGGTTTTCCATGGTTTCCCTCAATTAATTCCAGATAAATATCGAGATGGTTCCTTATTTGAGGCCATGGCCGATTACCTCCTAGTTCAAAAATTACCTACCTTATCCTAATTTCCTATAATCCCTTCATTCGCCCATTGCTATTACATAAGTTGAAGTTTTAAAAATGTTGAAAAATAACGGGAAGTGTGGTAGATGGAAAATAGTAATGGTGCGAATGGCGTCTGTTATGACATAAAGTCAAGAAATGGACGTTAAACGCATTATTATTATTATTATTATTGTTAATTCACCATTTGTAATGACAAAGAAAAGACAACAATTTGCAGACATTATATATAAATGTGAGATAGATGGCAATGAAGTAGTTCAGACGAAAACTTTTTTCTCATTACTGTGTCACAGGAGAAAGTTATTTCTTCTTGAGATTAACTCGATTATAGTTCTTGAGATTACAACGCAAAACAGATTGAAAACCCCTGACGTAGAGGTGCCATGAGAAGTTTTGCATGCGTGTTGACAAGTTGGAATGAGAGAAGAGATTAAGAAGCGGGAAGATGCGGAAAGAGGGGAAAGTCCAACTAAAGAATCGTTCACACCTTGAAATAATAACTTAAGGTCATTGTTAAATACAGTTTTTCTACAATAAAAGAGAGATGGAGATTGTAGACGACTAACGACCTCTCGTTCTAAATAGACAGTAAGCTAGTCATTTACGGTAACTATCTCTCTCTCTTTCATTTTTGAGCCGATAGAGAAAGCACTGTCCCCAGGCCTCTATGTCTATTCAAAGAGCTAAAGTAATAGAAACTTTGGAAGAGAATAGGGCAGTATTTAAAATGTTTGTGAAAACAACAATATTGCTCATTAAAACTGGGGGATATTAAATCAATAATGATATCGTATTTTTTTATTTTGTTTTATTTAGTAATATATATTATGAACTCTATTGCGGTGTAAACAAGGATATAGATAAAGTGTGGAGCAAGGGGAACCATGCATGCGGGATGTAAGAAACATAACGTAACAGCTTCCTAAAACTACGTGACTCAAAATCCTATACATAATTCACTTACGTATTTCATCACCATCATCTTATGTTGTATCAAGGCGAATGAGTTCTCTGTGTGATTCAAAATTTGTTTTACATTCGTAAACCAAACTGAAGGCAGAACTAGCACAATTTGATTTTTGCACACTTTTCATGTCTGTATAGCGATCATGAAACAGCACATTTAACACTAGTGGTGTAAAGTTGCGAAAAGTAGCTAAAAGCCATGACGTGTCCAATCGCATATAAATAGAACGAGATCTATTAACAAAACTATAGATTATATTAATAATAATAAATAATATTGACTCTATCAACAGTAATAGAATATTAAACAAAATGAAATTACTTGCAATTACTGTTAAAATTAATTTTTTATTTATAAGACGTCCTTTTCAATTTTTTAAATATTTAAAAAATTGAAAAGGACCAAAATGGTTGGTCGAAACGTCTTATAAATAAAAAATTAATTTGAACAGTAATTGAAATAATTTCATTTTGTTTAATATAGATTATATTGTTTTGTGAACACCAAAACAAATGCTACTGTATGTAGGTATTTATAAACAGCTTTTTTGCACGGCCCTCCTATAAACAACTGCGTTTCATGCTTGTATAGCGATCGTAAAATGACTGATTTAACATTAGTGCTGTAAAGTACAACCAAAAAATGTGATCTAATCAGTTTAACAGTAATTTCCATAAATGATCTGTCAGTTACCTTCAAAAGTATGTGATGATCCATAGTAGGCGTAATTTTTAAAAACCACCAAATGGAGCTGAAGTCGGAACTGTCAAAAATGTGACCTAAACCATGGAAAAGCTCAACAAGATGATCAGTACAGGAATTAGCGTTTCTCGGCGAGACGCATTAGGAAAATGTCCCAGAGACATTTGACCCCGCCGGGGTTCGAAGCCGGTATCCCCAAATGCGAGTGTAATGCTCTCACCGCTACTCTACAGCACTCGGTCAAAAATGTAAATAATAATAATGCGTTTAACGTCCGTTTCTCGACTTTATGTCATAACAGACGCCATTCGCACCGTTACTATTTTTTCATCTACCACTTCCCGTTATTTTCTACATTTTTTACAACTTCAACTTATGTAATAGCAATGGGCGAATGAAGGAATTATAGGAAATTCGGATAAGATAGGTAATTTTTGAACTAGGGGTTTGATAGGTAATCGGCCATGGGCTCAAATAAGGAACCATCTCGATATTTATCTGGACTTAATTGAGGGAAACCATGGAAAACCTCAATCAAGATGGCCGGTACAGGAATTACCGTTTCTTGGCGAGAGGCAGCAGTCCCAGCCCCATCTGCCCCCGCCGGGATTTGAACCCGGTACTTCCCGAATGCGAGTCTAGTGCTCTCACCGCTACTTTACAGCACTCGGTCAAAAATGTAAATATGAGACATACTCTATAACTCTGTACACCCTCTACACACGTGCGAATCTTCTCGTTCTCAATATTATCTTAGGCAAAGTAAGTCTGCAACAAGGTAAGGTGAAGGTGCACCGGGATACTGCAAGTTAACTAGATATTCTAACCGAACACACTATCTGTCCTGACGTCACGGTGGTTAAACAAAAGACACTCTCTGGTTGTACGTGTCTTTATCATATTTGTTATGAAACACAACTTATCATTCTGCGTTAACCAATATTATCGTAGGTATATTGTAAAACTATGCGGGCTTTAGGGATGAGCATCGGTGGCAAAATATCAATGATGACTTTCAAAAGACATCTCCAACATTGTTATATTTTTAGTGTATTTGCCATATGGCAACATACACTATTGGCGTCGGTCGGATGGCGGGACCTAGGGGTCGGACCAAAATTTCTCGACGTTTCATAACCTCCTAAACACTTTGGCACCATTTTTAAAAATGTTTATATATATATGTATATATATATATATATTTATATATATATATATATATATATATGTGTACGCGCAATAACTTTCGAAAGAGTTAATTGATTTCAACGAAATTTGGACCACGTGTTGAAATCCATCACCGCAAGAAGCCTATTTAAAATGGGCCTAATCGGGCTATTTTAAGGGTAGTTTTTAGGGGTTGAAAAATGTTTTTGGGCCCCAAAATACCGAAAAAATTCTCCGAATCGTTTCAAAATTGAAATTTAACCCTTTGGTAGTAATTAAAAAGTGTCCCCAAAATTTTAATAAAATCGGCCCGACAGGACCGGATTTACAAATTTTATGAAAACACTAGTTTGCAGATAGTGACTTATTTATTGAAGGGTGTATTTAATTTAATGTAGACGTTAGATTGATAATAATATTACAACTAAGAAAAAAAATGTTATTTTAAGGGGTGTATTAAGGGGTTAAATTTTTTATTTTGCCCAAAAACAAACTTAATTTCACATAATAAAAGTATAAAACCACACGGCCCTATACAAGCAAATACACTATATTGTCGGCAGGGTTTTGGCACTGCGACCCGGGTTTTTTTGTTTTTTTCATTCCAAGACACTCAAGTGGGGAATGATAGTAATTCACTTTTCAAAGTTTTATAATATTGTTTCGTTTTAAGGTCCACTGAGTCCAAAAAACAATTTTGGAAAAAAGTCCCAAAATCCATTTTCTGTATGTCTGTTAGTCAGTAGTGACACAAAAAATTCTATCCTCGAATCGAAAATACGATCGGAACCAGTAATTGTTTTGAATATATTTAGTATATGGTGGAAGTGTCGTGATTAATAACTTCGCTTCCACCACATATTTTATTTAGCTTTTTTAAGATTCCAACTTCACATACATTATGAAATGGTATTAATTTAAGTCAAAAGCAGCTTTTCAAAATTTTACAACATTTTTTCGTTGCAAGGTCTTTTGAATCTAAAAAAAAACATATTTTTGGAAAAAGTCTGTTCTGTTTGTCTATGAGCACATACTGCCGTGTTAATGAGAAAACTCCTTAACTAACATTTTTTTCAAAACCTTTTTTTGTGTTATATGGTAGAAGATTGGTTTTTCTATTACATAGCAGAAAAAAATGATTTTGAAAAAAATTGTTAGTTGGCGTATTTTGTTAACACGGCAGTAAACCTAGAGTTCAAATATGCAAGCGAACGGAAATAAAATTTTGATATGATATTTAGTACGTAAACACGAAGAACTCTCTTGTTTTTGGAAAAATTTGGCGCGTGCGTTCAAGACATATATGCTATAACGTTGTTCTTTCTACTATAAATATTTTTTTTTGTCAAAAAAAATGTTTCTAACCCTTACAGTTTCGTAAATATTTTGAAAATAAAAGAATTAGCTGTTTTTTAATCGAAAATAGTAATTTAAATGTCAAAAAGAAATGCTTGTGAAACTATAAATAATGTAATAATCAATTGATTGGAAACGTCGGGTTCTCTATCCTTGAAAAACTAGTTAATATTAAAATTCTAAAAAGCTGAAAAGAATTTCAAAATATAATATAAATATTCATTATCAGCCGTTAACCGCATCGGCGAACGTTTTACGAAACTTTTTTCATTTAATACTAGTAATAATTTATTCCACCAAAATATTGATTATTACATTATAATTGGAATTAGCCTATCCAACTTAGCAAGGCCAGTGCTAGGATAGGTTAAGATTTATTATAATATTATGTCATTTAATGCCAGTATTATTAAAATTGGAATAGCGTCGCGTCCAATTCGCTGGATTTTTTGTATTAATCATGGATGCTGCAAGCACCGGACATCGAAAGCAAAATATCAATATTTTGAAATCATCCCTGTGTGGAACCCCATCTATTGATTCTACTTGAGAACTAACTGTCATCATTATTATGCACGTTTTGATAACTGATTGATTGGATAAATGGATTTACTGGACATAATTATCTCGGATTAGTCACTGCAATGGCACATAGATCTACTAAAAGTTGTATGTGTGAACTGTCATAATATAATTCCTCTACTCAGAGGCGGTTTTAGCCATGTAGTGACGTAGTCACGTGCCTAGAGGGCTAAAATTTTAAAAACACTGAAAAATAATATTTATTATTTATTCAAAGAACTTTCTACAGGCATAGCCCAATTACAGAAAAATATTTTACTTTAACATTAACATTAGTTTACTTTAACATTAAAAAAAATAATTAATAATATTGACTCTACCAACAGTAATATAATATTAAATAAAACGAAACTACTTGCGATTACTGTTCAAAATATTTTTTTATTTATAAAACGTTTCTACCAAATTTTTGGTTCTTTTCAATTTATTGATAAATTGAAAAGGACCAAAAATTTGGTAGAAACGTTTTATAAATAAAAAAATATTTTGAACAGTAATCGCAAGTAGTTTCGTTTTATTTAATTAAAAAAAATATATTATTAAAAATATATTGTGCTCATATTACTTAAACTATTTTCAATTATTTAATATTTTTATATTTTTTTAACCGACTTCAAAAAAGGAGGAGGTTCTCAATTCGCCGGAATCTTTTTTTTTATTTTTATGTATGTTCCCCGATTACTCGATGACGCCTGAACCGATTTGGAAAATTATTTTTTTGTTTGAAAGGGTATACATTCCAGGTGGTCCCATATAGTTTTTATTAAAATCGGTTCGTCCGTTTTTAAATGACGTCAAAAAAACATATTTTATAATGTATGCTACCTCATATCTCCAACATTTGTAAAGCGATTATAATGACTCTTTTCTTATTTAATAGGGCACATCTTCAGGGTGATCCCACACAAATGTTACTTAAATTGATTCAGTAGTTTTTAAAAATGTGCGAAATCAAATCCACCACTAAAAAGTAAAAAATAAAAAAACTTAAAAAAAAAAATATTAACCTCCTTCAAAAAAATCACTAAAAAGATGAAAATAAGCTACATATCTTATATGTTGATTTTGACGCACTTCTGGTTAGCAAATCTGGTAGAAATTTCAAATGCACGTGTAAAACAATACGCTTGAATAATTTTATCAGATTTAAGTACATAAATAATTCTAAATCAATTAATGAATGCTAAACTGGGTTCAAGCCCCATGTTGCGCGAATTTTTTTTTTGTTTATTCTTTATTATAATGACTAAAAAGAACAAAATAAAATGTTAATAAAAAAAACTTTGTAAAGATAAGCTTTTATTTATAAAATCTTTTTAAAAATAAAATCTAATACTGAAAAGGAAAACATGATTTTTATTAATTTAAGTTCATGACGATAAAAGCTTGAATTGTAAACTTACTTTGTCACGTCCCACGCTTTTATAATTATGAAACTAAATTATTAAATTACTTTTACTTTTAGCACATTTCAATTAAAGGCTTTTTTACTAATATTTTGTATCCAATAATGCGCTCTATATCAACACTACCTGATTGTATAGGTGATGTTATTATGTACAAAGTATATAAGGGAAATTTTGTGGTCGAGTAAATATTGGAGCTAGTTTTTAGTAAACCTACAAGTTTTTAAGTTACCCGAAAAAATATCTGTTTATTGTCTGGCTGTTCCTCTTTAATACAATAGTGAACGTTCTTGAATTATCGATCTTATAGCAAAGAGGAAACCAACGTTTGGTCGTATTTTATTAACAGAAATATAATCTGACAAAACAATGCAAACAGAAAAATACGTAACGTATTAAGATAGTTAATTTCAAATCGATTCTAAATAAATTCAGTAAATAAATATTTGTTCTGAAAATAGTAATAAAACGTAATGATTGGAAGCAAAAATAGCCTGAAAAGACATTCGATAACGTTAATGTCGACTTGGGTAAAGATAGCAGATAAAAAAGTCGATGTTTAAAAATGAGCAAGACTCTATAGTAATGTTTGATTTCCCTTCGTACACATTCTGTAGTGTTAGGATGCTTGTCTGCGACGTCACACGACGCGGCGAGCTGATTTACCATCATGCTGACGTGGCAATTAACTCTAGACTCAGCCACTTGGCGTTCCTGTTCCGTTACATTGTGTTCGCAAATTGTTGACGTTATGTAATAGCAGTCGATTTGCTACGTACTCTTAAATGTATAAAAAAAACTGTACATACGATCAAACAAATTTCTAGTTGCGGAAAATTTTTAAATTGTGTGAATTTATTTAAACTGTTGTTCAATATGTTAAACCGCAGCATGCACGGTCATGCACAACCTTTTGTTTTGCTATTTGTCTATGTGTTAAAGAATAGAATAGAATATCTTTATTCATAGAGCTAATGTTACAATTATAGGGGCGCCAGGCACAGACAAATATTTGAACAAAGACTTTGCTCACACATTTGAACACATGTTTGCTGTACCAGCCAGACATGCTTTGCAGACATTTTTAGCAAACGTGTCTGCAAAGTATTCAAATAGAAGATGGACGACGAGTTTTTATGATTTTTACTTTTTGGGTTCCATATACATAGTTCTTCTTCAAGTAGCTCAATAAATATAAAGACACTTTCGTTGCTCCAATCCATCTTGCGACTGAACAAAGCGACCGTTCTACTCAATGATTTATGAGTAACTGAGCTTTGCGCAAGTGTGGCAGACTCTGCACACATTTGAACTTTGAACGCTTTGATGTGCGCTCGAAAAACCGATACCGAATGGCAAAGTGCAAATGTGTGATCAAACTTTGAACAAATACCCAAATACCCGTGCCTTACAAGTGTTAAAACAAGTGTTCAAATATTGATGCTGTGTCTGGCGCCGTCATTAGATGTGATTGTCAAACAGAATTACATTAAAATCAGCGATAAGTAAAATTTTTACCATACAGAGCATATTTAATTTATAAAGTGAATACTGATTGTGCGAAGTCTTTGTATGAATTGTGGTTTATTTAATAATTTTCGCCTTATTTCTTTTAAATAAAGGTTAATTGGCAAGTTTCTTACATTAATGGAAAGTTGATTATATAACTGAAGTGCTAAATAATTTGAACCATTTGCCAGCTTGTTGCGATTAAAAAAAGGCACACGACTATTAGTACAGCTTCTGATGTTGTAAAAGTGCACCTCCTCAACTAACAGGAGTTTTGATAAATTATGTTTTGCATAGATAGAGTAAATTTTCGTAATCAAAAAGAGATGACGAAGTTAAGATATTATGTTGTTTGACCAAAGGCTTACAAGAATACTTTTCATGCGTTATAAGCGCAGCGTTATTCGCTTTGCACAAAACGGTGTGTATACAGTCAAAGCCCTCTAAGTGCACGCTCTCTAAATACACACGCTCTCTTACTGCACACGAACTCGCCCTCTAAGTGCACGTTCCCCAGCCCCCACTTCGAATAATCTGCGACCAATCACGTGCGACCGTAAGCGCGCTATTTTCAAACTTTCCATTTCCATCATATTCATAGAGTTTTAGAGATATTGTTTATAGCATCTGATTGAATAAAGATAGCTATAGGAGTTAGAAGAGTGGGGATGAAAAAGATCGTAGGGGAAGTGTGCACTTAAAGGATGGACCTCGGTTCCGAGCTGTGCACTTAGAGGGCTTTGACTGTAACGCGTTATACAGTTTACTCTTCTTGTTTTCTGTCGATCGACTGGCCGAGTAGCCTAGTTGGTTAGAGCGCTGTACTATTAGCACTGGTTGCGGTTTCCAGCCCCCAATGGGTTATATAATATTTTTGTTTCTTACGATGTAAAATTAGCCCGACAGGACCGGACTTACAAATTACGTATGCGAATTTACTTATTGAAGGCTGTATTTAATTTGGTGCAGATGTTGGATTGATAACAATATTTCAAATGAGAAAAAAATATCAATTTAAGGGATGTATTAAGGAGTAAAATTTTTTTATTTTATCCAAAAAAGTTCACGTAATAAAGCCACAATACTATTAGCAAATGCACTATATTGTCGGCAGGGTTTTGGCACTACGACCCCAGTTTTATTATTTTCGTTTCGTCGACTCAGTTTTAAATCGTCCAGTGGTGCCGCATAAGAAGTTTCACTTCAAAAACTATTGTAGTCATGTAACTGAAATAGAACAAGAAAAACTTACGATAGACAATTAATTTTTCATACTTTAACTCATTCTAAGGGGGCAAACATTTGTGAACTCAGTCTACATACGCATGGGCTGTATGATGGTGGGAGTGCGGGTCGAATCCCTCCACCAACACGGGTTCCCTGTGCTCTTCAACAAACATCTTATGTTTCCGCTTTTGTCGCGCCAACCTACCTGTATGTCTACATGTTCATCTTACGAGCTACGAAAATTACCTCTGGAAAAGTGAACCAAATGGAAATACTAGTTTAAAAAGCATAGCTTTTTACCCGCCTACGGTCAAAAGGAGGGTATATGATTTTAAGTATATATTTTAAATATGTTGACTAAGACCTTTCATTAGATACCCAACACGACACATTACAAAAAAAATATTAGAGGACTCCTCTAGAGGGCGCCATATTGAAATTAGTATGATGTCACATAGCCTATAACCAGCGGACGATCAAAACGTTTCTAACGATACCTCATTTGTCAAATTATGATTATGATTAACCGATCGATTTATCATTAAAAACTTTGCTAGGCTATTCTCTAGTACAGCGGTTCTCATACTTTTTTGGCGACGGAACCCTTTGAAAACACTAAATATTTTACGGAGCCCCTAAAACTTGGTTTTATGTTCATTCTTTAATGAAAATCTTACAAAAATTATTAATTCCACTAGAAATTGATAAATTTAAAGAAGTTGTTTTTTTTTATTTTTGAACAACTGTTTAAGTCGGTGTTTCGTTCTTTAGGTTGATGTTATTTCGGTGGAGCTCTCGCGGAGGTTTAGCGGAGCCCCAGAGCACACTTTGACTAACTTACTACTATATTTATTACTACTGTATCTTTTTAACCATCATAGGTAGACAGTTGAAATTCTCGCACAACGTGTATTACTATGGCCGCTGTAACAACAAATAGTAAAAATAAACTAAAATTAATAAATATTGTATTTTAAAATAAACGTCAAAATAATGCATACTATCGACATCGGACGGAATCTCTTAAAAGCTATTAGTTCAGGCATTTCTGCGCCTTAGTCGTTTTTCATAGACCTCTCCTGAATGAAATACATTGAACAATATAACAGCAATTATTATACAAAGTATATTATTAGTGTATTTGACATATGGCAACATACACTATTGGCGTCGGTCGGATGGCGGGACCTAGGGGTCGGACCAAAATTTCTCGACGTTTCATAACCTCCTAAACACTTTGGCACCATTTTTAAAAATGTTTATATATATGTATATACATATATATGTATACATATATATATATATATATATATATATATATATATATATATATATATATATATATACATATATATATACATATATATATACATATATATATACATATATATATATACATATATATATATATATATATATATATATATATATATATATATGTGTGTGTGCAGGTAATAACTTTCGAAAGAGCTAATTGATTTTAACGAAATTTGGCCCAATTGTTGAAATCCATCACCGCAAGAAGCCTATTTAAAATGGGCGTAATCGGGACATTTCAAGGGTAGTTTTTACGGGTTGAAAAATGTTTTTGGGCCCCAAAATACCGAAAAAGTTTTCAGAATCGTTTCAAAATTGACATTTAACCCTTTAATAGCAATTAAAAAGTGTCCTTAAAATTTTAATAAAATCGACCCGACAAGACCGGACTTACAAATTTTATGAAAACACTAGTTTGCAGATAGTGAATTATTTACTGAAAGTTGTATATAATTTGGTATAGAGGTTCGATTGATAATAATATTTTAATTAAGAAAAAAAAATGTTATTTTAAGGGGTGTATTAAGAAGTCAAATTATTTATTTTGTCAAGAAACCAACTTAAGTTCGCATAATAAAGCCACACTGCCTCTATTAGCAAATACGCTATATTGTCGGCAGGGTTTTGGCACTTGGGTTTTTTTTAGTTTATTACTAAGGCTCCGCTGTCCGTCTGTTATAGGGCTTTTGAACCGCCTTAGTTAGACACTTGAAATATTCACAGAGTGTGTTACTATGGCCGGTATAACAACAAACAATAAAAATAATATAAAGTTAATAAATATTGTATGCTAATTAGACTCGCACTTGGCTAATTTTTTTAATTAGTAAATTTATTACTACTTTGTACATCCCTGATTCACTTAAAACACACTTTTCATTCTCATTGTTCTCAGTTGATGACTGTGCCACAGACTTACATCGCGGCCTCATTAAATATAAAATACACGAAACTTCTGATAATTACAGTGTTCTCTTGTACCCCTATCGCTGTGCGCCCTCCGGCTGCAAACTTCCAGTACAACTTGTGTTTCCTCACACGTGCGTTCTTGTTTAAGATACTACTTAAAATGTCAAGAATTATGTTACTTTTGACACTGCAATGTTCAGAAACCCGATCTCAGTTTTCAATGGTATTGTAATGCGAATTAGTCATAGAACTTTTGTGAATGGAATGAGAAACAGGCTACACAAGATATAACCAACATCTGTCTGTCTCATTCAAGCACGTAGGTTTCGAATGCGCATGCGTCCTGAGCGCTTGAATTCGCTCAAAATTATGAAAACGTCTTCAAAACATTTATTTTTCCCTGTGTATTATAATACCTTACAATGTAAAATAAGACGGACAAGTGAGAGTAGGATTTACAATAATCGTGTAGGATGTCGCCACTTTCGATAAGTATTACATGAACTAATTATGTAGTTAGATACCGTAAAAGTCTGAACTTTAAATTTGAGCTTGATACGTCTAACAAATCCTGAGAAGAGGAGTCTCGACGTAGCCCTGAAAATTAAGTTTGTTGCGTAAATAGAATTCTGAATTAATACTTTACGAATTTTATCCTTTACTTGTGATATAAGACTTTCCTTCGTGCTAAACATCATAGATCAACGGAAAGTAAAATAGTTTTAAAATAAGTCGTAACTGGCGTTTCATCGTGAAAGACAGCACTTATGGTAGGAACAAAATAGACTGCTGCCTTTCGCAGCTAACTAAGGTAATAATCGCAAGCAAAGAAGATCTATTAGTATAGAAGCCTAAGTCATCAAAGAATAAAACAAATAAATATTTTTATTCATTTGCTTCGTATCCCGTTTTATTAAAGTAAAAGAACATAATTAAAAATGAGCGAGTCGTGCGGTAATCTCTAATGAAATGTAACATATTTATTTCACACTGTATTTATAAAAGCACGGTTGAAAGTTGTTTCTTCTCTATTACACTGCAACACATGTACCAACTAGAGGCCATACCAAAGAATCATATTATAGTAAATTGAATAATTTGAATACCTCGCATTTTTCTGATTTCTTTAACGCATTTCCGCTTCATTCATAAAATTGATAGTCTGTATAATATATCAACTCAATTAATTGTTAAATCACCTTAGCAACATTTCGAAATTTCCGATTGTAAGTTCTGTAAGCTGCAATAAACATCAACTGTTTAAATTATTCCGTAACAAATGGTTCCCGTAAAGTGTAGTTAATTAAGCAACAAGATTGATTCGGTTGCGGAAGACGAGATGAATCTGTAGCTAATTAATTGCTAATGTACACACAGGTATATATTATCATAAATTCAGTTGAATTGAGTTTGAAATGAAACTAATTTATCGACTATTGTTGAATATGTTTACCCTTAACTACTGATACTCTGGCCAGTGCCCGATTTACACAAGGGCACTTGGGGCCCAGGGCTTCCTCAAACTAGAGGCCCTCAAAATCTGCTGCCTGTCTGTCCGTCCCTCTATTACAGGGCAGTGTCTTTAAGACACTTGAAATTTTCACAAAATGTGTATTATTATGGCCGCTATAACAATATTTAATAAAAATAAAATAAAGTTATTAAATATTGCACGGTGGTTCGGAATCCTTCGTATGCTAGTCCGACTCGCACTTGGCCTTTTTTATATTACTATACAGACATTCAGTAAAATAAAGAGTAATTCTGAGCAAAACAATCTTTGACATTTTTTTGATTAGATGCACCGTTAATTAAATGTTTTTTAAATACAATGAGATATTAATGACGTAATTATCAGCAATAAGTGGGGGAGTAGGCGTGGTTTATCCTTATGTATTCTGCACGGTATAAGAAAAAATGGTTTTATATTTCTCACATAAAAAAGCGAGTCTTTTATTGGGCTAGTATACGGAGAGTCCGCGGAGTAGCGCTACGAGCTCAGCAGCAACGCTTGCTGTGTTAAATTAAAAGAGTAAAAAGATTAAATTCAGTTTTCAAAGTATATTACGGAACGCCAACGCATAGGTAAACCCATTACGCATTTCTTTTAACACAGCAAGCATTGCTGGTGTGCTCGCAGCGCTACTCCGCGGGCTCTCCGTGTACTCGCCCAAGAAGGACTTCACCCCTTCCATGTATAAAAGAATATAAGATACACCACCATTCTGTCTTATACCGTAGTATTCTGCTTAGCTTATTGACGATAATATCTCATTAACGGTACATTTGATAACAAAATCTCTTAAGAACTTTTGTTTTCCTATTTTACTGTATAGTGTGTGTACGCAATCATTCCGAGACACCCTGTAGAAGTAAAGATGTACATATTGTAGGAACAATATACTTTAAACTATGTCCGTATAGTTTCCATTAGCAGACAATTATATTATCTATTAGTTAGATAGTTGTTTTACTATGATCAGTGTAGAACTCTATCATCTCGGCTGCATCTGCAGTTCATTTCTCTATTGGCCGTTCCATTGATATAGCGGTGCAGTCTTTGAAGTTGATGATAAATTAATTGCCTTTTGGTTTCAAAAACCCATCAATTCTACTCGAACTCATTCACCCACATGTATAACAACATTATCTTTGCATACTGGATGTTTTGATTTGTTAGTTTGAATCGATGTTGTAGAATACATGAAACCATATTATTAGTATTAAAGGAAGACCGAGCTGGGTAGAGTAGTGGTGACAGCACAAGACTCGCATTCGGGAGGTCAGGGTTCGAATCTCGGCGAGGGCAGATGTGGCTGGGACTTTTTCTTACTGCCTCTCGCCGAGAGACGGTAATTCCTGTACCGGCCATCTTGATTGAGGTTTTCCATGGTTTCCCTCACTTAATTCCAGATAAATATCGAGATGGTTCCTTATTTGAGGCCATGGCCGATTACCTCCTAGTTCAAAAATTGCCTATTTTATCCTAATTTCCTATAATTCCTTCATTCGCCCATTGCTATTACATTGAAAAATAGTAATGGTGCGAATGGCGTCTGTTATGACATAAAGTCGAGAAAAGGACGTTAAACGCATTATTATTATTATTATTATTAAAGGAAGTGTAGCATGATTTTTTACTGGACTTAAGTCTAAATTGTATTCTCTTTCGTACGGCTTAAAAACTAATTCTTTTATACCTGACATTAAAGAATTTGTAATAGAGTAAAACAGTTGTAAATAAAAACATTTATTCTGTGAAATATTCTCTGGTCTTTTTCAGTAACGTTTAAAATTAAATCATGATTTGAAAGTGTAATTCAGTTTTAACACGTTTTATGTGTGTGAAAATCGCTTTCTCAGTAAACAAACATTTCAGCAGCAATTAAAATAGCAATTATCCTTCAAACTAGACGCTGAAATGTTCAAGTATGTTAGTATATCATCATTTAGAATGAATGGGTAACAATGCAAAATGTGTACACATAATACATTATTTAACGACAGCGGTGTATTGTCAGCAGATCAGTGACGTAGAATTATATTTTTGTATTAAAAAAGTTTCAAAGCTATAAAGTTTAGAAAAAAAAATTCTACGAAACATATCAACATATCAACAAAGATTCTAAACTATAAACTTGCCTGAAGAAGTAGGAAACCAACCTACGAAAAGTAGCAAATTTAGAAAACTTAGAATTTTCATTTATTTGTATCCAATTACCCACGATCCATAAACATATAACATCATGGACGATAACAACTCGAATCGAATTCTACGAAACTTTCCATCACTATACAAAAAACATTATAGCATATATCTCTTCTACGCATGCGTTGAATATCCCCAAAAACAATAGGGCTCTTCATATTTGCATATTAAAATATACCTACTCCCAAAATTTGGTTACAGTCCGCTCGTCCGTTTGGCCTGTATCTTGTTAACAGACGTATCTTGTTAACAGACGCACAGACTTTTTCCAAAAATATGTTTATTAGATTAAGGGGACTGCAAAACGAAAAAATATTGCAAAATTTTGAAAAGTGAATTTTGATCTAAATTGGTGCCATTCCCCACTCGTGAGTTGGAATGGGACAAGTTTTTCACTTTAACAAATTGCATCATGCGTTTCATTATTCATCAAATCTTGATTTGCTCACAAGAGGGCCTTTACAATTTCCGTGTACATGGGCTTTAAATTAATAAATCCAGCGCACTGGCAAATATATTAGTATTTTTCTTTATACCCGGTCGAACGTACTTATAGTTTCGATTTTAAGGCAGAAAGCCTAACATTTATGCTCTGCTTGAATTACTCGCACGCCATCTATAACAGCCGGTCGAAAGAAAGTAACAGCGGGACGAAAGAGTTATTTCTTTATACCCGGTAAGTAAACTAGAGAAAAACAGAAAAAACTCCAATGCATTGTCAATATCCGAAGAAAGCGCTGAAATAAGGAACAGCAATTAAGCATGACTGCGTAACAAACTGCCTGCTGGAACGCGTGGTTCTATTTTTTATGATAATAATTAAAAATGTTGAAACACACTTTCTACCGGGTATAAAGAAAAATAGTATATACCACACGGGCAGGAATTTCAACTTTCTGTTCTTGTGACGTAATATACTATTACACGTTTTGACGAAAGCCACTGAAATAGAACGTGTAACACATCATTTAACAGCAAACAGTAAATATAATTATCTCCTCTCATAATATTGTGAAGCGTTTACATAAAATGAAACTAATACACTACTACGAAATGAGTTTATGTACCAACAAATATTCACGTTGCTGTAATTATGTTCAGAACCGTTTATTTTAGATGCATAGTCAGTTGGATAAGAAATACATGTTTGAGAGCTCATCAACAAATGTTTGCAGTAAGTTGTATGTTTTTCTGGAACGATTTGTTTTCATACAAACAAAGTTTCTGTTATGTTACTTCATTTCAGTTAATAATATTGTCTTTTAGTATTAATTTGAAAAGTTACATTTCTAATGGCCAATTACATCTGCAGATGTCTTTATCGGAAGTTAAGGGTATAGATAAGGACATCAGTTTACAAATGATTCCATGCCTCAAAATGAATTCAATATTAGTTAAAGATAAACTTTTATTGAAATGTTCTAAAACTTATGTACGTGCGGCAGAAGTTATACTTCATTGTAACAGAGAAATGAGACGTGTCATCTATGAATACAAAGTGAAACTATACTGCGTCGAAGTCAGCTTTATCGACAATTTCAACCTTGCGAGTAGGGATTGTAATCCAGCGACATTTTCAATCCAGCTGGATTTATGCTGGATTAAAGCAAATCCAGCTGGATTCAGCGCGGATCCAGCATTAATCGATTTTTCAAATAAATGTAACAATTTTTTAACTCTAGAAACTTGAATAACTATTTATCAAATGGTCGTTTTTTTGGCGTTAGTAAAGTACTCTAATAGTAAGTAATAGTTACGAGTATCCACGGTATAATTATTAATTATCACAATAGAGTCTTAAATCACCTAAATTGATATTCTAGATATCTGAAATAGTTTACCTATTTTACAAACTATGTAGTCACAGTTTCTCAGTCTCAATAATTTTAGAAATAAAATTGCGTTTCCCGCTTATAAAATATTTAGTTAACTCTTATTAGAAACAAAACTTTAATATACATTATATTATATAATTTAAGACTTGGCTTGTCTTTTGAAGAATAAAGCCAATCAATTATGTAGGTAACAGTTTTTTTTTTACTTTTTTTGAAGTAAGATCTCAAAAAAGAAATTTTATTGATGGTATTATCTCCCAGCCTACTTCTTGAAGAACTGCAAGTATACCCGCGGCCTGTGATAAGAGCTCTCTCTACCTCTAAGGTTGGTTTGTGAGTCATCAAATAATCATAGATTAAAGTTAGGTTTTCACCTCTTACTTCCTCTCTTTCATAAAGTGCCTTTTATTTCTTCAATATCTTATCGTAATCGTTCTCAGACTCAGTTAATTACTTGTTTTTAGCTGATTGCGGCTCCGCACCGCTGGATCCAGCGCCAGATGCTGGATCAAGCAAGGCCAAAAATGTGCTGGATCCAGCTGGATTGCTGGATCCAGCATTGCAATCCCTACTTGCGAGTAGTAGTTATTTACTTTGGATAATAGGTGGACAATTCTATCAGCACATTGTAACAAAGAAATGAGACGTGTCGTTTATGAATATACTGCATTGAAGAGTCAGCTTAATCGACGAACTAAAGCCTAGACATTCAGAACGCTGTGAATTTTCGGAAATCTCATTATGTTGTCCCCAGTACTCAATAAGGTCACTAAACAAAAATATAGATATACCTAGACACTTTTCTCAAATTTTAATTGTATTATTTGCTGACTAATTGTAAAAGCAGATTTTTTGAGAACGCATTTGCAAGCCGAGCGTCAACGTGAAAATATTTCTGTTATCAAAACACTACCGGCTATAGTTTTGTATAACAACAACCAACTAATGCGATTTGTATAGAGCTAACTTCTAGGTGCATGTATTAATACAGGTGGTGTGTGTTAAAATATAATCCGGCTTAACTAGCTGCCTTTGTGTATGTGTAATATAATTAAACTTTCTACTTAACTGTGTCGGTGATTGCAAACACACTAACTAGTTCTTACATTCACCTGTGGGTACTTCCTCAATGCAGATTTACACAATAGAAGTACCGTGTAATTTGCTGAACACTGTGAAATATAAGTCGAATTATTCCGATATTTAAGCTGGTGGTGTTAATGCGCTATTCTCACTTCAGATAGTCGAAATACTCATTTGTATAGTTGGTTTTAAAATACTCAAGTCAACTGAACAGAATGAGAATTGCATCTGGTCTTGGGAATAATCGAATGATTTTGATAATAATAAGCAGTATAATAGCTATCGTCTGCTATAATTGCTAAGAGACATTCATTGTTGTAATGCTATATTAAAAAAAATATTTTTCAACACGTCATCGTCGGGATTCAAACCCGAATCTTTCCACTTTCGCGGCGGAATGAGTTATCAATTACTCTACGGTGCACACAATTCAACATTCAATCCTTCATAATAAAGCAAATTACAACACTAAATTCACTTAATATGAGAGCCAATTTTTTTAGCTATTGCTAAACATGAACCCTCACAATAATGAGAGTTATGAATGAATCAAAAATTGACTTTTCATTATTAATTCAGTCCTAAGTCACAGAATATTTCTGTTTCGTTATAGCAGACGATAGCTATTATACTGTTTATGAATTTAGTCGAGTACGAAGCTATAACGTATGTATATTTACTAATTGATAAATAATAAGGTTTGCTAAACTGTTATTTTTTTTTTAATTTAGTAAAGCCGGTTCGACACCCTAGGCCATTCACAGCTGGGTTCATAAGTAACATCGCGATCGACTGACATTAAACTGTTATATATATATAGTTATAATCTAATGTTATTTACAAATCAAAGTTCTTAACAATGATTTCTGCAACCTAGCATATAAATTGCATGTTCGTTACAGAGTTAATTGTTTTTTTTTATCAAAATCGGTCAAGTGGAAGCCGTTAAAGTTCTCGAACAAAAAAAAAGCTTTTAAATATGTATAGACGTGTTACCAAATACACTTTTTTATCGCCAAGGATTTGTACAATGATAATTTTTGTTAAGATTATGATTTAAATTAAATTCAGCTGAAACTAGAAAATGCGCCGGAATGATGTAGTTTCATTTTAAGGAGATTATGCAACATTGTGAAATTATCTCGAGCATGTTTTAAAGTGCTATAACGACTTTTATGTTGATGCTACAAATGAAGCATGACGTACTACTTCAGTTTTGCGCTCACACAATCCAGTTGACTTGTCGCACGCCGACATAAAAATCTGTTTAAAACTCGTCACATGTGTAGAATCTGCTCTCAGAAAGTTGTAGTAGATTTTGTGAGACGTAAAACATTCGTGTCACTGTCTCACATATTTTAATTGAGTGCGTTCAATTAATAAGGACACACGACAGCAGATCGTAGAGCGTCTATAATCTACAAAAGACATCGGAAACCTTTTTTTAGCTTCGATTTAAAAACCAACCGAAATATGACTATTAAGAAGACGGTTCGGGTCAATGGGTATTTTGATTTTAAAACAGTTCATTAGTGAATATTAAAGTCAAAATATAGAAAAACAAGAGTTTAGTATTATTATTCATATTTTCTCAGAGTCTTTATTTCAAGTTTATGTTTTACAATTTATTTTTATATATTATATAATTATACGTTATTTGCGGGCATTTAGAACTGGGTCATTTGAAATTATCAAATGGGTCATTTGGTGACTCGCGGGTCATAACTTGCCAACACTTGAATTCTACACACTATCAACCCATCCACAGCAGTTAGAATTTTCAGGTCCTCTGTTAGTTTGTTTAGGAAACCATTGTGATAAAGTAGATCTAATGTCTCCTTTTTTAAAAGCAAAGGAACCATGTCCGGTTTACCTGATTTTTTTTCTGTATTACTTTGATATTTTCTGATTTTTACATAGACGGAATTTAAAAATTTTATTGTTATATTTATACATTTGTGAATTCTAATTACGACGAACTCTATTGGGATTTGTGTGATTTTTATTAGGTTGATACAATATTTCTATTCTATTCTACATATAGGAAATAGTAACAAGTAAAAAAAACCCGGGTCGCAGTGCCAAAACCCTGCCGACAATATAGTGTATTTGCTAATACAGGCCTTGTGGCTTTATTATGTGAACTTAAGGTGATTATTGGGCAAAAAAAAAAATTAACTCCTTAATACTTACACCCCTTTAAATTACATTTTTTTTAACTACATCATTATTGTCGATCAAACGTCTACACCAAAATTAAAAACACATTTCAGGAAATAACTCACTATCTGCAAACTAGTGTTTTCAGAAAATTTTTAAATCCGGTCCTGTCGGGCCGATTTTATTTAAAATTTTAGAAACACTTTTTAATTGCTATTAAAGGGTTAAATTTCAATTTTGAAACGATTCTGAGAATTTTTTAGGTATTTTTGGGCCCAAAAACTTTTTTCATCCCCTAAAAACCACCCTTAAAATGACCCGATTGGGCCCATTTTAAATAGGCTTCGTGCGGTGGTGGATTTCAATACGTGGGCCAAATTTCGTTAAAATCAATTAACTCCTTCGAAAGTTATTGCCCGTACACATATATATATATATAAATATATATATATATATATATATATATATATATATATATATACATATATATAAACATTTTTAAAAATGGTGCCAAAGTGTTTAGGAGGTTATGAAACGTTGAGAAATTTTGGTCCGACCCCTAGGTCCCGCCATCCGACCGACGCCAATAGTGTATGTTGCCATATGGCAAATACACTAACAACCAATAAGTTCTTAAATAGTTAAATATGAGGCAATATATATTAATACACATTTTTTTAATTAAAGTTTGTGAGATAATAAATCACTCCGTACAGCAGAATTTGTGAGATTTTCATAAATATGTGTTAAGGACGTATATTTTAAGATTTCTTAAGAATAAAACTACAAACATGTTTAAAAAGAAATGAAAGGCAGAGAATAGAACAAAAAATATTCTGTTGTCGAGAAAGAAAGTAAATAGAAAGAAAATACTTTTTTTTCAGTAAGTGGATCGCTTTTTGTTTTGCCCTCTTTTTCTTCATCCTTCAAGATTGGATTATCGTTTACCGTGAATTTATACAGTTTTTACAAGTCGTGATTTCTTTCAATCGCTATCTTTCACAAGTATACAATATCTGGAAATGCATTTATTATTTTCTAGGAATAGAGATTACACAAATCTTATTTTTCAGAATACTTTTGTATTAACTTTCTGTATATCTGCAGCAGTGAATTCAAAAGCTCAAAAGTAAAACCCAAACAATGGATAAGTACTAACCGTATGTTGGTACTTTACAGATTATTTATTTTTAAATTATTTTTTTATCTCTCTTGAGAAGATTTCGTTCAGTATACATTTACTTGAAATCGAAATATAAAGGAATAAGGCTGTCGGTTCACGAGGCAACACGAAAGCAATTCAACGGTGATATCCCTTCATTGTCTTTTCCTGTAGGTAAAGGAGTAGGAATTCACCAACGGGGCAATATGAAAGCAACCTACCTAACGTGATTGAGCAACCGCGATCTCAGCAACATGTTATTAATATTAATAATATCGCCTGTAAAAATGTCAAATTCATGGTTACTGTGTTTTATACGATTTCACACGCAGTGAGTATTCCCAAAAAGATGTGGCAGATAAATAAATAAACGATATTAAGTATAATCCATTATAGGAGTAATTTTAACGAATCTTTATGAACTAGAAATTACGGTTGCTTAGTGCGAATAATCTCCCCAGTAGTGGATCCCGTGCAAGAATTCTCTTCCAATATCCATAGCAAATTTAATATCATATATAAAAAATGAGCGCCAATGATGAGTAACGGGTTTATTTCACACTGTATTTATAAAAGCACGGTTGACAGCTGTGTCTTTCTGTCACATGCGCCAACTGTAGATCGCACCAAAGAATCATATTATAGGAAATTGAATAATTTGAATTGCGACCGATTTTCTGACATCCTTCATTCACAAAATGACTGCCCATACCAAGAACTAAGATGTTACACATAAAAAAATATGTTAAGACAAAATATCTATAGAGCCGGCAATTGTACAGTGAGATAGAAGCCGGTGAAAGTTCTCGGACAAAAAACCGCAGTGTATTTTAAGCACGTAGGTGTTATTTTAATTAATCCTTATCTTGTATGAAACTGTATTTTGGCCAAGTAAGGATTCATTTTAATTTAGTAGGACGACCCCATTTAATACGTAACGAAATATATGTTGAAAGTGGAAGTCATTGTGCATTGTGTTCGTTAATAGTTTCAGTAGATTAAACAATATTCTTTGGTATGTCTGTCAAAGCTGGAATTTATTGAACTTAAGCTAATATTGTGTTGGCTTCGACTATATTTCGGGAATTGAGATATCTATTTAATTTAAATTTAATTACAGAAGGGAAAACTGGCAAAGTAACATTAACAAAGTGAACCTTGAGGTTTAAGGCAACAACGGTTTACAAAAGGGATAAGATACATTATTCCAGGAATGAGTAACAATTGAGCATGCACATATATTGCGGAGTGAACGCAATTGGTTTATTTAAGAAACAATAGAGTAAACCGTTTTACTATTTAGTAAAGATATACATTACATAGACTATGTTGTATATGTTGCAAACATTCAGGAGTTGGGCACTTCAAATATGTTTTCTGTGCGCTTGTTGCAGTGCCATCTATTTTTGTCTCACTGTAATTAGTTATGCAGTTTCCACTAAAAACTGCATTTTCGTATAACGGATATGACACAGACGGATGTAGTTCCAAACATGGCTGACTCAGGGGCAACTTTAGATAAGGACTACTAAGGCTTAAGCCCTGGGCTACCAAGTGTCAAGGACCCACAAAAATCGATCTATTTTCATATTTTTTTAATACTTTTTCATTAATGATTAAATCGTTATCATGGATATATTTTAACAAATTTTTATGTCAATTTTGACAGGTTTTTGAGTAAATTTTTACAAATTTTTTGAAAGAATTTTGACAAAAATTTTAATAAAATGAGGCTCCATTAGATTTTAATAAGCCTTAGATCCGTCCCTGGATAGTATTTTCGAATATTGTTGTTTTGATTAGAGTAAACGATTTTGTAATTAAATTTTTATTAAATTGGTAAGGAAATTCGATTACAAAGCATTGTACTCTGAATTTCCTTCTCAATTAAATTTGATTATAAAAACCGGTGCGACATTTTAATTATAAATACAAATCCTACAAAACCTTATTGTACCTCTGATTTCTACAAACGGAACGGATAATTACTTGAGACAACAATAGATGGCTGTATTTAAAATTTTAAACAGTTGCCAGACCTTTTTACATTAGAATCGCCATTCTTAATAATATGTTTGTTTCCTGCAAACAATGTTTTTTCACATAGCCCTTAATTGACACGGCGTAGGTAGGCTTTACAAATCGATACATGAAAAGAAACCTTGGTAGGTGTCTGTCTGTAACGGCTAATCTCGAGAACCACTGAGCGGATTTGAATGTGGTTTTTAACATTCAATAGCTTATTTTTTGCGGAAGGTTCAAATCTTTACTGGCCTGGCGTCGTCTGGGTGCAAATGTGATTGATTCCAAATTAGACTGAATTATGGGAAAAAATCAATAATAAGTCACTAGCAGTTAATTATAAATTCGAACCAGTGAGCGAAGCAAGTACGCGCGGAATAAGCATTTAGTTACTCATAAAATAATGTAGAATTACAAATAACAATTTTTTCATACAAGACTATCGCATAAAATTTAAAAAATTTAAAAAAAATTTAAAAAAGGTCTATTTTCAAAAATTTATTTTTTATAGTAATTAAGTTTATTTTACAAAATAAATTATACAGAGTTTTCATGCAATGCTTTAACTTAACTTTTACAATAAAAAAAAAATATAAAAAAAATAATTATTTGTTAAAATATCGCCATCTTAGTTGGACCCTCTCTCGCGAGTAGTGCCCCACGGTGACCATCACAGCAGCCTTCTGGATCATTTAAAATAAAAAAACCAAAAGTAAACCTAAAGTTTAATAATCAATCCAGTCTTTAATCGAAGCTTTTTTTTTTTGAAAATTCACAAAATGGCGGCTTTCGAAACTTTAGACTCTGATTTTCGATAAAAAGTTAAAAGTTAATTGTTTAAAAAAAATAGTAATTTTCAACAAAAATCAGTATCCTTCGATTAAAGACTAGTTTTTAATGCCAAAAAGAAAATATCCAAATTTCATTAATATCCACCGAGTGGTTTTTGAGTTATAGTGGCCCCTGAATGAAAAAACACAGTTTTCAGAAAAACGCGTTTAAAGTTTAAAGTCACAATCTATAGAGGTTCAACGTTACTTCAGTAATTACTGAATATCTCGAAAACTATTTATCGGATTGACTTGAAATTTTCAGAGAGTATTCTTGAAACATCATACTTTAAGAATATGAAAAATAAATCGATTTTTCAAAAATTCTAAGTGCATCTACCCCCTTAATATATTATAGATGTGTTATTAATATTTTTAATAAATCTTCTAAAATTATTGGCAAGCATTTTATGTTACTAATTTTTATCTTTTTTTGTTCTAGGTAAGTCTCATATTGAATTTTATGTTAATGGATATTTGTGTAAGTATTGAAATATTTTACTTATAGAGAAAAGAAAAATTGCGAGATTTAAATCGACCCTGTAGTGGGTTGTACTGTAAACTCTATGATAGTAACGGCCCATGCTTTTATAATTATGAACCTAAATGATTGCAAATTACTTTTTCTTTTTTAATACAATTCAATAAAAGCTTGTTTTTAAATGTTTTTTTTACCAATATTATATTTTAATGGCACGATATTTGACGCCCTGTAATTTTGCAGTAAGTCAAACCGTGTATTAGACGTATATATTTCTGAATATACATAATATATCGAGTAAATCCGTCATGAGGAAATAGCAGGTTTGCGCCAGGACAAAGGAATGTTTGACATTACGATACCGCTGTAGGATATTAAGGTAATCTCATATTACTATATAATAGTACGGTATTGTGATGTAGATATGTACTACATTTGCCCGTAAAATATCTCTGGAACAACTAAAATTATAATATACTCAGCTTCATCCTAATCAATTTTTGTTTGACAACGGATTAATCAAAAGCAACCAATTTCTGCTATAGCACTTTGGATCTCATACCATGAAGTCCTATGAGGTTGTACTCTTTACGCGCAGGCACGTGAATTCGAAACAAACCAGCGTTGCAAGATGTCCCGATTTTGGCGGGACGTCGTGATTTTTCAATCAAAATTAAATGTCCCGCGCGGGACAGGCTCAATCCCGCTTTTCGGGGATAACTCGACTGTGCGTAAATCATTATTCTCTTATTGTAAGTTGTAATTTGTAACATTCACTCTTCAGACTATTGTTTGAAACGCCATATTTTTGTAATGAATAAAACTTTTTTGATTTTGATTTCTGTTTTTTTTATTTTTTTTTTTTTATTCAGAAGATGAATAAGACTCAACTATCTAACGGTAGGGTAAATCTGATTTAAAATATCATTAAAATACACTTTCTATGGCTATTTTTGCTATCTATTGTCACGTAAACGTAATTTGAACTCAAATAAAAAGATAAATATTTAAAAACTTTTGATTATATACGTTTTTTTACTATGTCCTGCTTTCGACGAAAGAATCCCACTTTTTTCACCCAAAAAGTTCCAAAATCCCGACTTGGAAAAAAAAGAATCTGGCAACACTGAAACAAACACATGTCACTAGATCGAGCCAAGGTTATTAGAATACTAGAAGGTTGGACGCAAGAGGTTATAAACATGGTAACGTCTGTGATTGGTTGAGTCGATTGCTAACGTCACGGATATATCTATGGCTTGGTTTTTCAATTATTGTTATCCCAACTGTTTGGAAAAAGACTGCGTGTGACGTCACAAGCCTGCTTTCCTCGCCCTCTCTTGCGTCTCGCCAAGTCACACTTTCAACAATGCTAACGCCCAACTTTAGTTTCTAGGAATCTTGAACAGTGCGATAGTGTTTTATTGCAGTTGTCAAATCTTGCGAAACATTTCGAGTTGAGTAGTCGCTCAATCACGTTGCGATATATCGATGCAGTTGACAAATAACGCGTATTCGAAAAAAAACAGGACACACTACAGAAGTAAAACTTATATAATTGTAAAAAAAATGATTCATGTATTTACGGACACGTAGCAGGAGTTATACTTTTTTGGTGTGATCGCGACAATTGATATTCACATTTTCGTTTAAGATTTTCCATTGATAAAATAAAAAAAACCCGGGTCGCAGTGCCAAAACTCTGCCGACAATATAGTGTATTTGCTTATACAGGCAGTGTGGCTTTATTACGCGAACTTAAGTTGGTTTTTGAGCAAAATTAAAAATTTGACTCCTTAATACACCCCTTAAAATAACATTTTTTTTCTTAACTGCAATATTATTATCAATCTAACGTCTACACCGAATTAAATACACCCTTCAATAAATAAGTCACTATCTACAAATTAGTGTTTCAAAAAATTTGTCACTCCGGTCCTGTTGGGCCGATTTTATTAAAATTTTAGGGACACTTTTTAATTGCTACTAACGGGCTAAATGTCAATTTTGAAAGGATTCTGAAAATTTTTTCGGCATTTTGGGGCCCAAAAACATTTTTCAACCCCTAAAAACTACCCTTAAAATAGCCCGATTACGCCCATTTTAAATAGGCTTCTGGCGGAGATGGATTTCAATACGTGGCCCAAATTTCGTTAAAATCAATTAACTCTTTCGAAAGTTATTGCCCGTACACACACACACATATATATATATATATATATATATATATATATATATATATATATATATATATATATATATATATATATATATATATATAACATTTTTTAAAATGGTGCCAAAGTGTTTAGGAGGTTATGAAAAGTCGAGAAATTTTGGTCCGACCTTAGGTACCGCCATCCGACCGATGCCAATAGTGTATGTTGCCATATGGCAAATACACTAACAAATGTCTAGGGAGACGCTAAATATAGTTAAAAGTTAACCTGTTCACTTTAACAACTAACTTCACGGTGTCTCATTTTTGTTGCATGCTGCATGCGCAACTTCCATAAAAGAAAATTTTACCTTCAATGCGCCAAAAGAATTATAACTTCAGAAATGGGATCGAACCTACGACTTTTAATAAGGTTACAAAGCAAGTATTCGACCACGCCGCCACCTTAGTTAGTGTTCGACAGCCAGTTTTTATAGTATATGTTGTACGTACATTACAGCAGGTTCATTACAGTTTCAATCTCAAAAATCAATTTTATTCTACTGTGCCAAAAGGAGTTTTATTTTATGCGAACACTAATAATAAAACGTGCTGCTAAACGTATTGCCTAGATACCGGTGCTACTAGAAAATGGTCATTAATTCTAATGCAATTGAAATCGCATAGATATCAAATTTGTTTTTCCAGAGATGTAAAACAAGAATTGCTTCAGTCTTTATCGTATCAGATTACCTTCGAGTTGACATTTAGTTCGTAAAATAAAGGATTATTGCAATGATAGAGTTGCCGTTGCATCACAGCGACCTGCATGTGTCTGTATTTGTATCTAAATTACGACAAATCTGAGGACATAATTCAAAATTGCTTACGACGGTAGTGATTGGTATTGATTATGGGAAAACGTTTAAAATTTAAAATAATATCTGTGGTGGCACGTATAAGAAACTTATGTCCCAAAATTGTTAAATTTTATTTTTTTACTGGACTTAAGTCTAACTTGTATTCTTTTTTAATTAGTATTAACGGCTAAATAACTAGATCTTTTGATTTCAGTCCTTTATAACTGACACCAGTAATTTGAAAATAAGATTTGGTTTCATAGAAGAGAAAGAAATTTATTTTCTACTTTTAGCTCATTTTTTACATTTTTTAGAAACCATAAATTTGTATCCTGCAAGTGTAGGATCTCACGCCCAGCGTTGTTCCAGATCTTTTTGGTATCCGGGCTTGTAGGTCGTGGTTCATTGACATCCCCAACCTAATGTTTCATTTACAACAGCGGTAGACTTTCTCAAAGGCGATGTGGCAGCGCGCGAAGTGTCTTCCTTGGTGGCTCATAGTTGTAGACGAAACGTCAGGAAGAATTAACCATGGACCACGACCTACAAGCCCAGAAACCGAAGTGATTGGGTATATAAATTTTTATTTTAGAGGTCTCAAATTTCACCAAAAACATCAAATCTTTCCTTATATGGAAATTGAAAAATTCGATTAAGCTGACTGACCCCTCAGATCGTAAAATTAACTCTCGGGAGATTTTGAACTGTGGACGCAGTAGTATATTACACCGCAAGGACAGGAATCTCAATGGTGTATATTATTAGTGTATCTGCCATATGGCAACATACACTATTGACATCGGTCTGGACGTTTCATAACCTCCTAAACACTTTGGCACCATTTTTAAAAATGTATATATATGCTATAACTTCCGAAGAAGGTAATTGATTTTAACGGAATTTGGCCCACGAGTTGAAATCCATCACCGCAAGAAGCCTATTTAAAATGGGCCTAATCGGGGTTGAAAAAAGTTTTTGAGGCCCAAAATATCGAAAAAGTTCTCAGAATCGTTTCAAAATAGAAAGTTAACCCTTTAGTAGCAATTAAAAAGTGACCCTAAAATTTTAATAAAATCGGTCAAACAGGACCGGACTTAAAAAATTTTTTAAAACACTAATTTGCACTGACAGTTGTATATAATGTTATTTTAAGGGGTGTATTAAGGAGTCAGATTTTTTATTTTGCCCAAAAACCAACTTAAGTTCGCATAATAAAGCCACACTGCCTGTATTAGCAAATACACTATATTGTCGGCAGGATTCGGGCACTGCGACCCGGGTTTTTTTTTCTTTATACCCGGTCGAAAGATAGTTATGCAGGTGAAAAAGAGGGTTTATTGAACAGCTGGTAAATAGTGACCTTAAAGAAGTTTTGTCTTTTGACCTCAGATATCGAACGCACATACAGTGTGCGCAACACGTGTAAGTGTGTATATGTATGTATGTCGTACACAGTGCTTACTAATTATACAAGTCTCTGTCTCAGCATTGCATCTCGTACATTGCATCGAGCGAGTTTAACATCTGTAGGGGTTGTTACAACTGAGATACGACCCGACTACAGAGTAAACAGTACCGGTTTCAAATCACAAGCTCAGACAGAACTCCATTATTAGGGCATAACGTAACACGACGTGCATAAATCATTTGTCAAAATATTGAACCCGAACTGTGTACAGCTGCGGCCACAAAATAACTAGCTTTTGCACGCTTCTCTATAAAATAGCCACTTTTTATGCTTCCATACAGTGGCGAATTTAGGTTCGATGCCGCTTTAGGCCCCGTCCGATATGGCGCCCTTTTTGCTCTATGTGGAAGTGATCATTGGAACGAAGTTCCTTGTCGCGGGTTGGCGAGGGGACCTAGCCGAGAAAAAATGTAACGTGTCACGAAAAACCGTAAGACAAAAAATGTCACGAAAAACCGTAAGACGTATAATGTATACTGGTATACGGTGATACCGGGTGTTTTTAGATTATACCGGGTGTTTTTAAATTATGCCGGGTGTTTTATATTATACCGGGTGTTTTTAGATCATAATGGTTGTTTTTAGATTATACCGGGTGTTGTGGAACAAAGTTCCTTATCGCAGGTTGGCGAGGCGACCTAGCCGAGAAAAAATGTAACGCGTTACGAAAAAGCGTCACGAAAAAGCGTTTTATATATATGTGTGTGTATGTGTGTATGTATATTATGCCAACCCTGCATACGAAAGGGACTTCGTTCCAAACGCGTGTCCCCCGACACGTTCCAATTTTCTTGCAATTAAACATCTAATGAAGCCAGAGAACCGTAAACTTGGGCAATGGATTTTTAAATTTCAACTGTCCTAATATTGTTTATTTTTGAAATTTTGTCGTCTCTAAAATTTTACCACCCTAGACCCGGGCCTAGGCGTAAATCCATCACTGGCTGCATAGCGGTCGTGAAATGACACATTTGACACTAGTATGCTGTTAAGTGGCGTAAATTAAAATAAACTTATGCTGGGTGATGCAGAAAGGATTGTCAAATAATTTGATTTGACAATGACCTTAGATTGTGAACACACATATTTCTCCATAAGCATTGTAGAATTTAAATTCGATTCTGTTCGAAAAATAAATGATCGATTGAAATAATATTTTTTAAACTATGTATAAGTATTTAACATAGTTTTTTTTGCATAATTTTTACTTCGGAACGATATTTTTCTACGTATTTTAATCAAAGTTTGACTTGAAAAACGACCTTTTTCTGTGTAGATCAAGCATTCGTTTTTGTGTGAATACAATCTGATGTAGATGCCAGGGAGTTTGAATACTACATTAGACTGCTCTTGCATGTATGAAAACTGCAACTATATTATTACAATCTAAGGTCATTATCAAATCCAATTGTTTGAAAATATTTTGTGCTACTCAGTATTAGTCTACTACTATTTCCATAGTAAATCATAGTCAAAGCGCATGAGAATTGAACGCAGCCTATAATCAGAAGTGATCTTGTCCGAAATTAAATTCTCAAAAATATGAAATGAAAATCAGCTCTTTTACAGAAGTACGAGCAAAAAATTCTATATATATAGATATACCCACTAAAAACAGCTGGTTGCCAAGACTCACAAGTTCAGAATGTTTTCACTGTTAAAAAGCTAGTAGAGTCAAGTCTCCTGGCTGAGCACCGATTTGTAATGCGCTTCATCGTCTACGGGGTCTGTCCAAAGTCCAAAATATATCGTGAATAATTATTTTATCATAAAATATTAATTCACGCGCTAGACATATAACCTAATATTATATATCTTGTTTGTAGTACCGGCCGAACCGTACCTATAGCTTTGCCCACTAAAAAGTGCGTTCCATATCGCTGACTAAAATCACTGCTTGCCGTACGACGCAGCGTTTAATACACTTGGACCGTCAAAAACAAAAACAGAAAGTTTAATATAAAATGAAAAAAAACAACTAATAATGTGGACATAACTTGTTGTCAATCCGGCCCTGTGATAGATACATGAGTAATGCCTGTTTCCTAGGAGGATAGGTGGCACTAAAGTTAGCATTATCTCTATCAGTAGGGCAATATTACCTAAACTAGTGAATTTAACTCTGGAATTAGATTTACTGTACGTATTATAGCGCAAAAGCTATTACGTTTTTTTGGGTAGGTATCTGAGGCACTGTGAAAATTTGTATAGTAAGTCTTTAGTAATATCCGAATACAAAAACACAGACCTGGCTGAAGGGTAGCGGGACTTAACCGATTTGCCAAACAAATGATTACCAGACAGGTGAAATGTCCCATCGAAACGACCTGTCTTTTTGAATATATCTATTTTTAGTTACCAATATTATTCTGTTTAAATTTCAACGTGCCTCGAATATATTTCAAGCCTTAGTAAATATAATTTTGCAAACCCCTGGCGAAGTTTTAGGTCCGATTAAAAAATCTGGCTTTTTAATTATTCAACTCCTTAAATAGTAAATTTCAAGGTATTAAAATTTCAAAATGCCTCAAGATTTTTTTACTGCGCAAAAATTTAAAAATCGGTTAAGCCCCGCTACCCTTCAGCCAGGTTTGTGTTTTTGCATTCGGATATTACTAAAGAGTTATTGTACAAATTTTCAAAGTGCCTCAAATACCTAACCAAAAATGCTTAATAGCTCCCTTACTATTATGTACATATATCTTTAACAGAGTCAAATATATCTGACTGACAGGAAAGGAGCGGAATAAGTTGAATCAATTAGAATTAATAGTATACATTATTACATAAATAGCGTTTAGTATTTGTTGGTGTGATGTGGTCATTAAATGTATTAAGAGTTCGTCTCGACTCTAGCTTATAGGCCAGTGCTTCTCAATCTTTTCTCTTCCGTAGCATATTGGAAAAATATTAGGTATTTTTTTTGAAGCCATACTTCTTTGATGCATTGAAAGTAAAATCTTAGCAAACAACGGAAGTTGTTCGCGCACAGCTAACGAAAATTCGACAACATGAAGTTGGTTATAAGTAACCCAAATAGAAATGACAAATAAATCAAATCAAAACACTTCCTGCCACCTGGAAAGACGAGTTTTTGTGTTCAAGGCTGAATTTATGGCTCGGAAAATTTCAAACATGAGGAAATACATTAAGTGCACTTCCAGGTTGACATCTTTCACCGCATCCACCCACGCGTTGTCCTCGGACTCAGTCGTCAGACTGCCGTTTTAATGTCCAGGATAGTGCCCTTAATGAAATGAGTAAAATCGTCACTAGCTCGCTGACTATTCGGGGTATCTTTAATAAATCTGTTGTAAATGAAAAATACTTGTGCCAAAGATTATAATAAAATATATAATAAATTTGCGTGCATTATATAGCTTCTATTACATCCCCTAAGGCAGGGGTTCCCAAAGTGTGGCCCGCGAGCTAAATGCGGCCCGCAAAGCCTGTGAATTCGGCCCGCGATATCGATACGAATTATATTTTTATTAAAAAATAAATAAGTAAATAGTAAAATAAATAATAAATATTACAAATAAGATTCAATAAAATATTTTAATATTTTTAAAAAATTCTTACAGAACTTTAACCATAAGCGTTTGTATTAATAAAATATTTTTTAGTTTATATATAAAAAAAAATATTTTAGTATGTCTAGTCTAGTTATTACACATTTGTACAGAAATATAATATAGTAGTCTCAAATAGATACAGAAATGTTAATCATTTCTGGCGCATCTAATGCAACACACAATTTCAAGGAGTCAGTAACGAATTTATCGTTTTTTTCAATGATGTGGTTATTGTTTTGATTTTATTGCGTGTTTTTTTTTTTGGCCGTCAAAAAATTCAGTAATATTAAATTGGCCCGCCTAAGAAAAACTTTGGGAACCCCTGCCCTAAGGGGAAAAAACGAGCAGAAAAGAAGTCTAGAACAAACACTACAATTTCAAGTATAGACGGTAATTTCCACAGTTATCGGGTGTCTATAATCTACAAGCTGTCTTTTACAATTTGCATAATTCTTTTTTTTTTATTGATTTAACGAGCGATTTAAATAATTTAATTTGCAAACTTAGAACAAAAGGAATCGAAAAAACAAACTATATAACCAAAATCAGATCTGTCTTATAAAAGTAAATGCTATATAAAAACGACAAGAGAAGATTATTTTTATCTAATCAAATAATGATTTAATAAAATTTGACCGCCGTCGTATTTCACTCATCGTTAAGAAAACCTGATTTCAATTAAAAAAATGTCATTTAGGTTGACATTTGGAAACAATGGTTCAAAGATATTATATAATATCTGGCATAAGCTAAATCTTGAAAACAGCAAATATTCGAGCGTTGTGGTGACTGTATAATATACAGTTTCTTAGAGATGGTAAGGAGATTGGGACAGGAGATTTGAAGCGTCTCATTTCGTTTGCTCTGTCGTTTTCATTTAACGGACTGCTAAAAATTATATAAACACTGACGCCTTTGAAACCCTCTAAGGCTGTCGGAACTGATTGTAGACTTATTCGTCAACATTCTGCAAAAATTCCTTCTCTATAAGGAAGATAAAGAACAAATTTAGGTCTCTAATGGACTACTTTTGTAATTTATGTACGATTTACTAGAAAAAAGTTGGCATTAATTGTGCCAAAAAAACACACGTTTTCAATATCACACGACTACCTTATTCGTACTTATTTCACAAAACTGTTCCATCACAAACCTATAAAGTGACTCTTTCTTTTTCGGAAAAGTTTTTTAAATCTTCAAAATATTTCCAAAAATTAGAGTAATCAATTGACAACGGCACCCTTGCAATAATATTTTTTAGCCGCGTAATTGGCACCAGCCAATGCGGATGATTAGAGCAAGACAGAGCTAACGAAGGTCACACCCACAATATGTTTTTTGCCTACCTCGCCTCTTACCGCTGAGTTTCAGCACAAACTGTGTGAAAGTGATCGAACACTGTTAAAAGAACTCTCTTACTGATTGCCTTTCGATTAACACTACACACAAAACACCGATTAAATAAATAATAATAATAATCATGCGTTTAACGTCCGTTTCTCGACTTTGTCATAAGAGACACCATTTGCACCATTACTATTTTCACCTACCACTTCCCGTTATTTTCTACGTTTTTAAAACTTTAACTTAATTAATAGCAATGGACGAATGAAGGAATTACAAAAAATTAGAAAAAGGTAGGCAATTTTTGAACCAGGAGTTTGATAATTGATAGGTAATCGACCATGGCCTTAAATAAGGAACCATCTCCATATTTATCTGGAATTAATTAAGGGAAACCATGGAAACACGCAACAAGGTGGTCGGTACAGGAATTACGTACGAAAGGTCGCAGAACGATCGCATCGCGAACCGGTTTGATACTCAAATTGCAAAACAGTCGACTTGTGTGGAGAGGGTCTAACCTTCACAATGGAGGTGGTTTTTAAGTTGATTCTTTTTTTTTAACAGCGTGTAGAAATCAAATAGACGAACAAATAGTTCAAGTAACTTTTTTTATCAAAACTCAAAAATAAAAGACAAACAGACATTCAAAGTTTAATTTCTTAAATTTTGATGTCGGTCTGTCGTTATGTTATGTCACTATGGAAAGAGGTTATGTCATTATCCAGTATTTACAGAAATTATTTCAAATGGTTTCAAATTATCACTAAGATACGTGATAATGACATGAAGTATTTCTATAGTGACTTAACATAACGATAGGACTGACCTCAAAATTAAATACAATTAAATTTTTTTATTTAAACTTTGAAAACCTGTTTCTCTCTTCTTTTTGAGTTTTGATAAAAAAAGTTACTTGGAACATTTGTTCGTCTATTTGATTTAGGTTACATGCTGTTAAAAAAAATAATTTTGTTAAAAATCAGCATGTATAAGTGGCCCCATTTTTATGCGTGGAACGGATATGGTCCGCGTTGTTTCGCTGCTCCACTAAGCGAACGACACTACAATGATGATTATTTTATAACTGTAGTATAGTTGAGTTGAAGCTTTTCGCAAGCACCTAAACACAATTCACATTTTCGTCTAAAAAGTATGAGTTGATCGTGATGTAGGTAGTGAAGGAAATATAGGATGATGGGTAAAGTTGCAAGAGGAAGAAGTGGGGGGGATCGGGAGAGTAATGTCGCCATGTTATTTACAGACGCCATTGTTTAAGTTGTACGTCTGGAACAGAGGATGGCGGTCTTCAATTGTTTTGTGTTATTATAGGGGCCGTGGTGTCGCTGCCATAACATTACTGGTCATTGCGTCAGCGGCGCACTTTAATGCGATAAACCCTTCGTTAAATTAAAAACGCAATATTGCCATTCGCTATTTTAATAACACCGAATATTAAAAGAATGTAAACTTTTCTCATCTGTCAGACTGAAGTTATTCTTTGCAGTGATCATTTATCATTTGTTTTAACATGATATCATTTAGATAGATAGATACATATATATTCATTTCATGTCGATAATATAAAATATCTTATACAGTAAGACCTCGCTTAACTCTGCTTCGCTTAACGCTGTTTCAATTTTACATGGTATCTAAAAAAAAGTTTAGTTACAATAACCTAAATTATGGATCAATTTATACAAAATGATTCAAATGTTGATAGATGTTGAAAGTGTCATTGATACAAAATTGTAAACATTATTTATGGCGACACCTGCTGTAATGTTTATAGTTAAGAAATTTGATTTATTGATATACTTTAAGCATTAGACGGCGTGAGTTTGTCAGGGTTAGTAGAATTATTATAGTTTGGGCGTAAGAGGCTATAAAAATGGTCACGTCTGTAATTGGTTGTATCGATTGCTAACGTCATTCGAAATCCTTGACGTATCTTTTCATATAGTGACCGTTTGACAGTTTGGAAAAAGATCTCAAGCTCTGCTACCCCTGCTTTCTCTTCCGTCTCGCCTTTAGACACACTTTCAACAATCTTAAACCCTAACCTATAATATTCTACTAACCTTGTAAGTTTGTGACCCAAATCGACAGAATAATTAGAATAATAAGTATCCGTTTGAAGTATTGCGACATGGATCTCAAAAAAAGCTTTGGAAAATCAATAAACATTTTTTATATTAAAGGAAGATCCGCCACTGAACTAGTTTCAATACGCCATCTTATATAATATTAGTTTCTGTTGATGGCAGCTCTATCTGATCACTTTGGCGATTTTGTGGAACCAAAAAGCGTATAATAATGCACTATGTTTGAAATAACACACACATAATAATATGTTATCAATCAACAAGGTTACTGCGTATGAGGCTATAAACATGGTAATTGATTGAGTCAATTGCTTACGTCATTGGTGCCCATGGCTTGGTTTTTCAATTTATTGTTATCCCAACTGTTTGGAAAAAGAGTCCGTGTGACGCCCGCGATTTTAATAGTTAGGATTCTTTCATTACTCACTCCGTTCGTTCGCCCGAGTTATAATTAGTTATTTCATTACTCACTCACTCACTTCGTTCGTTCGCTCGAATTTATAATTTGTTTGTTACGCTTTCACACCAAAACTACTGAACCGATTATCATGAAACTATGTACACATATTCTTAGAGGTATTAGAAAGGACATAAGATACTATTTATTAAAAAATTTTTTTTTAATAAAAAGTATCCTATGTCCTTTTTAATACCTCTAAGAGTATGTGTACAAAGTTTCATGATAATCGGTTGAGTAGTTTTGGCGTGAGAGCGTAACAAACAAACTTACATTCACATTTATAATATTAGTAGGGATTTCTAATTTTCTCTCTTTACGCCCACTACTACTTTCGTGACGCTTTTTTAGACTCACTCGCACTTGAAATATTTTGACTTCCATAGGAGGTGTAAATTTGCGAAGCGGGAACATTTTGACGTTTTCTTTTTTCCACTAAAATGTTTACGTCAAAATATACAAATATTCTAAGATCTCATACATCACAAACATGAGTTTCATGATGGGTCTTAAAAGTGGAACAAACTATGAAGGAGTGAAAATAAAAACAGTGTTGTGAAAAGAAAAATCGTCGTCAAGATTTAGTAACTGTGAAAATATAGAAGGGGTCGGTTTTCTTTATAACAGCTCGCGCCCGGCCCTCGAGTCGTGGTTTTCACCCTCAGGCTAAGAGTTTTCACGATATACAGTATGCGAGTTTACACTGCTGCAGATACAAGTACGTACGCACTCCATATCTATACAATACGGGTGTAACGGCTCGAGAAATCGACGGCCAGGGGGAAATGGAAAAGTTAAGCCGGAATTATATATTATTACCACACTACAGGGAGCGCACACATTGCGTTTCTTACGATTTCTTACTCCATATGCCAGTGATGAAACAACAGTAACATACTTACTGTTTTTGGAAAATAAATATAAAAAAAACCCGGGTCGCAGTGCCAAAACCCTGTCGAAAATGTAGTGTATTTGTTATTATAGGCAGTGTGGCTTTATTATGCGAACTTAAGTTGGTTTTTGGGCAAAATAAAAATGTTGACTCCTTAATAGACCCCTTAAAATAACATTTTTTTTTAATTGCAATATTATTATCAATCGAATCTGTATATCAAATTATATACACCTTTCAGTAAATAATTCACTATCTGCAAACTAATGTTCTCATAAAATTTGTAAATCCGGTCCTGTCAGGCCGATTTTATTAAAATTTTAGGGACATTTTTTAATTACTACCAGATGGTTAAATTTCAATTTTGAAATGATTCGGTATTTTAGGGCCCAAAAACATTTTTCAACCCCTAAAAACTACCCTTAAAAAGGCCCGATTGGGTCCATTTTAAATAGGGTTCTTGCGGTGGTGGATTCCAACATGTGGACAAAATGTCGTTAAAATGAATTAACTCTTTCAAAAGTTATTGCCCGCATATATATATATATATATATATATATATATATATATATATATATATATATATATATATATATATATATATATATATATATAAACATTTATAAAAATGGTGCCAATGTGCTTAGGAGGTTATGAAACGCCGAGAAATTTTGGCCGACCCCTAGGCCCCACCATCCGACCGATGCCAATAGTGTATGTTGCCATATGGCAAATATACTAAAAAGTGGTGTGTACGGATTGCAATGCTGGATCCAACACATTTTTGGCCTTGCTGGATCCAGCGGAGCGAATTCGCAATCAGCCATAAACAAGTAATTAACTGGGTCTGAGAAGGATTATAATAAGATATTGTAGAAAGAAATGGCACTTTATGAAAGTGAGAGAGTAAGAGGTGAAAACCTAACTTTAATCTATGACTATTTGATGACTCTCAAACCAACCAGCGTAGAGGTAGAGAGAGCCCTTTCCGCATTCGGGTATATTTGCAGTTCTAATAAAATAGGATGTCTAGGGAGATGATAAATATAGTTAGCATTTTTAAACACAGGTTGGGTTATGTTTGTGGTCTTATAATTTGTATACGTTTTACCTTTGTTCCATTTTCAAAAGTATAACATTTTTAGTGTCTGCATAAAGTAACTGTTTAACTGGTAAAGGGTTTTTTACTGTTGAATCCATAATTTAGAGAAATACAAGTATTGAGGTTATACTGTCAAAAGGGAAAAATAATAACAAGTTCAAAAATAAATATGATGACAGAAAATCTGTTTTAGTTATTACGCAAAACAGACGTATTAAAATAGGCGCAGAATGTTACCTTAATTTTCCGGCGATTGACGTACTGCTTTTTCACCTGTAGGTTAATCTGTTAAAGGTGAATTTGTCGTAAAATAATCTTGATAAAAATATAAACACAACAAACATATTACCCAAAATGAACCAAAGTATAGTAATTATGTGATGTAAAGTTGTGTTTTTTTTTAAATTTCAACCTAAAGTAAATGTTACTTAGATTATATATAACAATCAAAACCACTATTTTCAGTCAGCCATCTTGGAGTATTGAATTTAGGTCGCTGATCGACCAATCTCGATATTTGTTTGGAATTATTGAAGTAATCCATAAAAATCCGGATCAATTCCCGTTGCTATTCCTCGACGAAAGGCAGTAGGAAAACGTTCTATTCACATCTTCCCCCGTCAGTATTTAAGCCTAGTGCGCTCACCACTAGACTACCTATTTTCTCTAAAAATTTTCAAAAAAATAATTAAGAAGATGAATCAAGTGTCCCCTGAACCATTTTCTTTTAGTAAAGTATAGAGAACGTATAAACCCAGCCGGGACTGTAAATAAACCAGCATGTATGTATTTTTTTTAAATAAAAAAAGCGTTCTAGGAAAGATAAATATAACACAAATGTTCCATAAACTGCAAATAGGATCTACAATATCCAAGAGTTTAAATAAAATATGAGTGTATTGATATTTGTTGTAAGCAGGGTTAACACTGTGACCCACGAACTTAAAATACTAATTTATATATCTGTTTACGTATAATGGGGTTTATTACTGACGAGTAGTGACATTATGTTGAAACGAGCGCTATTTTTTTGCACATGACCCCACTTGATTTCAGTGTTTTCAAAATTTTTGACAGTTTATTTGAGGTAGTAGGCTTTATATAGTGAACAGATGGTGTATATCCGGTAAGCATAGACAATCAACTGCTTGCGTGGCCGAGCGGTAGTATGCAATAGGGATGTTGACTATTTTTGGGAAAGTGTTTTAAATCGTGCATAAGTACTTAATATAGCCACAGATACTTATTTTTTTAATTTAAATACGACTCAAGCGTTAAAAATCATGTATTTTAAATCTTGTTTCAAATTTCGGTCCAAAACGCCAATACTAGTCGCGTGACGTCACCTGTTCATACCAAAGGAGGCTCAAAAGTTTACACGGGAGCTACCATCCTATAGATGCGTATTCTGTGCTCATAAACGTTAGTAAACTGAGGTGATGAAAAGTTGTTTCGTAGTCGTTGCTATAGTTACATGTAATTTGACGTTTCCTATAAACAAATAATAATAAATTACACACTAAATATTAACCAAACAATGAAGTTTTTTGCCATCGGCTGAACATATGACGTCATGCGCTCTGATTGGTGTCTGTTGTCGCGTGACTTGAGAGTGATTTAATTAGGTTTTATTTATTAAATATTAATTAAATTCCTTAAAAATAAGGAAAAATATAGTGTTTTTTAGTATTTCTATCATAGAAACTACCAATTAACGTTAAAATTATGTTTTTATTTGAATACAGTCAACATCCCTATTGTCTGTAATATACAAAATCCAAGAATTTGCGGCCGGCTTGGACTACTTTACATACCTACATACATGCATGTAAAGTAGTTACTTTATAGGGGGTAGTGAAAAAGAGATTTATCTTTATACTCGGTCGAAAGTACCTACTTTCAGTTTCAATTTTAAGACAGAGAGCCTAACATTTATACGCGAGCCGAAAGAAAAAAACAGCGGGACGAAAGAGTTTTCTCGTGCTGCACACTGATACGTGAGACAGCCCGTCAGCTAGTAGTAGCTAACAGCTGTTATTGCGTATAACCTCAAAATTGCTCACTTGAAACTTATTAGTCTTTTTATATAATAGTAAATAAAAGTTACATAGTGATATTAGTAAAAACTAATCAAAGAAAAAAATAATTAAAAATTTTGATAATAAACGCACTTTCGACCGGGTATACAGAAAAAGGGTATACAGTATACACAGCGTTGCCAGACGTCCCGATTTTGGCGGGATGTCCCGATTTTTAAATCAAAATTACGTGTCCCGCGCGGGACAGGCTCAGTCCCGCTTTTCGGGGATAACTCGACCCTGCGTAAATAATTATTCCCATATTGTAAGTTGCAATTTGTAACACTCACTTCTCAGACTATTGTTTGAAACGCCATATTTTTCTAATGAATAAAACTTTTTTGATTTTGATTTCTGTTTTTTTTGATTTTTTTTTTATTCAGAAGACGAATAAGACTCAACTATTTAACGATAGGGTAAATCTGATTTAAAATATCATATTTTTATTAAAATACATTTTCTATGGCTATTTTTGCTATCTATTGTCACGTAAACGTAATTTGAATTCAAATAAAAAGATAAATATTTAAAAACTTCTGATTATATACGTTTTTTACTATGTCCCGCTTTCGAAGAAAGAATCCCGCTTTTTTTACTCAAAAAGTTCCAAAATCCCGACTTGACAAAAAAAAATCTGGCAACGCTGATTATACACCACACGAGCAGAAAGTTGAAAGCCCTGAACTGCGCGACATGATGCCCGCGGTGGATTCAGGGATTTCAATTGTCTGCCCTTGTGGTGTAATATACAATCAATTCTTCATACAAACAAAAAGTAAAATACAGAAGTGAATAAAAAGTAACCTTATCATATAATCAGTATATGTTTATTACATAGCGGGCTCCCTTGAAGATATAAAATGTGCGAAAAAGAGAAATTTTAAAATCTGAGTTATTGGAATTTCGTGTTTTCGCTAGCGCCATATCGTGCACCATAAAGCAGCATGTGTGCTTTAACCTTAAAAACGTGAATATTAATAAATGAAACAGGGAGAAATAAAACTGAATGGGTTTTCTTAACCAATTGTCGTTTCGTACTATAATATAGGACATTATACATTCTTTTTTACAAATAATCTACACACATTTATAAGTACAAATCTCAAGTGAGCAGACATTTTCATATGTGAGTAGAAGACAGATAGACTATGAAAATTATGCAGAAGGAAACATGCACCATCGGAGTCCCATGCGATGCCACCACAACACAAAACATACAGTTCAAGGTTAGACTCTGAACTCTGACCTGTCTAAATCCTTATTGACTAAGATTTCTTGCTTATAGAGAGTTTATTAATTTTTACTGCTTCATACGGGAACGGAGGTAGCGGGCGTTTTCAGATCATACAAATATTCAATGTTGAGTTTTTAGATTACTACTAAAATATTTTTTAAAAAACTTGTCGACCTCTTTTTGGTCGAATCTAAAGCTCAATCCATCGGATCGTTTCATTTCCAATATTTTCAACATTTTTGATATTTCACTTAACTTCAATAATGCGTACGCTAAAAAAATGTGAAATTTCGCTTGTTCAGCAATTTTTTCCCTATATTAATTTGTGTTAAACTAATGTTTTTATCTGATTTTAAATTATTTATTTACATCATATCTAGCTTAAAATCATATCCTAATTTATTTTAAGAGCATTGCCGTCAAAGACTGAAAGATATTTGTCATAAAAAATTGGAGATTTACGGATTTTTTTTTCATGCATTTTGTATTTACAGAACACACACATTGAACTGTTGGTAATATAGAGCACTGCAGTGAATAAGAGGTCATAATAAACAACCGGTGAACTGAAAATTATTAAATTAAAAAAAAAACTTTTGCGTTCGCTATAAATCAGCCTGAAATTAGTCATTTTACGACAGGTATACAGGCATTAAAAACAGCTATTTTATATGTACAGTAGGTCAGTATTATACATTGCAATTTTTATTAGATATACTAATGTTATATATCAAATATCGTCTTAAGCTACTCTCCCATCGCGCGCCCGAGGGAAGCTATGTATCTTACACGCAAGTTATGTTTATTTAGGGAAAACATTTTGTATGCATAGATGATATAAACGAGTCAGAGATGAGCTTGTTTGTAGCTTTTTTTCCTTGATACGCATGCGCCACCAAGTTTCACTATAATAAATATTTCAATTCGTTTTATTTGTTAAACTGGAGAAAATATTTTCATTGTTGTTAAAAATTTAATTGAGTCTCTTTACAAAATATAGAAATTGTGATGTTTAATGCTGTCACTTATTACAGCAGAGTTGGTTTTATAACCAAACCCGACTATAAAAGACACTCTCGCTCTCGTTGCCGCCGAGTATCATGAATAACAACCAAAAGCTGTGCGCTCACCCAAGGTTAGTAGAGTACTATAGGCTGGGCGAAAGAGGCTATATAAGTGGTGACTTAACTAGTTAAATTGTTAATCGTTCGTCAACGATTCAACTGTTCCTGTTTTTAGAATTATCTAGTTGACGTTTTAACTAGTTCATCTATCAAACAAAACACACATTAAACTCCTTCCAGCTATAGATTTATTCCCCATGCCTTCAACGGATGAAATAAGTTTTTTTATTATTTTTTTTTTATTTTGTTAGCGTGGTGAAACAATAATTATTTAAAAATGCAATTTTCGGTTTGCAATAGACGGAGATATTGTGGAAAAAGTAAAAACCTACTGATTTAAGTAAAGTTTATGTGGGATCACCCTGAAGTATGCCCCATGAAATAGGAAAATCGGTTCACAAATGCGGAAGATATGAGATTCAAACAAAAAACATGCTTTTTTGAAGTTTTTAAAAGCGGATGAACCGATTTTAAGAAAAACTGTATCCTATAAAATTCTGACTAAAATTTGTTCAAATCGGGTCATAACGGAACATACACAAAAAAATAATAGTTTGATGTCAACTGGTATAAATATTTCATTGGTATAGCTATTTGCAAAACTAGAGTTAGTATAAAAATAGTGATAAGCACCCCCGCTTTTTTACAATAAAAAAATATTTTTTACTTTTTAGTTCGGTTTACTATTAAAGCGTTTTTTTTAGTTTTTTAAACTATTATTTCCTGATCATCTTGGTCAGAATAATGAGACAAATTTATTATTAATTATTGTATTGTCATCGGTCCTTGATAAGTGAGCAAAGCTTCAGTTTAATTTGACGTTTTGTAGTGGGCGAATTTCACGGTCAAAGATTCTGTTACAAACATACAGGTGAAGCTAATAAAAAAATGTTAAAAATCGGTCGAATTGTATAACCTCTTTTTATTTGAAATCAGTTAAAAATATTTTTTTTCATTTTTTGAAGCACGTGAAAAATAATGCAAATAAAAATTTCGTACAAATTTACATACAAAAAAATTTTACTTATCTATTTAGCTCGTTTTAAAACAAACTAAAAAATTATGTAAATATAGGTAGTAAAATGCAAACAAGAATTTGTTATCAAAAAAAATGAACAGCGTGTAGGTATGCGTGTAGCACAGAGCGCAGAAACAAAACAACAACCCGTAAACATAAACATAAAACAGAACCCTTTCGTTAGCAGAAAAGCAGCAAATATGTTAATTATTCCAGACGTTTTACGGTTTAAATTTCACATAATCAGCAGTGGACCAGTAGTGGACCGGCATTATGGACCATTAATGGACATACGAGCCCGAAGCATGGATGCTTATAACGTCGTTAGACGTTGGTCAGGACGACGACGCGGCGTAACATGTACGCATGTGAAATGACTGAACCTCGAAATGCGAAAGAATAAAAGAGAATTGCCTACTAGGTGTGTGTAACAAACTGGCAAACTTACCAATAAAAAGTGTTTGATTCCGTCAAGTCTTACATAAAATTTCGTCAACAATCCGCCAAATTCAGCTAGGTCTGGGCAGATGTCGGTCTGTCTGGATGTCTGTACTGTCCAATTATGAGAACTGCTGCGTGCAAATCCAAGTTGGATTGAATCCAAGTCTATGTCAATAGCAATATAATAAGTTGCTGGCAGTTAATTGTTAATCTATACATTATAGAGCAAGGGTGCTCTGACTTATAATGGCGGCGTTTTACCACAAAATATTCAAGCGACAAGCGATCGTCCAGATTAGTACTAGGACACATTTACGAAAGAAAAATAAGCATAAGAATTAAATATATACTTTTATTTGTTTAGCTATGCAGGAAAATTGAAAATCCCTATCAATAACATAAAAATGATTTGTCGGGAAAAAGGACTTTTTAAGTAAACACTAATTATTTGTTATTTATAGCGACGTTTCGTCCCTTGCCTGGGACTTTTTCAAGCTTTATAACTATTAAATGTTTTGATCAAGTAGATATAAAAGTTAAAATATACATGTATTTAAAAAAATATTGTTTGAACATCAACCGTAAAAATATTTTCAAAAACGGAATTATTACAAACTTTTTAATGAACAATTGTTTAACTCAAATTTATATTTACATGTGTATTTTAACTTTAATATCTATACTTGATCAAAACATTTAATAGTTATAAAGCTTGAAAAAGTCCCAAGCAAGGGACGAAACGTCGCTATAAATAACAAATAAGTATTTACTTAAAAAGTCCTTTTTCCCGACAAATCATTTTTATATTAATTACCAAAGACAAAACAGAAAAAAAGTCCTTATCAATAACATTCTAAAAAAATAATCTTACGTTTACATTGAGAAAATACTCAATTGCGAATTATTTAGAGTTCGATCTTAATTTTTCATTTATTTAAGGTGAATGCTTAAAATATATTAAACTTGCACCCAGGCGAAACTGGGCTAGTTAACTATGAATTCTAATGAAAAAACTAGTATACCTGTCTGAAACCGAACGAAATATCTAGAATTATAAAGAAACCATCCATAAATTATGTCAAACGTTAAGAGGGGGGGGGGAGGTCGACGAAGTGTGAGATTGTGTGGCAAGGGGTGGGGGGTCATAAGCCTCGTGACGTTACAAGTTATTCTTCGTTCGTTAAGTAGTTTTTGTTTTGTTAATTTTCTAGAATTTTCTAGAATTTGGTGTTGATTTTATTAAACAAATAATCATTTTGGAACTCATATTTCCATTTACTCAGTTCTGGGTGTAAAATTGCAAAATATGTGACGTCAAATCAGAAAGAGGGTCCCACAAATGTGACAAGGGCGGGGGGGGTCAGAAATCATGAAATTCGTGTGACGTAATTTATGGGTGGCCCCTAATGAAATGGAACGTTTTATTTCAAATTTAGAGCAGTTCTGTCCGGTTAGTCAGTCCTGTTGCAATGTGTAACATTTATATATTATATGCGTAGATGTATTATTAAAGATTAAAACGAGGAAGATAACTATAGAGCGATAGAGAGAGATACAAGAACATGCAGTCATGATGACGCAACAGAAGTGTGCTCGCTGTTATATTATGCCCTCTCTGAAATTTAATATATTTGATATGGAATCTGCCCCCAAAAACAACATCTATGCTAGAACGCTGTAATATATACCTATATTGCAAACCAGAGCTCAACAAGAAACACGACATACTAGTATTATTCTAATAATATCTCTCAAATTTATCACCAAACTTTTTTTTACCCTCCACAAAAAAACGTATTTTGATAGTTATATTGATATTTTTTCGTCATAAATTTATTTTAATTTCAGGAATTTTGGATGTAGATGCAATAAATTTATGTGAGGCCTTACGCAGTTTAATTACATTGTCTACGATATCTTGGCACAAAATCACTAGCAGATTGACTCGTTTGTCTGCACTTTGATGCTGTCAATCAATTTCTAAGCTGAAAGAGACAGCATCGCAAGGTTATTGAATACAGAGGTGACTGCGTTCCATTGAATAGTAGTGGGGGGACGTCATTCAGTAAATTGTTAATTAATATTGCATGGATGATAAAAATATTGAACGCTGTCCTAGCTGACGTTATTCATTAACGAGGTAATATGTGTATCTAATATATAACATCGTACTGTGTAAGAATAACACTTAATATGATACTTGATAAAGTAGAACTGGTGAATACAAACAAAGTTGGGTTTATTTATGTACTAGCCGCTCCCCGCGGCTCCCCTCACAGTTTTAATAGTTGAGATTGTTTCATTACTCACTCACTCCGTTCGTTCGCTCGAATTTATAATTAATTGTTTCATTACTCACTCACTCCGTTCGTTCGCTCGAATTTATAATTAGTTGTTTCATTACTCACTCACTCCGTTCGTTCGCTCGAATTTATAGTTAGTTGTTTCATTACTCACTCCCTCCGTTCGTTCGCTTGAATTTATAATTAGTTATTTCATTACTCACCACTCCGTTCAAAAACAATGGTTTTCTTTTGCACTAAAAAGTAGAAAATAATTTTGATCAGAATAATTTTAAACATTAATCAAAAAATGTACAATTATTTGACATTTGATATCAGAATTTTTCAGTGTTTGTTGTTGGTAACCAAGACAACCAGCAACTCGTCCGTGGCCTGTTATATCATAGAATATAACAGGCCATGGACGAGTTTTCTGATAATTCCGCAGGAACCGAACGTTTTTCCAAGATAAAATGTATCCTATTATTTAATCCAGGTAATAAACTATCTATGTGCCAAATTTCATGCAAATTCATTCAGCCGTTTTTACGTGAGAAGGTAACAAACATCCAAACTCAGATTCGTTTTTATAATATGTATAGATTTATTTTTATTAATAACTACCTGCTACCCGCGGCTCCGCATGCGATTGAGATGAAACAATGTTTTATTGCTTTTCGGTAGTGGTAACAGTAGTGGAGTCTTGGGTTCCATCGTATTACAGTCCTGCCTCGCGGCATCGAAAACTTTAGTGGAGCAAACAATAATTTAATAAGATATTTTTGGGTTAGAAATCTTCGCAGGTGTGCGTTCACCAACTCAACAAAGCTTCATCGTAATCGGATGAATGGTGTAAGAACGCATAAGAAACGTGTAGACAAACAAACAAACATTCATTTTTATATATAAGAATAATTGGTGCATGTGTTGGCGTTGGTTTAGAACTGCTGTAACACATGAAACTGTTTACAGCTGTTCACATGTAGTTTGTTTGTAGCCTACAGGTATATACACTTTTATTTGAGACACGGTGTCGGTCACAGTTAAAACCTAACCCGCCTCGCGCAGGTTAAGATCAGATACAAAAATACACGTTGCACCTCATATTATATACAGGTTGTTCATCGATGCATCAATTCCTTAAATTGAAACAAAAATTGTAATAACTTATGTGTGTCTATCTTTTTTGCTAAAGAAATGTTTCACTAACAAAAAATGAGCTTCTTTTATATATTTTAAAATTTAGAAATATCGTGGCTCCTCAATACAAGCCCCCAATTATAATCTGACAAAAAGTATCACTTGAATTTTTAGCTTATCACTAAAGTAACTTATGTAACTAGTTTTTAATGCATTATTTTATGACTACTTGTGATAAAGTTGAAGTTGTAAATAATGTAGAAAATAACGGGAGGTGGTAAATGGAAAATAGTAATGGTGCGAATGGCGTCTGTTATGACATAAAGTCGAGAAACGGACGTTAAACGCATTATTATCATTATTATTATTATGACTACTTGTGATAGTGTGTTAATAACGAACGATTAGCTGATTTTCACATCATAATAAGTATATCTGTAATATTCTTGACAGTTCGCGTTCGGCCATATTGGTTACTATGCGAATTGTTCAGTTCTACCTTTGATTGGCTGTCGCTTATATAGATCTAAATGGAAACTGACAGAGATATAAATAATAGGATTGGTAAAATCGCATTACTTTTGTTTTACCTTACGCACTAGTGCGAAAAAGAGCAATTTTACTACTAGGCATGAAAAGCACCTATTTTACAGGGGAACGGGAAAAAATAATTTATAGAAAATTAATTTTTGTTAAAAACAAACAAGCCCGTTATTTGCCTTTAAAACATTTCAAGACGAATTTAAAATTAAATTTTAGTTTGTATTTTTATTGATGATATTGATTAATATAATAACAATAAAATTAATTTGGTTTTTAGTGTATGCCATTTTTTTTAACTTATTAATTTTAGCGACGAAGGCTACTTAAATATTTTTATGTCCATAAAAACAATATACAAAAACGATAGGTTTCGGTTGGTCGGCATTCCTTTCTTTTTTTCCATTTAATAGAAACTCAAAAAAATACTTTTGAACTTTCGTTTACAATTTATTTATTTTGTTTATTTATATATCAAAATGAAAAATTACATAATTTATTTGTGATATAATATGATATTTCGGTGTTCTATTTGGCGTAGCCAATAGGTTTTTTTTAATTTAAAATTTTAGGTCTCAAGTAGAAAAAGTCTAGAACCACTGACCTAGAAGTTACATACCAACATTTTAAAGATATGTGTCAAAAATTCTTAATAAATCATCAACGACTTTATTTGCACGAGTTTCCTAATGTATTGTCAGTGGTGGAAGCAACGTGACTAATATGGTGGAGGTTCCGTGTCAAATTCATGATTTTAGTTATGGAAAATAGTTATAATTCGTCTGTACCATATCATGTTCTTAACTTGTACGTCGAAACGTGGCTGCACATAGATGACTATATACAGAATGTTCAAAATTAAGTGTACTACTGATAATTTTATTAATATTCGAATTTTTGACTTCGGTAATTTTTATTTAAATTACTATGGTAAATGCACAAAAGCAATCAAGCATCGGGTTTTTTAATTATTCGAAAAATATATTTTTTTATATCGAGCACCCGCATATTTTTGCACTTTTTTAAGGGAATAAAATTGTGAATATCAGATTTTCTAATGCTTTAAGTGTCCTAAAGTTGAAAATAACCGTGTTACTTATTATCTATTTGAACTAGGTGCATATGATTTAAAATTTATCAATAAGGCCATGAAACAGTTGAAAGTGTCAAATACAAACCAATAGCTCATGTTATTTGTTAAATTTTTCATTTTAATTATTTTATATTTTTTTTCTTTTCGTGGATAAACGTCGTTTTTGAAATTAAGATTTTTAAATACGGATTTTTTTAAAAGTTACCAGATTTGAAAAAGTACCACAATCGTCTACCATTTTGGGGCGTACGAATTAATGAAACAAATTCAAAAATAAATATCGATTGCAGATACATATTTTCATTCTCAAAAATACACAAATTCCCCAAATTATACAAGCTTCAATTCTGTAAATTTTATTGTAATGTAAAGTCGTGATTTTTTAATTGCAAGTTGAAGCAAATATTTTTAAGAACATGTAACACTTAAAATCACTATTTTCTGCCACTCAGCCATCTTGGGGCGGTTCTCTCTCTAGCACATGGGTACAATAGAATGCGTAATTTGGTAATTTAGTTTTCTGGATCATCATCGACGTAATCTAGGTCGGGTCTTACTTTTCGGAACGCACTCCAGATATCTAAAAATATTCGCGGACACGAACTAAGCTAAGCGCTCTTACTTGTATTTTTGTAGTAGAGCTTAGCGGTTTTTACACTGACCCTTTAACTCGTGGACAGCATATAAATGAAGCTAAATTTAAAAAGCTTGTCAGAAACAATGTTATGTGGTAACGGGGCGATGTCGTGCGAAAGCTGTTTTTAGATACGACGGTTGGCCAAAGATAAAGGATCAGCTGCGTAGATAAAAGTGACACAATTGAGGATATTAAAAATGTGGGGAATTTTCAAACGTTTTTATTTGATTGTAAAAAAAGGAAAGTAGTCTAAATTCACAGTTGAAATGAGTAAAATCTAGATATTATCTGACTTTGATGTCAGTCAAAGATGTTACAAATGTCACCGGAATATAGGAATGCTGACTGTATTCAAATAAAAACAATTTTAACGTTAATTGGTAGTTTCTATGATAGAAATACTAAAAAACACTATATTTTTCCTTATTTTTAAGGAATTTAATTAATATTTAATAACTAAAACCTAATTAAGTCACTCTCAAGTCACGTGACAGCGAACACCAATCAGAGCGCATGACGTCAGAGGGTCATGAATAGCATCAGACGCTGTAAAAAGACTTCATTGTTTAGTTAATATTTAGTGCGTAATTTATCATTATTTGTTAATGGGATACGTCAAATTACATGTAACTATAGCAACAACTACGAAACAACCTTTCATCACCTCATCAGTTTACCAGCGTTTATGAGCACAGCCTCTTACCTTGTGACCGTCTGACGTCACGGCAGTCATGTGTCAAGTATTGGCGTTTTGGACCGTTTGAAACGGAATTTAAAATGCATGATTTTTAAGACTTGAGTCGTATTTAAATAAAAAAAACCCGGGTCGCAGTGCCAAAACCCTGCCGACAATATAGTGTATTTGCTTGTATAGGGCCGTGTGGTTTTAGACTTTTATTATGTGAAATTAAGTTTGTTTTTGGGCAAAATAAAAAATTTAACCCCTTAATACACCCCTTAAGATAACATTTTTTTCTTAATTGTAATATTATTATCAATCTAACGTCTACACCGAATTAAAGACACCCTTCAATAAATAAGTCACTATCTGCAAATTAGTGTTTTCAAAAAATGTGTAAGTCCGGTCCTGTTGGGCCGATTTTACTAAAATTTTAGAGGCACTTTTTAATTGCTATTAAAGGGTTAAATTTCAATTTTAAAACGATTCCGAGATTTTTTTCGGTATTTTGGGGCCCAAAAACTTTTTTCAACCCCTAAAATTCACCCTTAAAATGATCCGATTGGGCCCATTTTAAATAGGCTTCGTGCGGTAATGGATTCCAACATGTGTGCCAAATTTCGTCAAAATTAATTAACTTCTTCGAAAGTTATAGCCCGCACACATATATATATATCTATATATATATATATATATATATATATATAAATATATATATATAAATATATATATATATATACATATATATATAAACATTTTTAAAAATGGTGCCAAAGTGTTTAGGAGGTTATGAAACGTCGAGAAATTTTGGTCCGACCCCTAGGTCCCGCAATCCGACCAACGCCAATAGTGTATGTTGCCATATGGCAAATACACTAATAATTATTATTTGTGGCTATATTAGGTACTTATTGTTGGGTCTCCTAGTGACAACATTAATACTCTGCATTGTCGACCACAACATTATTTTGTTTCTCAAGCGTTGCTAATAGAAACTTTAAACAAAACAATGTTGTGGTCGACAATGCAGAGTATTAATGTTGTCACTAGGAGACCCAACATATAATAGATCAAACAACGATCATTATATTATGCACGATTTAAAAGACTTTCCCAAAAATAGTCAACATCCCTATTTTAATCGGAGTTTTTTTATGAATTGTATCACGTTCGGATTCAGATTTGAACACATATGTTATTATAGCACTTTAATAATCCATTTGTCCCAATAAATACAATAATATTTACTATCTTTTATTTATAAATACAGATATTTTTCTAATTTATGCACCACTCTATATGTATGTACCTGATATTGATGGCGCTACCGAAAGCAGTAAACAAAGGGTGAGATAGGACGTATTTTCCGTTTTAGTAAGCCATTTATGCAATAGAACTTTTTACGGAGATACAAGGATAAAATAAGAAAACACGAAAATACTCATAAATTGAAAACTGTAAAGGAATCGAAACAAAAATATTCACGAAAGTCATTGATTACTTCTTTTGTTTCTATTTCTGTCGGCCGGGATCGAATCGGCGAATACGCCTTATCCATTACTCCACGGAGTTCAATTGATATCTACCTATTTTCATGCTATAGCACATCGCTCTTCGACTTTATACTATCCAATACCACGTAATTTCTGTCCGATTGACTTTCGTTTGAGAAGACCGTCCGAGAGTTCGCACAAAGCATACGCTCTCTCCATTACTCCACAGAATTCAATTGGCAACTTGCTATTTTCATGGTATAGCACATAGCTCTTCGAGTTTATACAATCCAATACCACGTAATTTGTCAGACTGACTTTCGTTTGAGAAGACCGTCCGAGAGTCCGTACAAAGCATACGCTCTCTCCATTACTCCACAGAATTCAACTGGCAACTTGCTATTTTCATGGTATAGCACATAGCTCGACTTTTGTTTGAGAAGATCATCCGATTAACTTCTGTTTGAAAATATTTGATTACCGTCAGGTTGCGCCTAAGGAAATTAACTTAAAAAATATTTGTAGGTGTAAAAATATAAATCGCGCGCCTCTGTATGAGGAATATGCAGCTGAGATAGTGTTCATTGTATATTTGTATTTAATATAGCAACCAAAGAGGACCAAACGACTAGAATGAGTTTAACAAGATTCCTTTCTTATTGAATATAAAGTGCTTGATGGAATAAACAAGCATTTGTTTATTTTATCTGTCCCCCTTGTTTGTTTATTTTCTTTGGCACTGAAACAATAACTCGTAAATTTATATTTTGAGACACGATAAATATTTATAATTTATACAATCCTATAATTCTTGTTTCATTCAATTAAAAAAAAAAACTCGGGTTGCAGTACCAATCGTATATCAACATTAAATATTTCTTGATTGACGTGTTGAGTTGCTTGAAAAAGTTTCAATAAAAGAAACGAAACGTTGCATCTTTCAATGACATTTTGATGGTTTGTTTCATAGTTTATAACATTACTAGCCGCTACCCGCGGCTCCGCACGCGATTGAGATGAAACATGGCAGCTGCAACAGTAGTGGAGCTACTTGCCTCGCGAGGATGTGCTTCCCTCAGCGGTATCTAAAAAAGCATAGGAAATATAACAGCTTTTCAAGTTCATAGGAACTGTAGTTTAAAAATTAGAATGTGTTAATTGTTGACACCGCCGTTCTTCCTCCCTTTCCACGATTTTAGGAAAACACATTTTTAGTGGATGTCTGTATGACAAAAGAGACATCCCTACCAAATTTCAGGTTTGTAGAATTTATAAAAATGAGAATTTGATATCTATAACGCCGCCCATGGAAGTCGATTTCTGCGAAACTCTATTGAACAAAAGAAACATGTTTCCTAAATTATTTCAAGTCTGTAGGTCTATTAGTTACGGGGATGCTGCGATAGATTAATAATTGGATTTGAATCCTTTATTAAACCCCCTTTAAGTTATTATTTTTTTAGACAACAGGTAACCTGTAACGTTCCTCAGGATACATTCTATCTTTTTACCAAATTTTATCGAAATCTGTTAGGCGATTTAGGCGTGAAAAGGTAACGTACAAACACAGAGACTCAAAGAAACAAACACGCAAACAGGCAAAAAATGATGAAAATTGAAAATTCGCGCTAGGATTTGTTAAAACTATACAATTACAAATTAAGTTAAGATTGTATTTATTTATTAGTGTATTTGCCATATGGCAACATACACTATTGGCGTCGGTCGGATGGCGGGACCTAGGGGTCGGACCAAAATTTCTCGACGTTTCATAACCTCCTAAATACTTTGGCACCATTTTTAAAAATGTTTATATATATATATATATGTATGTATATATATATATATATATATCCATCACCGCAAGAAGCCTATTTAAAATGGGCCTAGTCGGGCTATTTTAAGGGTAGTTTTTAGGGGTTGAAAACTGTTTTTGGGCCCCAAAATACCGAAAAAATTCTCCGAATCGTTTCAAAATTGAAATTTAACCCTTTGGTAGTGATTAAAAAGTTTCCCCACAATTTTAATAAAATCGGCCCGACAGGACCGGATTTACAAATTTTATGAAAACACTAGTTTGCAGATAGTGACTTATTTATTGAAGAGTGTATTTAATTCGGTGTAGACGTTAGATTGATAATAATATTACAATTAAGAAAAAAATGTTATTTTAAGGGGTGTATTAAGGGGTTAAATTTTTTATTTTGCCCAAAAACAAACTTAATTTCACATAATAAAAGTATAAAACCACACGGCCCTATACAAGCAAATACACTATATTGTCGGCAGGGTTTTGGCACTGCGACCCGGGTTTTTTTTTATTGGACTAGCTTTTGTATAATTCAGTGAAAAAAACAACTGTCGTGGTATGTGGACTTTGTAAATCATACCTATATACGACAGCGAGTTCGTTAAAAACGGCTGGAGTTGTGGAAAAACAAATCGTGGATCTTGCACTAGGACAACGCACCTGCCCATAATGCGCTGTCTGTGAAGCGTTATTTAGCCGCTAGAGGCACTCCAGTGCTCGAACACGCGCCGTACTCGCCTGATTTAGTACCCTGTGACTTTTTCCTGTTTCCGAAAATCAAGTCTGCCTTAAAAGGAACCCGGTTCGAGTCGATGGAAGAGGTGAAGCGAAAATCGGTAGAGCTCCTAAATGCTCTTACAAAAGAAAACTTCCAGCATTGCTTTGACCAGTGGAAAAAACGAATGGAACGGTGTATAGCGAGGGAAGGGGGGTACATTGAAGGGGAGCATTCGATTGTAGAATAATTTTTAAAATAAAACTCTTTTTCATAAGCAGTCCCGTTATTTAATAGACAGACCTCGTATACAATCGATCATTGCTTAGATAGAGTGCTGTATTGTACAAAGTTTGGAAATGTCGAATTAATAATAATACTAGCTGCTCTGCGGCTCTGCTCGCGATTTTAATAGTTAGGATTCTTTCATTACCCACTCACTTCGTTCGTTCGCCCGAGTTTATAATTATTTGTTTCATTACTCACTCACTCACTCCGTTCGTTCCCTCGAATTTATAATTATTTTTTTACTCACTCACTTCGTTCGTTCGCTCGAATTTATAATTATTTGTTTCATTATTTACTCACTCACTCCGTTCGTTCGCTCGAATTTATAATATCCTATGTCCGTCTCCTGGTTTTAAGCTACCTCCCCATCAATTTTCAGCCAAATCGGTTCAGCCGTTCTTGATTATGCCTGATATTTTATAAATTTCAATACTTTTTCTGGTTCATAACAAATGACTATAAATTATATAAAGAAAAAACAACAGCTGAATGTCGGTGTTAGGTAACAGTAAAAAACAAACGACTCTCCTGCATACTGACCACTGTTAAAAGACATGTACATACACACACAACTACATAAGTAAGAGGGAAAACAACGAAGATAGCCAACGGCATCTAAATTTAAAATCCCATTTCAAGATGTTATTTTATGGGTTCTCTGTAATAGCCAATATACTGGCATGTGGTCTAGAGATTGTCCCGAGTCCCGCATCTAGGTTTCACCCCACGGGACATCTATCCCTTTCTCTCTTACCGAACCGTCTCCTTCCGATACTTTCCTTTAACTTCTCTGGACCGCTGCAATCTTTGTCAGCGAATTCCAAACGTTTCTATACTAACGAGTAACGATTAGTAGCTAATAAATATTATGAAATTTTCTATTCGTTTGTATGGTTACAATACGGTTTTATACTCGTAACAGTTAACCGAAGTACGCTTGTCAGCTATCTAATTAATTTATTTTTGACAGATATTCACAACAAAAGAGCAGCAGTTTTTTGTTTTCAATATTTTCGAAATTATACAGCTCAGAAAAAAATATTTTTGCAGACCATTCTTGAAGAGCTAAATAGAATAATAAACCGTTATAATAACTAATAAGTATACCATTATTATACAAAAAGGCATGCACCAATTTGCCCCAAAAATAATAAGACTTCATATTTGCATACTAAACATCTTCGAAAAATTTAATTTCAATCCGCTCATACGTTCGACCTGTATCGTATTCACAGATAAACCGAGAAACAGAAGCACATACTTTTTCCCAAAAATATATTTTTTGGATTGGGGCGAGTCTGAAACGAAAAAAATATTGAAATGTGAATTTTGATTTAAATTAGTACCATTCCCCATTAGAAGGTTAAAACAGCAAAACCAAACCTTAAAAATTATCAATAATTATATGGAAATTATAATTCTTAACGGAGGCCTCTCGGAACTGGCAGTGAACTGGAGGAAAACGACTGAGCGTCATAAACATAGGCGCAAATACGTATTTGTGTTCAGATCATAGCTTAGATAAAGAAAGAACCATGGAAACAAAGTGCATTTAGTAAGTCGTTGATATTATATGCTCAATACATTCAAACTGGTATATTAATTATTATAGATGTGTTTTTAGACTCATGCATATAACCTTAGTCGCTGCACAAGTCTAAAGAAAAAACGAAAGAGAAGTTATACAAGATGTCAAGGAGTACGTTTTGTATACCTGTTTTAAGATCATCTGCCAAAAAACAATCAGTGGTTGTGGTCGATGCGTCACGTCACAAATTATCAGGTACTTATGTCAAATCTCGCAAGTTGAAATTTCAAATTAGCATAATTTTTTTAATGACATTTATTTATTAATAAATAAAAAAGTTACAAAATAATGGTTTTGTTTTTTTTTTTATACTTTATATTAATAAATAAAATATTAAAAATTTAATAACAAACATATGCAAGGAACTTTGCTTCATATATGTGGTCACCTGAATGTGCCTGGGTGAATAGTTATTATAGCGATAAACCTTCTCCAAAAAATAAGCTATCGAATTATGAACACCCCATTCAAATACATTCTGCAGTAGCTTTCGTGTTTTCAGCGAACAAACAAACACACGCGGTGAACTTTGCTTTATACATTCAGTGATAAAGCGAATTTTTTTGTGATAACAATTATTGATTTTGGTAAAAAAGGTTGAATAGTACAAAAAACAGGTTTGGAACTTCTGATTTATATCATCTTAAAAGAAAAGTACCCGAGAGCTATTCTCTGCTTCAAACTTTATAACTATCATGAAAGTGGCAACAAGTTTGTTGTAGATTTTCGCCTTGTTTATTTAATATATTACATTATAAAGTTTGAAGCATGATTTAATAAAGTACAATTTGAAATTAAAATTAACGGCCGCTATGAAAAACTGAAAACAGAATAATAAGGAGATATATCTTAGACTGAATTGTATGAAAATAATCTACTCTCGCTTGCATCGATAGATCTGTAAGTTCATTAAATGCTAAATTTAATTTAATGATCAAAAATAAATATTATGAACGAGCATGAACAAAAACCGAATGTTACTAGGCAAATATTATTTATCAGGGTCACATAAGTATACTTCACTTTATTTTGAAGTGTCACTTTTTAGCTACGATGAGAGTTATTTCGTTCAACAGCGTAACAAAAAAAAAAGACTTCGTCGGGAGTGGGAAAAACGAGTTACTAGGTAAGAACCAATAGACTGTCGAGTAGTGTATTGAGGAGGAAATTCTAATTGGCTGGCAGGTATTTTTAGTATTCTTCTGCTAGTCATGTACCACCAATCCATGGCGCCCGCGTATTTCAGTCCAGTGTTTATTAAATTTAACATTTCATTTCGGTAAAACTTTCGACCGTTCGAATGTTTAGCCGAAGGTGACCGAGGCCGATGTTTCAGTCGCAACTGGCAGATAACAAATGAGACCTGTTATCTATAACTTGGTTTTGACGTGTGACACGTGAACCAATTTCCGTTTCAAGGGATTGTAATTTTAGAATGTTGAATGTAAATGTTCATTTATGACAAAACCAACTTTGTTCGTTACGGTCGTGGTTCGCGGTTCGGTTTGTATTTATTTATGTATTTATTACATAAACGTAACACCTCATATACCGCATAGCAGGGTGAAATGTCCATGCCTCTGTGTATGTATCTCATACGTTGGTATAGAACATGTACCTATGGAATGTGAAACAGAATGCTTAAACAGTCGCAAATATCTGTTTGTTTTCACAATGTTTCCAGACAGTATCGGATTTGGGAAGGTGGGAGAATGGTCGACCGCCCAGGGCTCTAGGTCCTACAAATTACTCAAAAGTTGCCAAACAACATGGAACACTTTTCACTATATATAAAATAAAAAAAACCCGGGTCGCAGTGCCAAAACCCTGCCGACAATATAGTGTATTTGCTAACACAGGCAGTGTGGCTTTATTATGCGAACTTAAGTTGGTTTTTGGGCAAAATAAAAAACTTGACTCCATAATACACCCCTTTAAAATAACATTTTTTGTCTTAATTGTAATATTATTATCAATCGAACCACTATACCAAATTATATACACCCTTCAGTAAATAATTTGCTATCTGCAAACTAGTATTTTCATAAAATTTGTAAATCCGGTCCTATCGAACAGATTTTATTAAAATTTTAGGGACAGTTTTTAATTACTACCAGAGGGTTAAATTTCAATTTTGAAACGATTTGGAGAATTTTTTCGGTATTTTGGGGCCCAAAAACTTTTTTCAACCCCTAAATATATATATATATATATATATAAATATTTTTAAAAATGGTGCGAAAGTGTTTAGGAGGTTATGAAACGTCAAGAAATTTTGGTCCGACCCCTAGGTCTCGCCATCCGACCGACGCCAATAGTGTATGTTGCCATATGGCAAATACACTAAAAAACTGGAGTCGTAGTGCCAAAACTCTGATGACAATATAGTGTATTAGTGGATACAGACCTTATTATGTTGACTTAAATTTTTTTTAGACAAAATAAAAAAATTCCTCTTAATTCATCCCTTGAAATATATATTTTTTTTTTAATGCCAATATTATTATCAATCCATCTGCACTAAATTAAATAGCACCTCTCAGTAAGTAAGTATATCAGCAAAAACTAGTGTTTTAAAAAAATCGTAAGAAAGAAAAACCCCGCCTGGGTAATGACTTAAGTATAAAATTTAATTTTGATCCGCAATATGGACCGAATCTTGAAATATCCAAATTCGTTTAAATCTCGAAATCGATTTTTTTTCCACCGCAACAAAATCTTCTTCATACCTATGTTAACTATAAAATGTCATTAAAAAATACCTATGTTAACTTCAAGTAATTTTAACATTAACAATGCTCGTAGCGGGAGCAAACAGTAATTACATTTACCAATAAACAGTGGAAATTATTAATAACAATTGACGATTCCCCTCCTTTAACTAAGTGATTAATATAAATTAGTAATAGTTTGCAGGTAGTGACACTGACTGTAATGTAACGGCTGGGATCGTGCTGGGTCCTTAATTTTTTTTATTTAATGTACAACAGTTTCTGTTTAGAATTGTATATTAATTAAATTAAATAATTATTACAAGTATATTTAATATAAGATTTTAAAACGTATTTTAAATTAATGATTTCGGTTTATTTTAAATATAATTCCTCTAGCAACTTATGCAATCGTCTAGTATTATTTATTAATATTTTACTGTGATCAATCGACATCAGTTTAATAATTTTTTATTTAAACTATTTATTTCGCGCACAGAAATATTAATTTCAGTCAGAAATCTGAGTTCATACTGCCCCAAAACTCTATCGAAATTTAATATTTTTTTGACGGTTACATAAGTGCTAGAATAATAAATTATGACATGAAAGAAAAATGAAAATAATGTACGATTCACAAATGGTGGCAAGTTTCACTTCGCCACAGTAACATATATGTCATAATAACTGTTCTATTTGTAGTTATTTTCAATCTTGCATATATTACGTGTCGGTATTCTTATTCCATAGGTAAATGTTCTATGGTTAGTAGAGTTATAGCGGCTAGGTGCCGCAGTGTGTTGCAATACACCGCTGTGAGACGAATAACCCCACAGCCTATGATATCAACTGAACTGACCGCGGGCTCCTAGGATGACCACCATCACTACCAACCGACAGCTTACACCAGCAGTTTGTAACATTTCTTGCGTTGTTTTTTTACTTAATAGGTCTGTTAGAGTAGGAATCACACGCCACGTCTGTGTTAACACACAGGATTTTTGTTCTGGAATGTTCCCTAAGATTTATCTGTAACCAATTTATGGATATAGTTTTGGGAGCAGACCATGTTTAAGTGGAAATGTTGCGGTTTATCTTCTTAGGTGTTTTTTAGGATAGTAATGATATATTTCTTGTTTGGTTACATGTATAGAATTTTAAAGTGGCTGTTAGTTCAGAAGTTCTTTTAGTTTTCTCAAAAACATGAACCTTCACTTAACCGCCAACTGCCTATTAGCTAGATAAAAATAAATTTTGTGGCCCTACATCGCTTTCATAAAATCAAAGGTGCCTTTTTGTGCTATTATTAATCTTTGTGTAAATCGCTCAAGTTTTTCGACATCGTTACGCTTGTTAAAATCGAGAATTTCGTTAACTATGGTTAATCCAGCTGCCGCGATAGTGGAAGATTTGAGTTGGAGCCCTGACAGTGCCACTGAATATTTGTTTCCAATATCGCATTGCAATGTCACAATGGGTGTTTCATAATATTTTAGCAATATTTTTAAATAATAATTATAATAATGTTTCATATATATTTTTGAGCTATACGTATAAAGTTTCATAAAAAAAATGGTGCGTATACTAATGTACACATGGTAGAAGTTATACTTCCTTGGCGTGAATGCGATAATTGATGTTCACATTTTTGTTAAAGATGTACCTACATTGATAAAATAAATGGAGATAATAAATATAGTTAAAAGTTAGCCTGTTTATTTCGAGTAGGAGTTATAATAGGTGGACAACTCCATCAGCACATTGTAACAGAAAAAAGAGACGTGTCATCTATGAATATAAAGCAAAACTATAGTGCATGGAAGAGTCAGCTTTATCGACGATTTCAACCTTGCCGATACACGTAGTAGGGGAGACCGGGGTTGGTTGACTATAGGGGCAGGTTGACTAACTAACATAACGTCGGAAAATATAAAGTGTATATTCGTGCAAATTCGGCCACATTCGCGGACGACGACTGCGCACATCTCACCGTTCGGTTTGGTAATTCGCACTTGTCGTTCGAAGATTATAAGAGGTTGTTGTGTTTGCGTTCCGGTAAGTAAATATTTTTATCTTTACTTATTTTGTTCTCCTGCTGCTCAAACTTGCATGAATTTAAATCGGTTTGGATATCTTCACGGTTTAGTCTTTGCTTTGTGAGATTACGGGTAGTTTTTCCCGTTAAGTACGTTCAACTAAAAATTACATCGGTTTAAGATCAAAATGGACGTATGGGGCTGGTTGACTAACACTGAACAGGGGTTGGTTGACACACTCTGATCTGTGTGTCAACCAACCCCAATGAATTTTTATATCGGTTTTAATTATATTTTTATCTTCAGAGCAATGAGAACGTACAAACGGAAAACCGAAAGGGGCCCAAAGGGGAACAAAAATTGTTAGTTGCACGAAAGAATGCGGCACAGAAAGTAATAGGAAGTGGAATGGAAAAATGCAAGGACAGCAGAAAAAAAGACAGCTACAAAAATAAAAGAGGAAGAAAGAAGATGCGAAAAACACAATCAGATGATGATGTCTCTTCAGACGAAGCTGAAGATGTTCCGTTTCTTGTCTGCATGGAATCTTACTCTAAAAGCCTTCCCGGAGACGACTGGATTCAGTGGATTAAATGCAAGATGTGGGCCCACAGCAGATGCTCTACCGGAGATCTATTGTTTTACAATTGTATTAATTGTAATTCTGACGACGAGACTGATGACTAACCAACTATTATAAAACATATTTTTGAGAATTTTTTTTCTTTTTAAGAGAATATACGTTTGTTTATTTGGTTTTAAGAGAATATACGTTTATTTTTCAGCAATATATTTGTATCTGCACATATTTGTTTTATTTTTTAACGATTTTTCCGAAAAGTCAACCAACCCCATACCATGTGTCAACCTACCCCGGGTACGGGGCTGGTTGACTCAGTTTCAGTGTGTTCGAAAAATGTCAGATAACAAGTAAATGAATACATTTTAGAAAAATTTGAAAGTAAACTTCATTAGCTAACAGTATGATAAGTAACACAGCCCTAAGTTTGCGTCGATAAATCTAATACCTACTTAATGAAAAATACAAATCTGAAAAATTAGTCAACCATCCCCGGTCTCCCCTACATTCGTATTAAATTAACAACTAGCTTCATGGTGTCTTATTTTCGTTGCAAGAGAATTTTACTCTCAATGCGCCAAAAAAGAAAAACTTCAAAAATTTGTTGTCATACGAAACATTTGTCTTATTTGTTATCGACTTCTGGTCATGTGGTATCATTTTGTGAAGACCCTTAACACAGATATTTTCCAAGAGATAGAGTGTTTGGTTTTGTGAACTTGAGTGTAACCATTATATTCAATGGGTAATGTTGACAGAATGTTTTATAAAAAAAGAAATCTGAAATCTGTTATATGATGACAAAAACACAATCCTATTGTTAAACTGGAAAATAATGTCTCAGATTACAGTCTTAAATACATATTTCCTTTGAATAAATAGATTATAAACCGTCAACTTTTTCATATACTTATAACAAAAATGATTTCTTCCTTTTTAAGCAGTGTTAAATAGAAGCACAGAATTAAATAATAAATATCGTCTTCAAATTTCCATTAACTGAAGAAATTTATTCTCAGTACTAAAACTTTTTTTGAAATTGTGGACGTGTACATTTTCCGTGTCTAAAGTGAAACAGAGATAGCAAAGTAGGCGTTGCGTTGTCCAATCCAAATAGACTTCAATTCACTCAATTCTCCAGATATATGAATATATACTTAAGTCTCTACCGTTGCGTTCATTCTAATGATTAAATTGAAGAAGGGCTAATAAAGACCGAAACGTCGCAAATGTAATAATCGATATTTTGATTTACTTCCTTGTTCCACTTTCCTGCTACAACTTACAATATATACTTAATATGAAGTGAAAATCAGCTATTTTAGAGGAGGTACGCGCAAAAAATGTAGCACTACGTATCTCGCTTGTTTGACTCATGTGACTGTTAAAACTCGCTAATCGTTTTAACATAATGTCACACCTCGTACATTGCAATTTAGTTACATAAACTAATATTTTGCAATGCCCTTTATAAAATAACTGCTTTTTTTGCACGTATGGAGGCATGTAAAATGACGCTTTTAACACTAGTGCGTAAAATAACACCAATATAGTTTCGCATTCCTTACGAATAGTAAGTGGCTTATTAGATATGAAGTTTGCTCAAAAGGGAGATGTCAAAAAAAAAATTAAAAAACTTATTGAAAATTGGGTGGAAACCAACTATTTTAAATGGTGCACGTGCAAAAAATATAGCCCGTATCTCGGGTGTAATGATATTATGAATCGTGTAGAACTTAAAACTCGCTACGCTCGTTTTTACATTTTGTAATACTTTGTAACAAATGTTATATCACAGATACATCAGCTACTATTAACTTGAAGCGAAACAATAATAATCCCATATATACGAGCATTATTTTGACTGTGCAGCATTTTTTGTAAGCATTTTTTTATGAATATCAGTCGTAAACATAAAATGCAGTTCTCATTTTGGTTTAAGTAGGGCTTAATATACGACTGGAAACTGAGAGGAAGAATGTTTGGTAACGTTTGCCTCAAGCAAGATTGAAACGAGGGGATTAGAAGGCAGCTTAGTTGTACGTTGCTAGAACCACACCAGTGTATCCTGGTGAAGTCTAGGCAAATGCCTGGGCACAATGGAAAGGCAATTGAATGTTTTAGTTAAGATCTGCAGTATATAGTTTGTTCAAAAAGTCGACCTCGGATCTGTTTTATTAACATCGTATGTTAATAAGATCACATTCATCATTTACCGAATAATTAATTATATTGTATACGTTTTTAAAACTTCAACTTAATTAACCCGGCGTAAATGAACCTCATTTCAATCACATCGTCAATGAACCTGGGTGAATTTTACCTGGTTTTCGATTTCAATATATTTCGTTTGAAATGGTTTTTTTTCTTATCTGAATGAATTATCTAATAGGATATTGTTATAATATACGTAATAATAAAAAACGTTTTTAATATTATATATTTATTTATGAAGAAATTTTAAATTTGATTGATGCACTCCTCTTCGTCAACATCCGACCCCGATGGACAGCTTTCGTCTGAAGAACATTCTTCAAAATGTACTATCATTTCGTCTTCCATCACGAACAAAATAAGAATAATCGTCTTATTTATTACGTACAATCATGAAAAAAAAGAGAAAATATAAAAATGCCGTTAAAGATGTTTATCACGCGAACTATATGAACCCGGATAAAATATGCCCAAGTGCACTTTGAACTTTCCTATCACCAGTGACGTCACGCGAAACACTGGTTCGCATTAAACAATTGATGCACTATTTCCAAGATGGCAGCTACCGGGGCGCAGGAGGTAGGATACCGTCAATTGTAACAAGTGTGCGCGTTTTTATACACTAGTATGGGTGCTAAAAACCCTGGTTCATTCACGCCGGGTTAATAGTAATGGACGAATGAAGGAATTGTAGGAAATTAAGATAAGGTACGCAATTTTTGAACTAGGAGTTTGATTGGTAATCAACCATGGCCTCGAATAAGGAACCATCTCGATAATCGTCTGGAATAAAATAAATAAGTCAAGTTTTAAGATGGAAGCCAATTGGTGCCGATCTCCAAACTTTATTATTTTAAGCTTTTTAGTGACTTTTTTTAAGGAGAATCATATTTTTTTAGGTTTTTTTTAAGTACGAAGAGCATTGCCATATGAAGTTATTTTTTAGAATGTTAATTATTGAATGTTTTTCCAATAGTTTTTGAACGCGTTGTACAAATAAGATAATATAAAGTAAAGCCAACGGCTAGCTACGGGGATCGTGGTAGCCATTTCACTATGATTACATTTGGTTGCACTTTAGTCTATGATTCTAACAACTTACGGCAAAGTCTAGATTGCAGTAACATGCAACTCCATTGGTCAAGATTTATAAAAACAATCGCAGTTGTTTTCGTTGTTATAAAATAATGCACCAAGATTGCAAAATAGTGCCTATTCGTGAGAACTGCTTAATGTAAGACCGCTAAACTTCAAAGCTTTGAAACACATTCAATTTAATGTTATTTTTAGTGTTCTGTGCAAACAAAACACTTATGGAATCAATGCGGTGTCCGTCCGTCTGTTATAAACAATGTTTTTCGAGAAAAAAAGCATAAGTTTACCACAAATTTTTGTACAGAAAGAATTTTTAAAAAAAAATCATTAAGCAAACGAAATTTTTTAGTATTTTTAACATAAGTTTGTAAAGAAAAAACTTCAAAATGACAATTTGCATATAAATCAATATTGACGAATATTACGTTTTTTGATCCAATTATTAGGACAAAATATGCTTTTTGAAATGTTTAAGCAGCAAGCCTCATTTTTGAAATTTTCAGAGAGAATATTTTACGATTTGAAGGATCAGTCACTTAAGAAATGACGCGTTAGCGTTGAGATTTGATGACTTACAATGACACGCATAATATTTATGATGTATTTAATTGCCTGTTAAAATTAGGTGAAAAAATTCTCAAGTTTTGCAGTTGTAACTTCTAAACATAATAAAAAAAATAGAAAGAAAACATTTTAATATTTATGTCTGCAAACAAATGTAAATTCAAATAAAGAACAGTAAAGATTTGCATGATTTGTTGGCTGACAAACTTCGCTCTTCTCGGTCATCAACCACACTTAACGGAATTATCAACCCCCCTCCCTCTCAGTGCGGTACAAAACTGTACTGTAATTGGTTTAGACTTGGGTAACTCAGATCTGAACCGGTTCAAAGAGCCGACTCCGACAGAAGATCCGTGAGAGCCGACTCACTTTTTTTTGAGCCGACGGATCAACGGATCCGCATGACTCAATGAAACACTTAACACACAGAAGCACATTTTACTCTTACGTATCAGTTCTTGCTTTGATGCATCTATCAGCTCAAATGACTCATGCATCACATGTTTGGCTATGCATTCTTGATTCTATACAGGTCGTGATATGATTGACTGAACTAGGTAACTCAGTGGCAGACTGCAGTAACATATTCAGAACTCGGCTCTTTTTGAACCGGTTCAGTGAGCCGGCTCACACACGGGATCCAGATGCAAAGATGCAGATCACTAAAAAGACCCGTTTTTCCCATCTCTAAATTGGCTAAGAAATAACAGAGTTGATTATACGATTGCACTGGCTACTGTATTTAGGAAATTCAACTCGAATTATTAATTAATTAAATTAAATTTTTAATTAAAAAAATTGGTTGAATGTATAAGGCATTCATAAATAACATATTAAATTTTCAGATTTTTCGAATAATCTTAAGATGACTGCTCTGACTGTAAAATGTGTTCTCAGGAAATTTCGAACTGTGGTCGCAAACTTCATTTTCGTCAATATTTCTTTACAACCAGTTTTCGAATTATGGGAAAAAAATTAACATTTTGTTGTTTTTCTCTATACAATACGAATACTTACAAATTTGGCTTGTTCAATAAATTTTTTCAAATTACAATTTTTATGTACAAAAATTTGTGTAAAACTTGTAGCAATTTTATCGTTTTTATCTGATTTTAAATCGTTTATTTAGATCAAATAATCTGTGAAAACTTGGCTTTGTCATATTTTTAGTTTATTTTGAAGCATTAACATCAAAGATCGAATAAGATTTTTCATAGAAATTACAGATTTCCGAAACGTAAGTGCATTTTACATGCACAGACACACACCCTACTGCTCCTAAAATACAGTTGTGCCAGGGCGGGTGGAAAGGAGGAGCATATTGAACAGCTGGTAAACAGTCACCTTAAATTTGTTTAGGAACACAGTTCTGTACTAAGCAAGTCGTGAAATGTGGAACAGTGAAGAAGTTATGATATTTACAGGCCGCGAATACTCTCTTTGCGACTTTATTAAAACTACCTATTTTACATTTTACTTGTTCGCATCACTCATTTGAATTTCAACGACAGCAGAGGCGAATGCATTTAAAGTATAAAGTCTCGAAGTTACAGCAGCCGCTACGTCATATGTTTCAACTTTCAACATAACGGCTCTGTTGCATCTGCGACACTTTTATTAGTTGACATTAAAACGAAAATATACAGTGCGACTTTGATGCTTAGAGCACTTGCAAAAAGACAGTAAGACCTCGCTTAACGCTGCTCCACTTAACGCTGTTTCAGTATTACACGGTTTCGAAAAAAATAGTTTAGCCACTATAACGGAAATTATGGATCAATTTATACAAAATGATTCAAATGTTAGTAGCAGTTTAAAGGCAAGGCGAAGTGTCATTGATGCAATATCTTGCTGAACGAAACAAAAAGACAAATGACATTAGATGACTTCTTCACAAAAAACAATATATTATGTCAAAATGAGGAACCTTTCTCGTCGCAATATTTCATAATTTCATAAATGTTTTATGAAAAATAATCAATTTTAGCAATTTATAAATCTATAGTTAATGCGATAAAAAAAGTATTTAGCAACAAATGTTACAAAATACAAAAAAAAAACTAACAAAGTTTCTTATTCTCGGTTCTGTTTCACTTTAATACCTATTATCTACGTATTATCTAAGTATTAATATGCAGGAACTTATTGTAACGTATCTCCCGCGTTAAGCAAGGTTTTACTGTACTTGTTACTTATTAAGAACGCTAGCATTATAAATTGCTTAATAAGCATTCAACAAGCTTATTTAAGCATTAAGATTGCTTGATGAGCGATTTAAATGCTTGATAAACATTTTAAATAAAACATTTAATAAAACATATTTCGTTCGTCTTTATTTTATTTTGATAAACAAAAATATGCTGCTCAAAGTTTTATAAAATCGGCCCGACAGGACTGGATTAACACATTTTATGAAAACACTGATTTGTAGATACGAATTTGCTTACTGAATGCTGTGTTTCATTTGATATTGACAATAATATTGCAATTAAAAAAACATTATGATTTTAAGAGGTGTATTAAGGGGTTAAATTCTTTATTTTGTGTAAAAACAAATTTAATTACACTATAATATTGTCGGCAGCGTTTTTTCACTTCTTCTTGGATTATTACGACTAAGTCGACTGAAGAGAACACGAATTCATTGTTTGATCCTATAGTATTGTAATTATGCACTTCATCGTTGCATATTATTGTACCTGTAATAAGAGAAAATGAACTAATATACTCGACAGTTAATTACAGGTAAACATCGGTACATTTTATAGTAGGTACCAACTGTATCTTTGAATAATGCAATACGATGCAATGACGGAAATAAACTATGTGTAAATATCTATTTAAATTGTAAAATTATTGGAAATATGTGTATGAGAGTGCAATAAGGATAGAGTTATAGTTTTTTTTTATTAGAAATATGAGATATAAGAAAGAGATAGACAATTGAAAATAGAACGTGTGCACGTCGCATCGGTAAAGATAGGTGGTTATTGGAATTATTCAACAGCTACAGGAATAATTGAACGGGTTGTGCAGATCGATTGTAAAAGCGTCTACCTTTGTACAGGGCCGTTTTTGGAAAAATTTTTACGTTTAAAATATTTTTTACATAATTTTCCAAAAGAAGTATTTGCATGACACGAAATTTCGCAAATAAAAAAGATGATATCCACTTTGTTAAGATGAAAATCGACACGTATTAACGTCAATATAATCCTAAAGATATCGAAATCGAGGCAGACGTTTTTCTGTTTAAACAAAAATATTGCAAAAACACTAAATTTTAGGGTTTAAAAGAATTATCGTATCTAATTTGTTCGGGTGACAATAAATACTTTTAGCCGCGGGTGCAGCTATTATAGTAAATAATAAGAAATGATGCAATCACGACTGTTTAAGATACAGAGTTTTGTTCAGCCCTATTATTAAATGTATAGTTTGCTTATTACGTTATTTGTTGGAATATAATTTTGTTTTATTATGTAACTTGTTAAAATATTTGATTTTCGTTTTTAATAAAATCAGTATTGAAAAAGCATTCAGTTATATAGACAATGGAGGATAAATTGCAGTTATAAAATTCAGTGTCTTTTGACCGTTGGTAACAGTGATAAGAAAAAAAATCTGAGCATCGGAGTATGAGTATTTGTTGCAAAATCGGCTGTGTTAGTCATTAAGGTTTTAACGTTAAAAATTGTTGATTTAAAAAATGTTATTGTTGAAAAAATTTTTTGAACATTTCTTTTTCACGTGTGTGTTATTAGTACCTATTGCTGTGTTTTTCGTAAAAGTGTACGTTTTGTGTAAAAAAAGTTTCGCCTGGTAAACGCCTAGCCGCAAGAGATTGTAATGTAAGTGATTTTTAACAAACTACACATTATATATTTCTGTTTTTATACAAATTGTGGGGGAAAAATATTTGAATGAAAAATGATATCGACCACGTTAGGGTGTCGATCGTAACGTACATATAATCCGAAATAAATTTTATCTAAATTGATCCAATCATTTTTTTTTGTTTAAAAAAAAAGAGTACTAAAATCTGAATTATAGGATTTCTGGAAAAAGATTTATCGGAGTTAATTTGTTCTGGTGGCAAAAATATTTTTCTTTATTACTTAAATGTTAATTATTCATTAAACTGGGAAGATGGTCTAGTTAATCTTAGGACTGTTTGTTTGATTGAAAACGTTTCAGCATTTTTTATTAATATTTCTATATTTTGACTCAGAACTATTTTTTCTTTGAATATTTACTTATTAAGAATAAAATCGATCCTGAATTCAGACCTGTCGTCCTACTACTGGGATTATACGGAACACACGTGTAAAATTGCACGTACATTGTCTGCAATTTTGCTATTTTATGAATCAATCAGTCTATTCCCGGATGTTTCCACGTCTTTTTATCCATCAAATTTGATGTACAATTGAAAATTATTCTATTTTGTTCAACTGCTACTAATACTAGTATAGCAAAAGTTCTTATGAATGATGACTTTAAAGCAGCAAACATTTTTTTCCCTAACTTAATTTTTTAAGCCCGCGAATGGTCTCAGTGTCTTCTCACGAGGACCCAGAACTACTGGAGACCTGCCGGAGAGGCACAAGGACGAAAAAATTTCTAACATCTAATTTTTTTATCTACGTTCGTTTTTGCTACGAAATCATCCAGTCTCTTTGTTATAAACTGAGGATCAACTTTTCAAATCGCATATGATCTTAAAAATTTTTTTCAGTATAAACCAAAAACGTGTTCCCTAGTTGACAAGAACCCGTTTTTGGCTTTTATACTCAAAAAAATAATTTTAAGGACAAAATGCGATTTGAAAAGAATATATAATATGTTATGAAACAGACGAGACGATCCTGAGAAACCCAAATACCCTAGATATTATTTTTTTTTCAAAATTAATAGTGTAAAAATACAGGTTAGACAACCTAGAGAAAATAATATAATTTTATTGTAGTCAGTTATGAGCATTCTTCTATTTTCATTAATTTTATGAGTGTGCTAAATCTTGCTATGAAAATAAAAACACTGTGGTTTGAGTAAATTGTTTTAGAGTGACTTTTTACGATGACTAGAAACGACTTTTAACACTACACGTACCATAATCCGGTCAAACTATTGGTTGTAAACTTTTGATTAGAAAATTCTCATAAAATGTTATCGCTTTTTCGCATTTGACTTCATGACATTTCTATTAAATATATACAATTAATTTTACAGCATTTATGTACATTTCTATCTTTTAAATCTGATAAAATCAATATTTCTCCATTCAATCAGGTCATTTGAACATTAAGGTGCAAATAGGTGTATATTTAATCTTGGTGCGTTTAGTGTTAAAAATAAAGACTTCTTGTATACTCGATAATATTAACATGTTGACATTTTTTACAATTTCAAAATTGTCTCTTTAAAACCGTATAATTTAGTAGACCACCTGTATGCAGCTGAGACTTAAACCGTTCAATTGTATTAAAACTGAAAAGTGTCTAAAAAAGAATAATGCAATATTCTCACAGTACACTGAAAAAAACGACTGTAGTCTGTTGTGAAAAAGAAGCAAAAATAGTTGTATAAGCTGCCTCTAATACACAGATATTTTTGTTTTTTTGCGTTCTGTGCTCTGCTAAACAAGCAAACGAATATTACGGATCCAGCCATGGGCGCCAAGTAGGGGGTGAAAACAGACGTGATTACGTTCCACTGGCTTAGAGACAGAATAGAAAATGCAGGAGAGGAAAAGAAAAAAAATCAGAGTTGCTTTATAGGGTACGAATATATTTCAGTAAATATGTTGCCTTATTCACCCCATTAGAATATTCTGCTGACGCCCATATAGCTAAATAGGATTTATGAAATGACAAAAAATTAAAATTAAAAACCTACATATTTAGATATGACATCAACATAGCTGAAGTGTTCATATTTGCACTAATTTTGTGTGTGAATCTATAAGTCTCTGTGTTGCACCATTTTGTATCACCCATGCAGTCAGAGAAACTTCTTGTTGTTCAAATTTGTACAAGATTTTCCAATTTTGATCCCAGAGAAGAATAGACTTTAAAGAACGGCCTTTTTCGCTGGTAAGTCGTAGCTCGCTTTAATGAAGTCAAGTCGACCCCAAATTTATACTTCTTTTGGTGCGTTGTGAGTAAAATTTTAACAGCTAACGAAAAATCGACAGTATGAAGTTGGCCATGGACGAAATTAATGCAGTTACTGCCATCTGGAAACTATGTAATATGCTAGACGACTATAACAACCAATAGTCGTTTTAACTGTCATCCAGGGGAAAGAAATAAAAACCAAAATAAAATTTTGAAAGTGTTTTAAAAAATTTGAGGTTAATTTTTTTGTAACTACTATTCTTAAACTTTTTGAAGATTTTATTTCAATAAATTGTTTGCATGTATATTAAATATTAGTTTTTATGACACCAAAGAAGTATAACTTCAAACCTTTTTATACAGTTAGACCTCTATAAAAAGCATTTTGATTCAACTGAATTTTCAGTCTATATAAACTATCAATAGTTTTTATTTCGAAACAACCTGTGTTAGATAGATTTTATAATATTTACGTGTGTATGTAATAAAATATGCAGAATGCAAAATACTGCAGCAATTTTGTGCCATAAAGAAGTTAAATTTAATATTTGAGTAAAATCTTTTGTTTTTAACCGACTTTAAAAAAAAGTAGTACTATCTTATCCATTACTAGTTTTAACCTGCGGCTTCGCTAGCATTGATATTGCTTCTGACAGAAACCTTTTATGAATAAAGAGTATCTTACAGTAAGTTTGGTTACCAAAATGTATAAATCCAGTTAGTACTCTCCTAGATTGTGTAAGTGTAACCGTGTGTGTGAATACAATTCAGTGGAATAGCTGTCGTGCGCACTGGCTTTGCTGCGCGTTACGTATATCCGTTCGGTTTTTCGTCACATTTTCTGGGATTACTGTCATCTACTTTTTTGGGAGTTGCGAGTGTTGCGACGTTAGATGTTTAGTATTTATTAGACTTGGGAATAATCGAATGATTTTGATAATCGAAAGGTTGATATTCGAATAATTTTTATAATTGAATGATTCGTTCGAAATGATTCCGTCAATGTATCATAATAATAAGTATGTGGGTGCCATGCGTAAATGCATTAAGGTTTCAAGTCTCGAATACATTTTTGGTCTCGGTTTCGATTGCCAGTCTTGAAAGAGTCATCTAGATACTGTACTTCATAATACTGACGAAGATAAAAGATGCAAGTAATCGTATTCAGTACCTACTATGTGATGCATATAAACCATCTTGAGTGGTGGATTCTATCTGTCTATGCTTTCGATATGATTGTTATAACGAATGAACTTTCGATTATAAGACTTGAGAGAGTCACCTGCTTGCAGTGCTTCATGGAACACTAGCAGATAAAAGACTTAAATACTGTGAAATGCGACCTGAGAGAGTCAGTTGCAGTATTTAAAGAGTAAAGAAAGAGCGAGGTATAATAATTTATTACTGGAGATTGTATTATTGAATTATTTTGAATAATCTCTCGAGACTTCTCGAAATATTTTAATAATCGACCAGTTTGATAAATTATTGTCACTTGGAATATCTCATCTTTAGTTTATACATCACTTTTGTTACTACTAGACTTTAATATTTCACGACAAAGACAGATGAGTAGTGAGCAAGATTTGTACTCGGGCGAAGCCGGACCGAGCAGCTAGTTACAATAGAAAACTGAATGGTGCGCCAATATTAAATTTGCATATAATGAGTCTTGCAGAATAGGTGTTTGCTGCACAAACTGAAAAAGAAAGAGATTCGAACGCAGAGAACTAAAACCTATACCTTATGTGTTATGCATCCAGACGCCTTACTTTACCGAACCTAACCTAACCTAACAGACGCGACAGTATATCTAACGTGTAGATGTTTTTGAACTGAGTGCTCTAAATTGATGACTGTGAACGGTGAAAACAGTATTAAGTAACCGCGGAACCAAAGTTCAAATGAAATAACTTTCAAAGAGTAGCATAGATATTTCGTCCTGGTATTTACACCAATATTCTATTTTCAAAGTTAAAAAAAATACCTATTAAACAACTAAGAAACCCGACTGTGTCTGTAACACAAAAACGCTGTTGGGAAATGAAAAGAGCTGCGTAGGTCCGTAGATACACGACGGAAGCTATGCTTCTTACACATTTTAATGTTTAAAATATATACATATACACAAAAAAAACAACATAATTTTTTAATTAAAAATTGTTCAATTATTATTCAGTATATAGTAGACCCAATAGAATTCTCGGTGAAGGAAGGTTTGGTTGAGGATCAAGAAATAAGCTTTACCAACGTTGGCCACTAGCGAACATTGGTAAAGCTTATTTCTTGATCCTCAACCAAACTTTCCTTCACCGTGATTATTTATAAGAAATAAAAAAATAAATAAAATGATGTCTGCTACTTTCCATCTATCGTTTATACTTTAAGACACTCCTGCAGCGACTTTTTGCCAATCAAAGTAGTTCTGTGCACTGGTCTACCGTAATACTGTTTTGGAATTTGGATTGCATGTTTATGGTGGCACTAAGTCTGACTTTCGTTTATATTATGCACATACATTACGGGACGCAAGTACAGCTACTGTACGTATATACCGTGTGGTGTGCTGTGATGTGGTGTGCGCTCAGGAAGTGTACTCAAAGCTGCTAACTAACTCAAACTATCCCCTCCCTCCAAGATAAACAAGTACTTGTTAAAGTTATTAACCTAACACCACGTTAATGCTAATTAAGAGATTGCGCTGAACCCTGGCGTATCCTATGTCCATATTAGAAATCATTTTGAGAGACACAAACGCCGTAAAAATCACGCGAGATTCCAAAAGATTTAAAATTTCATGATATTATTTCATTGGAAATATTAACAAAACTTACAATAATCGGTGAATACCTAGTTTGATTGTTAATTGTTACGAAAATATCGAAAAATCTGTTAAAAAAGAAACATGTTTTTTCACGCTTCTAGTTTTTGGAACGCACCTAAAAAGTATGTTATAGAAACGCCTATAAAACACGTTTGTTTTTTAAAAGATTTTTTGATATTTTTGGAATAACTAACAGTCAAAATAATTGATGCAAAATTTCATTGATTGTTCTATGTTTTGTTAATATTTCCAATGAAATAATATCATATGTAATTTTAAATCTTTTGGAATCTCGTGCGCGTTTTAGGGCGTTATCCTCTCTCAAAATGGCTTCTAATCGGTACATTTCGCACAATGCTCGAGAGATAAGCGTCAGCAATCTAGTATTATATATGTCGTAGGATAATTGAAAAAATCGTATTTTCGCGAAAATTCTAGGACTTTTGCAATAAAACGGATATTTGGAATCCGGTTTTCTGCAATCGTCCCAAGATTTTTGCAAAAATCCGATTTTTTCAATTATCTTTTTTTCTTCACACCCTGTCGAAAGTGCGTACTTTCGGCTTCGATTTTAAGACAAAAAGCCTATGTATTGCTGGACTTACTCACATGCCGTCTGTTTTCTCCTGCACACTGATACGGAAGTACGTACTTTCGACCAGATATGAAGAAAAATAGTATACAACATACGGCCAGAAAGTTGAAATTCCTGCACTGCGCGTAACATGATGCCCGAGGCGAATGCAGAAATGTCAACTTTCTGCCATTGCGATGTAATACGTATACTATTTCCCACTGCATGACACTTAAAACGACTATTGGTGTTAACTAAAGGTCATCTAGTATATTAAGTAGTTTCCAGATGGTGAAAGTGCATTGATTTCGTCCATTTATCATTTCAGTTAAGATTTCTTACGGCCAACTTCATACTTTTGAATTAGAGTTGGGTAACTCAGATCTGAACCGGTTCAAAGAGCCGACTCCGACAGAAGATCCGTGAGAGCCGACTCAGTTTTTTTTGAGCCGACGGATCAACGGATCTGCATAACTCAGTGAAACACTTAACACACAGAAGCACATTTGGCACTTACGTATCAGTTCTTGCTTTGATGCATTTGTCAGCTCATGCATCACATGTTTGGCTATGCATTCTTGATTCTATACAGGTCGTGATATGATTGACTGAACTAGGTAACTCAGTGGCAGACTGCAGTAACAAATTCAGAACTCGGCTCTTTTTGAACCGGTTCAGTGAGCCGGCTCACATACGGGATCCAGATGCAAAGATGCAGATAACTAAAAAGACCCGTTTTTCCCATCTCTATTTCGAATTTAGCTCTGCGCGTACATTGGATAAAAAAATATTGTACAGCAAAATTTGACATATTCCACTGTGGTTTGTGCCCCCAGATATAACACGCAGCAGACACACACATATTGTGACATCTTTATACATAGTTTATGTCAAACCGCGCCACACAGCTCAGTGCACTTAAACTGCAAATAACAAGCGTCGTCGTTGCCTCTCGACGTCTACATTACATAACTGTCAACTAGTAAACTGGAGCGGCTCTTCTATTAGAACTTGCTCGTTGTACGATAATTACTGACAGTCGAATTGTGGTCAACCGGTTATCTAATTGCATTTTAAATAGACGATGGTGTGAATACAACGTCAGTAGCGTCACTTTAGGGATCGTCACACGCAAACAGGATAAAAAGAAGAGGATTCACAAAATATCTTTTAGGTCGCTGTGATTGTGACGCAGAATGTCTTATAGCAACGTTTCCAAAAAAATTTTGACCGCAGCCCGGACGAGGTTTTAAAATTTCTCGCGACTCACCTTATGAAAAAAAACATTTATTTACAAAACAAATTTAATTTTTTAATAGAAATCAGGTTATTTATTTGCTTATTTTATACACAAAAATTTACGATTTTTTTGCGACCCGGTATCTTATAGTGTTGTCAGATTCGTGCTTCCAAATATCATGACTTGAATAGAAAAAACTATCAGAAAAAAATGTTTTATATACGAAAAAGAATAAAAATAGTTTTTATTAATTTGGGTTTATAATTATAAAAGCGTGGGCCGTGATTATCATAGAGCTTACAACCCACACTTTAATAATAATGAAGTTAAATTATTAAAAACTATTTGTATCCTTTTTTCTACACTGTGATAAGAGCTTGTCTCTAAAAAGTTTTTTACTCTAATATTTTATTTTCAAATTTTTAGTTAGGTTGGTTTTAACCTATGCATTTCTCATAATGAAAAGGTAATCCGCCATCTTAGGACGTCCACCTTATTGGATTTAGAATGACGTCACACAGCTTACTATATTCTACTTGTCGTGCCCTTTTATTCGATAGCAATATCGAGGGAGTGTTAAAGAAAAAGGGGACAATCTTCTACGGTCTTTTTATAACAATTCGAATATGTGATCCTGCATGTTTCGTTTTAAATTATCCATTTTGTATACCAGTACATTTAGTAGAAAATGGACAATCTGTTTTTATTGTTATTAAATAAATATCTTTCAGATATATAATGACTTATGCATTATACAATTAAAAAAAAAAACTCGGGTCGCAATGCCAAAACCCTGGTGACATATGCATTGTAGCTTTATTACGTAAAATTAAGTTTGTTTTTGGACAAAATAAAAATAATATGTTTTCATCTTTAAAGTTCAATGCCAGATATATGTTATAATAGAAAACAGTATCACGGGTAATTGGAATAATGAAAATAAATCAATTTAAACACTCATTGATTGCAACGTTTCGTCTTTTTTTATTAAGACTTTTTCAAGCTCTAAAAATTTTTTACAAAAATTAACATTCATATAATAAAAATATTGAACATTATGAATTAAATAATTTACTATCGTTTAAGCATATTGAGGTTAGTCACACCACTGTTTCTTTTTAGTAAATTATTTAATCCATAATGTTTAATATTTTTATTATATGAATGTTAATTTTTGTAAAAATTTTTTAGAGCTTGAAAAAGTCTTAATAAAAAAAAGAAGAAACGTTGCAATCAATGAGTGTTTAAATTGATTTATTTTCATTATTCCAATTACCCGTGATACTGTTTTCTATTATAATTTTTTTTTCTCAGTTGAAATATTGTTAGCAATCCAACATCTACACCAAATTAAATACACTCTTCAGTAAGTAAATTTGCATCCGCAAACAAGTGTTTGAATAAAATTTTTAATCCGGTCATGTCAATCCGATTTTACAAAAATTTCAGGAGCACCTTTTAATATATACCAAAGGGTTAAATTTAAATTTTGAATCAAATCAACTCTTAAGTTGGTCCGATTAGGCCCATTTTAAATAGGCATCGTGCGGTGATGAATTCCAGCATGTGGACGAAATTTCGACATTTTCAAAAATTGTGTCAAATTGTTCAGGAGGCTATGAAATGTCGAGAAATTTTGATACGATCTCTAGGTCCTGTCATCCGACCGACGCCATAGTGTATGTGCCATATGGCAAATACACTAAAAAACAATCGCGCTTTCATTTCTGGAAAGTAACATTTCTAAAATGCAATAAATCATTTTAAAAATGCATTGTTTTATTTCCATCGTCGCTAAAAGAAACGCATTAACAAACTCTAATGTAAGTATGTACACAGTCAAGACATGAAAATATTCTTAACAATTGTGTCTTTTCTGTGACAGTTTTTTGTTAGTGGAAAAATATCTTCATCATATATAAAATATAATCATAAATCATTCGCTTTAAGCTTTTCACAAAAAAAGAATATATAGATATGTATGTGTATTTAGTCCTTGCTCTGACCATACAAAAGTCTACGGGACAATTTTGATATTGTGTTTAACAAACAACATGAAAAACATTAAATCAGTGGCTTCCTACGTTTTTTTATGTCATTTTTTTGTTATCATTATCTTGAATATAGCACTACTTGATGAAATTTATACAGATTATAGAGAAGTATTAATCATTTACAATTATCATCATCTATACAACGATTCCTTTTTGCTTGCCTGGCAGTCCTCATATTATATAACTACATTAGGTGAGAAACATGCAACAAAAAATTGTATTGATGATCATGTAAATAAATGACGCTTCCCTATAGTCTGCATAAATTTCATCAAGTGGTGTTGAGCCGTATTTGAGGTACTGATAATAAAAACAAAAAAAAACTCGGGTCGCAGTGCCAAACCCTGCTGACAATATATAGTGTATTTGCTAATATAGGTAGTGTAGTTTTATTATTAAAATAAAAAATTTAACCCCTTCAAATATTTTTTTTCTTAATTGCAATATTATCATCAATCGAACATTTACATTAAATTAAATATACCCTTCAGTAAGTAACACCATCTGAAATTAGTGTTTTAATAAAAGTTGTACGTCCGGTCTTGTTATGTCGATTTTATTAAAATATTAGGAGCACTTTTTAATTGCTACTAAGGGATTACATTTCAATTATGAAACGATTCTCAGAATTTTTTCGGTATTTTGAGGCCTAAAGACATTTTTCAATCTTTAAAAACCATCTTTAAAATGGCCCAATTAGGCCCATTTTAAATATGCTTGGTACACACACACACACACAAATATAAACTTTTTAAAAAATGATGCCAAGTTGTTTAGAATGATGTGAAACGTCGAGAAATTTTGGTCCAATCCCTAGGTCCCGCTATCCGACCGATACCAATAGTGTATGTGCCATATTATCTGTTAATTTCAATAATAAAATTTTAGTAGCGTTGCACAGTAGACTTCTGTACAGTGGGAGCTTAGACTATAATATGTATAATAACACTGCTTTCCAAACAGAACATACATTCCCTACTTTTAATTTTGTTTGTATTGTATTTTTCAACACAAATAGAGGACTTTACTTTCTGACGGTATTTTTTATATTACAAAGCTTCTAAAAACGTCCATTGTTATCATAATGGCATTATTGACAAATACTTATATACGCATGTTATAAGTATAGTAATCAATAATTTAATTAGCGTGCCTATCGATAGGTATACAATGTCCGGAAGTTGGCTTTCATGATTTTTAGAACGCAACTGTAGTTCTTTTTTTTTGGGAAGTTTCTAGGAATTTTTTTATTTTCCTAGTTGGTCCTTTAAAAACAAAAAAAAATAACTTTTTGTTATACACATACCTAAACTGAATGTGTTAAGCGAAGTGCGTTATGTTACAGCTGGAAAAATTCCGTCTGACGGTCTAACCTTTTCAGGATTACCGTCCCCTTTAGGAGAAAAAAAGTTCTCATAGTTCCTAATAAGAAGCTAAATTTATATGAAATATTAAAATTAAAATAAAGTTGCATATTGTATGCACATAATTTATCTCTTTATTTATCTATTAAAAATCATAAAATCCTCCTTGGAAAGTTCCTGCGCCCACTGGGGGGCAGTACTCCCTCGTTGGGAATCTATGATCTAGGCCAATGAATCTAAATATAATCGAAAAGATTTTTGAAAAATAATTTTTACGTATCAAAAAATAAATATTTTTATGACATTTTGAGTAAAAAAAGTTTTCGTGCAAAATTCCTTCTTCAATGATTTATAAAAAAATGTATTAAAAAATGTTTGCAAGACTTTAACTCACGATAGGCACATGACCCCATAAAAACTTCGCAGTTTTCGAGATTTTAAAACTTTCTTTTTGATTTTAAAAACGCTTGTCCGCGGTCATAACATAAAAGATAAAGCCTAACTTGGATAAGAATCTCAAAAATGAAACCCAATCTCATTAAAATATTGTTATTCCAAAAGATAATTTAGATGTTTTGTAGTATTTTGAAATACGCATACTTATATATATTTCGTACTTCATTGTATTTTGCATATTTTCTTGTGATAAAGCAAAAGGTGGCTGACATTGAATTAGCTTATAAGTAGCAAAAAAATAAACCCGACCCTGATTCAAATTATCAGTTTACAAAAATAATGGATGCATTGAAATTTCGCTCTTTGAATCGAAATTTTTGCACACGTGAATAAATCGTGTAAACATTTTTTTTTTCTGAGTATATTTACTTACGTTATTATAATGTAGTACAAAAGTGTTATTTCTAACAAAGAAAACTTTGTAAAATACAAAGTGCGTAGACAAAAAGACGTATGTATGTATGTCTCTATGTGTGTACGCCATATCCTGTAGAAAATGTGGGGCGTATGCAAGAACAGACTCCCTGCTCTGTTTTTCCCCTTTCTCATTCGGGTGGTATGTATGCAGTAACATATGGGTTTGGTATTGCGCTCCCGTGCAAAAAGTGTTAACACTTTTGACACTGTTGAGTTTGTGATACAAAGGTGTAAGAAATCTGTCACGTATGTATCATTTATCTATTTTTGCAATGCACAAGTACGATAATATTAAAAACCCGGGTCGCAGTGCCAAAACCCTGCCGACAATATAGTGTATTTGCTTATACAGGCAGTGTGGCTTTATTATGCGAACTTAAGTTGGTTTTTGGGCAAAATAAAAAATTTGACTCCTTAATACACCCCTTTAAATAACATTTTTTTTTTCTTAATTGCAATGTTATTATCAATCGAACCTTTATACCAAATTATATACAACATATTCAAGTTGTTATTGTCCATAATATTATATGTTTGTAGATATTGGATAATTGGACATAAATAAAAAAAATTCTAAATTTTGTTAACAAAAATTTTTTCTGTCAATTAATTTTTAATTTAATTTAATAAAAAATAAAAAAATAAAGAATTTTGGAAATTGTAATGAGTATTATAAGGGATGTATAATATGTTATTATTATTAAACTACATAAATCAAGGTATATTATAATTATATTGTTTTAATTTTATTAACTCATTGTATTATTTTTAATTTCTTGTTATGTACCTATGTTTTAGAAGCCTGATGAATTCTTAATAAATAAACCGAAACGTCGCTTAATTGATTATAAATTTTAATTTTGTCCAATTTCCTGCTAATTTTAAACTTAAAAAATTATGGATGATAACATTAATATTGATTTACTTAAGTTTAGTGTACAATGACATTCTAAATTTGAAATGATTGTCTTGAGTAATTGAAAGATTTTCGTATTTTAATTTATATATATAATGAAATTAAAAGTTTGAAAAGATTAATTTAAATTTTCTAATTTTTTATCACTTGATTAGTTCTAATAAAAAAAATTTCCAATATTTAGAACGAACCTTCAGGATAGCCATAGGTTATATATTATCGCGTTAAAATAAAGACGCTACTTGTGGAGACCAATTTTGGAACGTAGGTAAGTCGACGAAAAAACTCGTTACTATCGAGCGGGGCGCAGCCACGCAAGGCATGATTGTAAAACGGTGGAGCCGAAACCTCCATTATTGTTGCTGCCGAGCGAACTATAAAACATTGTTTATATTAATTGCGTATAGAGCCGCGAGTAGCGACTAGTGTACTCGTATATATAAAAATATATGTTTGATAGATCACCGTGAAAGTTGGCACATGTATATTTTTTCACAAAGAAGGTTTTTATGTTATCCACTTGGTTGTAACTCGCTACTAGATAGCGTTAGGTGGAGCCGATGGCTCCACCCTTGTTGTTGCCAAGCAGGCTATAATGCACTGTTTATCTTAATCGCGTGTAAAGTCGCGAGTAGCAGCTAGTGTAAACATAGAGTTCAAAATGAATAACCGAAATGGTGTGCATTTCGCTAGCAAAATTGGAAATAGTTACGGTCTGTTAAAAAATAGACGATTACTTTTGTTGGCCTATATTTACTGTATAGTCTGAATAAAAACAGAACAAAAACAAAAAGAACTTTTATAGCACAAAATGCAAACATGGTGGGTATAATATAGTCGGTACACTACATGATGTAAATTTTAAAGTACAATTTTCTAGATTACATTACACAAACTTTCATTCGTCGGACGTAGAGGAGACGTGAACATTTCTTTCAAAAACACGCCAAGTGTTGGGCGTCGATAAACAGTATCGTACTTAAGAATAGTGAAAAATAGTGCGACAATAAACCGAACAGTGTAGAGTAGTAGTGAGAGCACTCGACTCCCATTCCCGAGGTACTGGGTTCGAATCCCGGCGGGGGCAAATTTAGCTGGGACTTTTTTTCTTACTGTTTCTCTCCAAAAGGCGATAATTTCTGTATCGGCCATCGTGTTGCGGTTTCATATGGTTTCCTTCAATTAATTCCAGATAAATATCGAGGTGGTTCTTTATTAGAAGCCATGGCCGATTACTACCTTTGCTCAAATTTCACATAAGTTGGAGATGGAAAATAGTAATAGTGCGAATGGCGTCTGTTCTGACAAAACGTCGAGAAATGGACGTTAAACGCATTTTATAATATAATGAAATAATAGTAAATTCAAAATTGTATATCTAGTAGCATATTGATATACGTATTACGACGAGCTGTGACATTGCGTTAAAACGAGGCTTTTAGCAGTCACACGAGTCGTAATATATGCGGTATTTTTTGCATGTACGCCTTATAAAATAGCTAATTTTCATTTAACATTCAGTATATTTTGGACATTTTAACTGTGACATAGAATCAGTAAATTGATCTTTAAAATTGTAGTTAATATACTGAGGTTTCGATACTCAACAGTTTTACTTCATTTATCGATACTGTGTCTCGGAGGCTTCGAAATTTCGCAGTAGCATTCTAAGGATCACAATTTTAATCTAAATTAATTTTTAGAGTCAGTTTAACTACGTTAGATAATAGCAACAAATTCGAAATTAACATTTATAAAACTTTTTTAAAAATACTAAAGTTCGATCCTGGTTTACTACACTGGTTCACAGTTCCCCAGGTATATGTACTAAAAACAAATTCCTATATAAGGGATGTGATAACTAATGTTTTTAGTTATTGCTAATATGCTCCTGATTTTAGACCGAGTGACCGAATGAAAGTATTGATTCTAAAATGATTAGACCTGTGGTTCTTATTTAGTCGCACATTTTCTTAAAAAAACAATGAAACTTGTGTAACAAATAAATAAAAACACTTGAAAAGTCTACAAAAATTATTATTAAATTATTTCTCGACGATCGTTTCGGACAATAAGTCCATCCTCAAGAATATAAAACATAAAATTTAATAATAATAATAATTTTCAAGCGATTTTAATTTATCTGTTATCTGTTAACGTTATTTGTTATTTTTAATCATGTTTTACCAAGTGGGAGTGAAAAAACAGTGCAAATTATATCAAACATTTGTATTTCTGCAGAAGTGCAAATATAAAAAAAATTGCAGGCGAACAAACTCACATATTGAACAATAGCCATACGAGAAATTACATTTATTTGCGTTTTGAGGGCAGGACAATTAGATTCTGAATTTATATCGAATACAATTTTTCGACCCCGTCCACTATTCTTCGTTTGTTTATGACTCACATAGTGTATAAATTTAGTCTGAAACAATCCATATAAAAAAATCCCAAATCATCTGCGGTCAGAACCAATGTTCCAAGTTAAAATTGTTGATTCAGAACATATTCACCCATCCTTGACATTTTTTATAGTGATTGCAGTGCATAAATGACACCGCGTGGAAAGATTCAACGCTCAAAATTGTGCCATAAGTTTTCCGTAATAGTCTCACAACAAAATATCGTGATGCTGAAATGTTCAATAAATACTCGTACTTATTTCAATGTTCATGCCTCATAATCTTAATAAGGTACAAAAGGGTTTATAGATATTATACTGTAATTATCTTAAGGAGCTTTAATCTACCTGAACACATTCAAAATGAACGTTTTTTTGGAATTTTTTAGGGTGTACAAAGTAAACAATTAAATAAAATAAAAATGGCATGTTATTTATTGGTCACTTATGTTTGACAAAACATTTAAAAAAAAATAACATTCTAAACAAAATAGCGAAGAAATTTTTCAAATCGGTTCACAACTGATGGAGCTAATAGGGAATACACAAGAAAAATATACGTCAAATTGTATAACCTCTTTTTTTCAGTCGGTTAAAAATAGAATAAAATATATGAGATTTTAGAAGGGTTGAAAAAATGATGACACTCTAGGCATGATAACTGCTGGAAATATTGATGAATCAGAAAAATTCAAAGAGATTATTGTAAAGTTAGGTTTCCTTTATCGCGTTTGGGGTTATTTTGTTTTAAAAACTTTTTATACACAATTAAAAACCAAAATTTTGCACGAAAAAAGTAACTTAGATTCGTAAAACACAAAAGAAAGCGCCCCATAATGTGTCAACTTCTCAACAAAGATAGAGAACCAAGAAATATTATCCAGGGACCAGAAACACCGAGAGAAATAATAGTACAGTAAAACCTGTGTACACTGACCACTTACGGTTCTCGATAAGAGTGGTCATTGTATGCAGGTGGTCAATGTACAGAGAATGAAAAGTGGAAAGTGTAATTAAGCCGGTTCCTAGAAATACTGGTCAATGTAGAGAGATGGTCAAATTACAAAGGTGGTCATTTGTACAGGTTTTACTGTATTTATAAATTATGCCATAAAACCAGAACCAGTATTTGATTTTTAATGAAGCACTCTGTCTACTATTTTAGGCGCAATCTAAGCACTAGCTGAAAGCCTCTATATATATACTCGTTTGATCTGTACATCTGTAAATATGTGTCTTTTTAAATAGATGGAAAGTTATCCGCGGACCTAGGATCCAAAATAAGTCAATACTAATTTATTATTACAATAAATCAATATTACAGAAATCAATATTACAGAAATCAATATTACAGAAATCAAGATTACAGTAGTCGATATTTCAGTCGACGATAAAGTAGTTGCGTAATATAATAGTCTACCGTTAGATGTCGTTAAATTACTCTATAATAAGTCATTTTTTTTAAGACAACATGACTGATTGTTAACATTCAACTGGCTGGAGACTGTATTTAAATTAGTTTAAAGATATTTTTAAGAACTATTTGACTTTAAATCGTAGACTAACATGGAAACGACGAAGCAACTAATTTATGACATAGCTAATAAATAAATCTTTTATGGTATGTTAAGATTTGTTGTTTTGTAAATGATATTTATACTTTATATATATTGTTTCCACAGACGCCTGAGGAAGGAATAATACATTCCGAAACATTGCGCTAATAATACTTTAGTATTGACTTATTTTGGATTCTAACTCCTCGGATAGCTTTCCATCTATTTAATTCATAATCAGGATTGGAACAAATTTTAAAATATGTGTCTTTTTTTAAAGGAAATAAGGACTGGACATAATACTTCTAAAGTTGAAAACTTTGGACACCCTGTATAATTTTCAGACAGTGTACGTGTAATAAAACCGTAAAAGAGTGTAATTTCGAAGTTGTTTTTTCGTATACAGGTGGGAGCTTTTTATTTAAATAAAAAGAACTAGGTGAAGTTGAAAAGTGAAAAATAATGTCGAATGAACATGATCCTTGGCTCAGACAAATCCAGAAGATGCATTTCCTGTGTGCAAAATGCACTATTCAACTTAGTTTCCGGAATATATATTACATAATACTAACATGAGTGCATTTGTTTGTATGCATAAAAAATATCCAATCCGTCTAACGGATATTACATCAATAAATCTTATAAAATATATGTAGGTGTATTATATAATATGTAGGGGAGATCGAATACGATTCTAATAATGTTTTTTTGTGTTTTTTTTTTCAGTTGTCAGCAATATTTTTTTAATCAGAAAAAAATGCCAATAAAAATAAAATCCAGAATATTGTTTTTCACTTTTATTATTCTGTAAAAATATCTGTCTGTTAACAACGGAATCAAATAAAGCAACAGTTTAGATAAATTTAAACTTTCACTTAATTTTTTAAGAGATGAAAACAGTACTTTTGATTGACATTGAAGAAAAATAAGATGCTAATTTTTAACATGTCAAGAAACGAAAACCGAAACCAAGGATAATAATGAAAATAATAATCTTAAAAGCTGGCCTACATTTTTTTTGCTATTTTTATAATTTTTTTCTCAATCAATAGATGTGTTTGGTATATTAGAGTAGAATAAACACTTCAATGAAATTTACTCTGAGAAGTGTACGTTAGGTTTACCATATATGTACACTTTTAACAAACACAGACTAGTGACAGATTTCACAACGAGGCTTAGATTTAGGTTAGAATTAGAACAGAGGGACAAGTTGTTTTTATATTGTTTTTATGTTGAAATTGACTCATTTTAAAACACAAATAATAAATAAAAAACGGATAATGAAAATGTACATTGCCAAATACAGACATGTCACGTGATCTACTCTACTCTACGTACTCCTGCTCTACAGTTGGAGTTGCCAGTGTTTGCCTCTTTCGTTCGACACTGTGATGCCAAGCAGAGCAGTGCATCTTACTCCTGCGAATAACAAACGCAGTAGTGTAAGAAATGTTGACACGTTTTAAACTGGGGTACGATACCAAATACACCTATTATTATGAAGTATAAAGCTAAATTCTAGGGCTGTTTTATGATTCAAATATAGTTACGTATTTTTTTATTCTTATCACATACAAATTATTAGAGAATATATGCACAGCTGCACCGTAAGGCCATAGGCTCCACCAAAAACGATACTCATATTCACTGTTATATAATATTATTCATTCGAGACGAATGGGAAACTTGAACACACTGTGAAAGAAAGCGAAAGCAATAAAATGGCCATTACGATTTGGTTACGTCTTACAACTAGGGATGAGATTTAAGCTTTAAAATAGCCGACCATGTAGACAAACTAGAGTGCTGAGTGAGGCGAACGAACCTGTTCCATCCCTGAGTAGGTACTGTCTCTAAAAATATGGATTAATGTAAAATAAAACTGATAGTGATGTATGTGGGTATTGTGAGGAAGTGGAGGACGCTAAGCATACTGTATTTGTATGTATTAAATGGCAAGAACAGCGAAATGAAATGGAAAGACAAGTACAGACTGACGTAAACCCTGACAACACTATTGAGGTAATGCTAAAAAGTAGAAATAACTGGGAAGCAATCATGAATTTCATCCACACAATCATGAAGGTGAAGGAAAGTAAGACGAGCTTTCTCTTGATGTTATGCGTACGCGGTTCCAAGAGCAAAGTTTTCTCCTCACGAGGAGGGATTTTAGTCAGGAGGAATCTGACACTACCTGAATAGGTCAGGTGTCTTATGCAAGATTTCCCCTCCTCGCAAAAAAAAGAATAAATAAACAAATAAAACTATTTTTTTGAATATCAAAAAAATATTGTTTTTTCTTGAAAATACAATTTAAAAAAATGAGCGAGTCTTCCGCAGTAGTCGCGAATGATATGTACCGTATTTATTTCACACTGCATTTATAAAAGCACAGTTGACAACTGTGCTCTCTTTCTCTTTCACATGCGCCAGCTGTCGGTCGCACCAAAGAACCATATTATAGAATAATTTGAATAGCACGCGCTTTTCTCACTTCCTTAACGCATTTCTACTTCATTCACAAAACTACTTCCCATATCGAGAGCTCGAAGATATTACTCATCAAAAATAAGCGTTTCTTACAGTAGTCGCCAATGATGTGTAACTTTTTTTTTTCACACTGTATTTATAAAAGCACGATTGACAGCTGTGTCTTCTCGCTCTTTCTCACTTTTTTTCTTTCTAACATACTACAGTACATACGCCAACTGTAGCTTGCCCCTAAAACTAGAATAGAGTAAATTGAATAATTTGAATAGCACGCGTTTTTCTCACTCCTTTAACGCAGTTCCGTTTCATTCACAAAATTACCCCTCAATCGAGAGCTATGTTACACATTCAATAATACGTTTTTCAATGTATTCTGAAAAAAATAAAGTGAAACTTGGCCCACCCAGTTTCAAATTCTAGTTACGCCAATATAAGGACCGTTGTTTACAGGACGTTTTACATAACTCATCTATTACAAGCCCCAGATTTTAATACGAGAGATAATAAAATATAAATTGGATTTTTATAAGATTAAATAATTATCTATTGAAATAATTAACAGGTACTAGACTCAGATAACTCGAACTGTTGGAAGCTTTCAAAAATAGGACTCATATCGTTTGTCGATAACAACAATGCCGGTAGAATTCATTAGATAACGTTCATTTATTGCAATGACGACATCAGATAATGTGTCACTGATCCCAGGCACAGTTGAGAAATAAAAATGTCACATTTTGAAGTGTTTTCTGTAACTTTAAAGGGGAAATAATTCAACGGCGGGGAAATGTAAAAGAACCCTTGTATAACGCATCAATGAAACGAGTTCATATCTCTAAAAAATGTTTCACTTCCCCTGTGAGCTTGTGTGGGTGATATCTAAGGAATTTATTCCAGATTGGAAATCTTTTCAATATATCGCCTAGCCCTAGCTGCGACTGTTCGAGGTGCTTCAAAGCATTCCTACGACTCTGGTTATCATGTTCCGAGCTTCCTTGTTATTTCTTTCCTTCCTAAAGACTCTCTCACATCATGTTTATAAAAACACAATAATATTCTTCCTTCTATTGAATAGGAACATGCAGGTACCATGCAGTGTATTATTCCAGGGTGTCAATTGGAAACATTTGTAATTTTTTTTATTATGTCGGTATTCGTATGTGTATTTTCAAGTGCGTGTTTGTATATTAGAAACTATAATCCCATCAAAAAAATTTTATATGCAATTGGTTGGTTGCCAAGACACAAGGTCATAATGCTTTCATTGTTAAAAAGTTATGAGATCTCTAGTAGAGCCAAGCCCCTAGCTGAGCTTCGAATTGTACTGCGCTTCCAAACGCCAAACTGTCCAAACTCCAAACTAACACAATATGTACTTTGGACTTTGGACAGACCCCATAGATCATAACGCGTCATACAAATCGAAGCTCAGCTAGAGATCTCGTGACTTTTTATCAGTGAAAGCATTATGAACTTGTATAATATAATTGTGAACTTGTGAATATATAGGCGCATATGTAAGCTTGACATCTGACCTTGACACATGCGTATTTATACGACAGTACTGGACAGCCAGTCGAAGACTTGTGTTTAGTAAATATTGAATTACTATAGCCTCGCAGTTTTCAGTAAAATCCTTGGAAGGATTTCATTTCCTTTGGGTAGGCGCCCTAGATTATTTTTTTCCACTATTTTTCATCATCAATGAAAGTTTGAGGACCACCTTTGCACATTTTGCATATATTCCTTTATGCACAGATATGCACCCCCTATACGAGGGGTTGGAGAGGGAAACTTTCTGATTTCTTAATTTTTCCGTTGTTTATATGCAAATCCTAGCCTACATACTAAATTTCAGCCTTCTAGGACTTCAGAAAGTACCCTAGAGGTCAGTGAGTCAGTGAGTGAGTCAGTCACGAAATCGACGCATTTTAGACGTCAATAAATCTGAAACCATAAAAGTTATATAATTGATAATTGGTGTATTTGATAAGTCTGCTAAGGACATCTTATCCTGAAGAATTCAGCTTTCTAACATTATCCAGACCGAAGGTATGTCGGTTCGAAAATAATACGAAACGCTTCCAGAAAAGGTAGCGAGTACCCCGCTTCCTTCTTCCTTCCTTCTTCCGTGTACTGAAAATCATTTTAAAAAATCTTCTGTATTATACATACGCAGGTAAAGAAAACAAGCGCCTTTAGTAATAGATATTCAGTATTCACGGATGTCTTTTCTAAATAAGCTTACAATATTATGTGTAGGTATGTAAGGTAATGTTTTCCGATCTACATAATATCCGTAAAAATGTCTCGTGTTTTACTGAAAACTGTGAGGCTTTAGTAATTCGATATCTACTAAACACAAGTCTTCGACTGGTTGTACAGTACTGTCGCATAAATACGCATATGTCAAGGTCAGATGTCAAGCTGGCATATATGCGCCTATATTTACAAGTTCACAATTATATTACAGCGGACCCCCGGTAATCCGACAAACATTTTGCAGGGCAGTGTCGAACTATCGAATTTGTCGAATTATAGAGTACTGCCTAAGACCCCCTATAGTCCGGATTTTTTTACAAAAGTGTACCTTGTAATCTGACAAATTACAGATCCAATGATAAGATTCTATATGTTATATATATGTACTCTGCATTAGCGAAGATTGTCAATATTCAATAATAAATAATAGACCATGTCGGATTACAGGGGGTGCCGGATTAGACAGGGGCCGGATTACCGGGGGTCCACTGTATTGGTATGTAAATTCTAGAAATATGTAAGAAGCGGTTTAGTGCATAGTAATTATTACTAGAATGCATACCTAGTGCCGTTCGGATAGTGTGTTCAGCAGACCTTTAAACATGGATTTCTTTATTTTCTGAGAAGAGTATTTTTTTCTGAGTCTCACGTTTTTAGCTTAAGCAATGCCGGAAATCAGCGTATCCTGTATGAAGGTTTGCCCCGTCTTTTTCACTTCTTTAAGAATTATTTTTAGAAGAGAATGTGGCGTAGATCACTTCTGGCATGGCCCTTTTCGTGTCTGTGAAGTGCCATCACAATCGGTCCAGCCGTTTCGAAGACTAGCCCGAACAGACAAATAGACACTTCAATTTTAAGTATATATTTCATTCGGTGCCGGTACTATGTTATACACATATTGGTATATATTATTTCTCAAATGTACTGTTTGTCGGTATATGAAACATCTCCCTTAATACCTACTGTATCAGAATTGATGTTTGAAACACCATTTTGGAGATTATTAATCTCTTTAATGACGAAAAAAAAGTGAATATCTTATGTTTTCATTAAAAAAAATATAGCTTAAAAATTTTAACAATTTAGAAAAAATTCAGAAAAAACAAATTTCGGCGTTTGGTGGCAATCTGTTTATTTTTACAGTTGTCGTTAATATGGCGTGTATAATACAATAGAATAAAATATAACAAATGTCGCCATCTGTTGTCATGTCGGCAGTGTATTGGTAATATTAAGTGACGTAGTGGCGCAGAAGTCCCTGAATAGAATAGAATAAAATTTATTTTTACCCTATAGTTATATTACGTAACTGACCACTAACAGCGCGAAATATTCGCACGGGCTCGCTAGTAACTAGTAACGCTAGTAACGTGTATTCCATTGATAATATAATAATAATGTACTTTGAATATGATATATATAATTCACATTAAAATCAGAAGCCATAGTTTCCTTAACTATATATCGGCACACTCTTCACCCTAACAATATCATTGTTGAGAGTTAAATCTTCAAAGGCATTTATAGTTTTAACTATATAATATAATTTGACTATATAAGTTAGGCGTCTATAGAAAGAGGTAAATTGCATGATAGAAAAGCTGGAAAAAGGTGAAGCTTCGACTGTAAAGCTCTTTGTGTAGAGTACAGGTGTACTTTAATTCCTTTATACGTAATTAATGGGCTCAGTACACATTTTTTTAAGTGGAACCTGCTTCAGAAATAGATTAGGTATTAAACAGTTTTTGTGAAATAAAAAATCTCAAAAGTGTATTGAAATTTAACCATAGAATTTGCCGCTATTAAAATGACGTATATATTATTCGGCTTGTGATTGGCTGACAGATTTACGCCTACTGATCTGTCAAATTGAAAGCAAACCACAGGAAAGATAATTTTATGTCTAACTTTTTTACAGACAAAGAAGTGTAACTGTTTTCTACGTCATCTTATGTTGGTTTATGCTCAGCATTTAAAGAAGTATTTTGTTAGTTTTTGTTTGTAACTAAAAGGATTTAAAAACAAATTTTAATACGTGGGACGACCCTATTGTCACTGCTAATTACCAAGCGTAACAAAAAATGCATCTCTGTTTGGTCAATGTAAGAATTTACATTGCTACGTTAATTTTTTGTCACTTTCTAACAAATGTCGGTCAGACAAAACGACGTAGCGTTTTATAATATTAATTATAGATGTCTCTATAATGCTCTTTAGTTTAATAGGAATATCAATAAATGTTTTATAAGAGTTGATTAAAAAACTTGACAAAAGTCTAGGTGTACTTTTTTGAACGAAGAACCAGATACGTAATGTCTGAGTGTTCCTTTTTTATTACATCACCGTATTGCTTTTTTCATTACGACGTATTTTTCTTGAAAGTACTTTGTTTTGTCTGAAATAAAATTGTTTTATATACATTGGCAGATTTATTTCTTTCTGTTATTAGTTTCATGAGTGGAATATTTCCTACCTTGAAGCGCGCTAGTATAGACAAGTCTACTTACTGTAATATCTAATATGGTTAGCAGTGTTAGCACTATTGAAGTCAAAATATTAGTTCCTGATAGCGGCGCTGCATTCAGAAAGGCAAAGTAAAATAAAGAAAAAGAATAATTGAAAGAAATAAGAGGTTAAAGAAAGGATGTAAACCAAAGAGAATGTGAACACAAATTTAATTTTTTTATCACATGTTTTTTATCAGTCTTACATTTGTCTTCCTGATTGAAGCGCCGCTATCATGAACTAAATTTTTGGCTTCAATAAGGATTACTGTAGTGTCTACACTTGATTATACGACCGAGCCTTAAAGATTAGCTTGTGTGGTGCTTTAAGCGATCAATAATAGCGGAGAAAAAATGCCGCCGGAAATTTTAAGATGATAATTTAATTAACAAATTTTAAAGTAAAAAGTTGGAAGACAAAAAGCGTGATGAGTTAAAAGAAAAATGAAAATCACGTTTCTTTAAAAGTTTTTTATACTTTCCAAGAAGAAAAGGTATCAAAATTATATTTAGGGAATTTAAATGTGGTGCGTTATATTTTTTTTTTCGGATAACGCCATGTCTTAAAAGTACTGAAATTACTTTAGCAAGATGCTTGAGAATAAAACGATGAAGCTGTTTCTGCTGCTGTTTTGTTACAGCTCCCCAGTTCCAGAAGTTCTACTTCGAGAACTGGAAAAAATGTGAATTTGATTTTCAATCTAGTATTTAAAAAAAACGGTCAAATGCGTATGCAACTTTAAAAACCGCGTACACTTTTCAAGCATAAACCAATCTACATAGAAAAAGTTAGCTTTCGAAGCTAAATTTTGAATAAAATCTCGAGAAAAAAGAAGTTTTGATGTGGAAACTGTACAAAGAACGATGTTATATACATGTCGTGGCCAGATCTTAGAATTGATCGTTTCATGATGTGGCCGACCAATTCATGAAATTTCCTTTCATAAAATACAACTATTTCATGAATTGGTCTGCCACATCATGAAATGGCAAATTCTACGATATGGGCACGACATACACACAATTTAGAAAAAATATCGTTTCAATCGATCAATTATTTGTCGAACAGGATCGATTTAAAATTCTACTGTACTTTTGCTTATCAAGAAATATAATATATGTTCACAATCTGAGGTCGTTGACAAATCATATTTTCTGACAATGCGTTCTGCAACCGAGCATTATTGTTCGATTTAAAAAACTGCTGCTGTAATTTGGATCTCAGCTGTTCTATAATCTACAACTCTTCTTCTTCTTCCATAGTTACGAAACAGTTAAGTTTTAGGTAAATATCGAACCTACACTAATCTTTAAGGCGTGCGAGAGAGACAAATAGTAAGGAAGAGATATCTAACCGAGAAGTGGAATATAAATGTAGTGTTTTAGACCACCGCTAGGCGAGAACTTATGATAGAGTTAGCTAGGCTAGTGGTGTTAGCCGCGGGCAACATTATTACATAATCCGTTTCGAACTCCGCACCGCAACTATTTTAGTTGGCGCCTCATTTCGCCTTCATTGCGCGTTATCCTTTCGCTGTTTCCGGTCGTTCCAGACGCATTATTACCCTCCCCCCTCCCCAACGTCTTACCACTGCTTCATTCGAACCCGTCAGTTTATATAACTTAATATAATATTATTGATTGATTCAGTTATAAGGCAAACATTATTATCACAATCTGAAAGCATTAGATTTAGTTTAGAATTAAAGGTAATAATATTTATACCCTACTTTAAAAACTCAAATAAGTATTAAGAAAATTTGTATTACTGTGACTGTTCACCCAGACAGTAAAAAGTGCTTTCGGCTCATTTCAAACTGCACTGGTGAAAGATATTTTACTAGTGTTTTTATTAGCTGTTCACAAAATTAGGCTTAAAAATTTCAATAAAGGCATTTAAAAATTGTCGTAAAACTAAAAAATGTCTTAAAAATTGCACCAAAAAACGTGATACATGTAACCTTAATATAACGAACCTCAATATAACGATTTCTCCGATTTAACGAATTTTTCGAAAGCCCCTAGAACTGTTTGTAAGAGTTAATGCAAAGTATACCTCTACATTACGAATACTTTTTGTGAAAAACCTCTCTAATGAATTTTCAATCATTGCAGAATATAAATAGAAACCGTGTAATTAACTCTATTTAACGTTTTTCGTCAACTTATAATCTTTACATAGCGTATCCTACCAATCAATCATACACAATTCCACAATAACAACAACGATTTATGGCTCGACAGGTTAACACATTAAATTTATCGTAAGACAATGTAAAGTAATGTAAACACTGGTGTTGGTCACTGTTATTAGTAAATTTAAAGTTGCAGCGGCTGAGAAACGAAAAAGGTGTTCCTTAACCGTCGCAGAGAAACGAAAAATCATTAAGTATCTAGACGAGAATCCTACAAAGAAAATATTAGACATAGCTAAAGAATTCGAAATTTCCGCAAGTACATTGGTCACAATTTAAAAGTTTAAAGATAAGTTTTCAGAAGAAAATGTGTTTTGTTACCTTGTTAAAACAAATCTTAGACCAACCTAACCTCTATATATAACATATATCATTATTACGAATTACTTGGTATAACGAATATTTTCTAATTCTCTTCAGCTTTGTTATATCGAGGTTGTACTGTATTTGTCAATATTTCGACACAACACGACTTTGAATTTTAAATTACGGGAAGAAAACTTTTAAGTTTTTTATTACAAATATGTTAAAAATACTGATAAATTTTAGTTTGTTCAACAAACTCTTGAAAATTTGTTATTTCTGTAAATAATATACTATTTTGGTCAATTTTATTTGATTTTAAATAATTTATTTAGATGTAATGTCTATTGAGGTGTGTTCTAAAGAAGAAAGCTCACCACTTTCTCGTTGGCAAACTAATGAAATTCTAATAATCAATTAAACTAAATCAATCCTCTTTAGCTGTTTTGAATAGCAAAATTAGTTTGCAGACAAAATGTTGTTTGATAGAAATGCCTGGAGGCATATTAAGGAATGTCTTTGTTTCCGTTACACAGAACAACTAAACTTGTTCATTTAATTATTATCTCATCACAAAAGTGTTTTGAACAGCCGTAAGATATATTATAAAAGATGAAGTTAAAAGCAGTGTTTCGATCTAATGTAATGGAAAATTGTATTAAAATTTAAATGAGTACGCCATTATTATTAATAAAAAAATTGTCATTTTTCACCCAATATTACTGTCACGCTGACCCCATGTTTCGATCGGCCATTGTTTTGGATAAAACAAGACACAGTACTTGAACTTCTATAGGTTTTTCAAAAGTTTGAACCTTGACATGTGCAAAAATTGAATTTCAATTTTCATTTTTCGTCTCCTGGTGCAAAATCCTGTATCTAAATCGATATAAAAAAATATCTACGTGCGAGTGTGGGATTCGAATCCACGACAGTACGGTCCAAAAGTCAACAATTATACCAAGCTTTGTTATTAACTGTGAAGTTTTATAAAGCTCTCCCTACGGTATAATTGTTCAGCTAATTATTATACAAGTTTTGATAATGACATGCATATTTATGTGGTAACAAATTATTACGAACACAAGGCATATAGATACTATAGACGTAACTTATTTGATCAGGTGTAGCTGAATCGCATCGCCGATTTAAATTAAGTTTGCTAATGGAGTTGTCCCACATTTTTTTTTTTTGAAGGTTTAGAATCTGCATCACAAATTCTCCATATAAAACAATTTTATAGAGATCTGTTCGGAAGCACGTATTGCGTAATAAAATAATTCTAAAAATTGTCAATTTTTAGCTTCTGCTATTGAAAATTTTCAAAAACAAGGAAGTTATTGGTTTTGGTCCAATTTTCGAAAATCTCTAGATTTTGGGGTCCTGGGAAGCTATTCTGACGATTTTTGTATAAATGTTCGTATGTGTTTAGAATTATTTTCAAAAATGGTGCCAAGGTGCTTAGAATGATAACGTCGAGAAATTTTGACCCGACCCCTAGGCTCCTCCATCCGAACAACACCAATAGTGTATGTGCCAAATACACTAATAAAGTTTAAATAATTGTTAATTATATGATCCGACTTGACTCGTTATAATTCATAGTGCCCGGGGATTGTAAATAATGCTCTAATTAATCACTTAGTCCATGGCATATACACTGTTCAATATTATCAAATTCAAGCATGTGAAAAGACTCTGTTCTTGATTTCTAATATCACTTTTAACTAGGGATTGCAATCCAGCGGCATTTTCAATTCAGCTGGATTTATGCTGGATTAAAGCAAATCCAGCTGGATCCAGCGCGGATCCAGCATTAATCGATTTTTCAAATAAATGTAACAATTTTTTACCCCTAGAAACTTTACAAACTATTTATCTACATTTACATCAAATACTCGTTTTTTTGGCGTTAGTAAAGTACTCTAATAGTAAGTAATAGTTAGGAGCTTTCGGAGTATAATTATTAATTAGCACAATACAGTCTTAAATAACCTAAATTGATATTATAGATATCTGAAATAGTTATTCGTTTACCTATTTTACAAACTATGTAGTCTGTTTCTCAGTCTCAATAATTTTAGAATTAAAATTGCGTTTCCCGCTTCTAAAATGTTTAGTTAACTCTTATTAGAAACAAAACTTTAATATAAAAATATTATATAATTTAAGACTTGACTTGTCATTTAAAGACTAAAGCCAATCAATTATGTATAGGTAACAGTTTTTTTTTACTTTTTTTAAAGTAAGATCTCAAAAAGAAATGTTATTGATGGTGTCATCTCCCAGCCTACTTCTTAAAGAACTGCAATATACCCGAATGCGGAAAGGGCTCTCTCTACCTCTACGCTGGTTGGTTTGAGAGTCATCAAATAATCATAGATTAAAGTTAGGTTTTCACCTCTTACTCCCTCACTTTCATAAAGTGCCGTTTCTTTCTTTAAATCCTTCTCAGATCTAGTTAATTACTTGTATTTAGCTGATTGCGGATCCGCACCGCTGGATCCAGCAAGGCCAAAAAGTGCTAGATCCAGCTGGATTGCTGGATCCAGCATTGCAATCCCTACTTTCAACGCTAAAAAATAACCGACACCACTGGTTTTACCAATTAACTTACATAATCAGTATTAAAATAGACACCATCTTATGTAAATGCCATTATATCAAATATTCATATCTGACAGCATTTGCAGTGAGCCTTTTGAACTAATAAGTTGTGATTTGTTTTTGATAGCGCTGTGTATCAGTTATTATTACAATTCTATATTATATTGTGTTAACTGCAAGAAAGGTAAGAAGACAAATTAATACGTATTCAATGTACAAATAATTTCAAAGAATATTTCCTTTTCACAAGAATCCCCATAAATGAATATAATACACTGAAGCAACGGTTGTGGCTCATTTCTATCACAATGAACGCGATCTGTCATCTATCTCTACATTTCCCTTCCTTTATTAATACCAGCGATGTGCGATGCATTGTCAGGTTAAAAAAGTTAAATTAAAATTGTGAACTCTTTTACATGATGTTATCACTGTGAGCAGAGATATTTCCAATTTATTTTTGAATATGTTAGGACTGTGGATATTTTTGATTTATTTTGTTGTAATCATGGCGCAGTCATAAGTCTACTTTTTTTTTATATAAATATTTATGGACGCATCAACATCTAAGGTCATTAGCGTCCGGAACTATAAATTATGAAACTATTAGGGCTAGACGAGTGTATATAATCCTGATGAGTCGAGAAACGATGCCGTTTTCTCTTCAAAAATGGTGGGAAGATCGTTGGGAAACCCGCAGGGGATTCGTTCAGCCGCATATTGTGGACACTCCAGGAAGATATGTTTTATGCTGACAGGGACTTTACATAAGTCACATCGTGGATGATCCGCCTTGTCAAAAAGATGTTTATGCGTCAGTAAAATATGTCCTATTCTATTTATAGATTAAGGTTTACTAAGGTGACTCTTTGCTAATCGTTCAATATGCCTCCTATTTTAGCGGCATAGATCTATTTTAAGAACAGTTAGATGTGTGTGTGTGTGTGCGTGCGTTTGTGTGTGTGTGTGTGCATTTAGGCGCGATTCAGAAATCTCTAATTTGTATGAAAATATAAATTAGAAATATGTAGCATTTTTCCCATATAACTTTTAGCCAAGTTTTTACAGTTTATCGGATCTAAATAAACGATCAAATAAAAACGAGACAATTTGCATGAGTTTTACACAAGTGTTTGTACAGAAGAAATTAAATATGAAAAAAATTATTGATCAAGTCAAATTTGTCAGTATCTTTAACAAAAGTTTGTAAAGAAACAACTTCAAAATGTTAATTTGTCTTCTCGTAATTCGAAATCTTGTGACGTGCTGTAAAGAAATATTAACGATTATTACGTTTTTTATTGAATTTTTAGAAGAAAACTATATGTTTTTTTGAAATTTTTAAGCAGCAAGCCAAATTTTGTGAAGCTCAATACTTAATTACAGTTAATAAAAACAGTAGTAAAATGAATTTTGTGACCACAAATCTAAATTTCCCGAGAACATGTTTTACGATCTGAGGGAACGAATAAACATTGTCTACATAAAACTCAAAAACTAATTTCGTCTATTATAAAACGCGAATCTAATTTTAATAATTTTACGATCAGTTAAAACAAATTTAATTTTTATAAATTTAGTTGAATTTTTAGTGCAATTTAATTTGATAAAATTAGTGACTTTATGATCGAATAAAGGTCAGGCAAAATCAGTAACATGTATACATCAAATAACAGACTTCTTTTTGGAACTTTGTATTATTGAACTGAATGCTTTTTTACCACCATTGTGATTTGAAACTTGATGAAACGAAAAAGCGACACTAAAAAGAGACAAACATATACATCCATAGGATTTAGGCTGCGAGAGAATGAGATAGAATACAGGTATAACGTGTTGTACATTCTCTCGCAGTTTAGTTTTCTGAAGGTTTCACTTCTATCGCGTGTGAACTACTCACATATTTTTTTTGTTATCCTTAAGCTAAGCTGTTCTTTTCTTTTGGGAAGAATAAGTGCTGATTCTAAAATTCTAATTCATAAGTAGGAGCTTTGTGTGAAGCTCTTTAACAGTGCCCGATACAAACAAAATGTTACAACGTAATTCTAGTGCACAATTAATCATCATGCAAAATGCAGTCGTAATTATCAGTTCCATTATGTTCCAAGAGCCATAGCAAGAAACGACTGCATATAATCATAGTGACACGAGGGGGAGTAGGATCTTGGTCGGGGAGAAGCGGAGTGAAGTGAAACTATGTGATGTGCAGTGAGGTACTACCAAAGGGTGAAAAAGTTCTATAATAGGCGACAACTTGAGAATAGCAGTGCTCCTTGTTTTCTAACCTTTTTAGTGTTGCATATTTAGATAAATTTTGATATTATAATAACACAGTATTAACTCATACTGGTAAATTAATTCGTTATGATAATCATATCGAATGCATAACTGCATAATTGTATTTTCACTCGCATCCTAACTATTTGCGATGCTTATAGGCATTGCAAAGTACTGAATACAATTGTTTACGTCTTTTATCTGCGTCTGTATTATGAAACATTGCATGTGGGTGACTCTCTCAAGACTGACAATCGAAACCGAGATAAAAATTTATTCGAGAGTTGAAACATTCATTCATTCACGCATAGTACCAACACATCTATTATTATGATACATCAGCTGAAAGAATCATTTCGAATTAATTATTTGGTTTTAAAAATCATTCGAATAGTAACCTTTCGGTTATCAAAATCATTCGATTATTCTGTTACCCTTTTAGTATAATTAAAATTACTAAATTGAATTACCTATAAATCTCTAATAAAAACAAAAATATTAAACAATAAATTCTAACCTTATGTCAGGCAATAACATTTTGACCTTCGCCGCAACTGAACAAGCTAGATTAAGATAGTTGTCGGAGGTAAATTTTGGTGTCTAGTTATTAAAAAAAAAAAAATTCTCTTTGGGTAAGCGCTTCATTTTATTTAAAACCTTTTTTTTGGTGAATTTAAAGGATTATAACCTACAGAAATTTCTTCTTATAAATATTGGGTGAGAAATTTGTTCGTTGTAGGAAATTTTCATATTTGTCACCTCCTTCAGGTCGGTAACGAGCATCGAAGTAGTTTTTAGTTTGTTGGTTATTCAACAAGTGCACGTGTATTTTTTTTTATTAATAAAGATTTAAAGAAAAATAATAATGTAATTCAGTCTAATTTTCTTTGTATAATATTTGTAGTATCTGATTTTGCCTTTTTATATAAATTTCATTCAACAAAGTTGTATTTTCTCTCAACCTTGCTTATCTAAACATATAATAAAATGTGATCATATTTGGTATAACATTTATAAATTTTTAAAATTTGCATTCTTATGCTTTTCAAATTGAATATTGTATTTGTATATTGTATATTTATTTTACGGTATATTATATTGATTTGCTATTATTCTAAGTTTTTCCTGTTTATTATTAATTCAATTCACGTACGTCAGTCTGTTTTGTCTAATACCTACGCCGCGATGGGCCCCGGCAACTCTGCGAAAAGATTCACTTTTCTTATCTGGTAAAAATTGCTCCAAATGGACTGGCTACAATTCCCAAGGCTAGTCCAAGTGTCGCCTCTTGTATCACTTATTCACTTATCTGCACTCTTTTGATATTACATCAGCATTGAATTCAAGTTTCTCGTTGAGAATAAGCGCGTTAAAACCACATCTATGCGACAGCTCTGCATGCTTTTTGCATCTGTCATTACCTCTCCTCTAATCGTTTTATTACTTGCTCTATTAAATTATTGTTCTCGCGATCTTATATTACATTCTAATTTATTCTTTTCTTGTTTACTTTTTAACTGTTTTCTTTGTAATTTCTTCAATAAAAGGGATACGTAACTCTACAGCATTAATATAGAAGTGTTTAATTATTTAAAATAATATGTCTCGCCTGTAGGTAAGAGGATTTTTTTATCTGCTGTATAGTTAACGAAGCATTTTTTTTATACGGAATAAGTATAAGAAACTGATAAAGGGGAAAAATAATAATGATTGACTTTGACTTTGCCTTTAAAAAATAAAAATAATAATAAATTTTGTTGAAAGTTTATATTGATATTGAAACACATTAAATTGGTTTATTATCGGTATACAGTATTATTTCTCAGAAATGTTTTTTGTCGGTAGGAAATATCTCCCTTAAGGTGATAGAACCCCCAGATTGTAAAATATGCTCTCGGGAGTTTTCGAACTGTGGTCGCAATATTGTTTTTATTACTTTTTTTATTAGCTGAGATTAAGCATTAAACATCACAAAATCTGGCTTACTACTTAAAAAAGTCAAAAAACACATATTTCTGCCCTAAAAAGTAAATCAAAAATCGTGATTTTCGTCAATTTTTCATTGTAACACGTCAGGAGATTTCGAATGACGGGAAGGCAAATTAAAATTTAAAAGTTTTTTTTTTACAAATGTATGTTAAAAAGACTGACAAATTTGGCTTACTCATTATTTTTTTTTAATTTTATTTTTTCTGTACAAAAAAACGTGTAAAACATGTGCTAAGTTTCTCATTTTTGTCTGTTTTTAAATCGTTCATTTAGATCAAATAAACTGTAAAAACTTGGCTAAAATTCACATAAAATTTAATGTTTGATATTCCATTTTGGAGATTATTTTTTTCGCTAATGACGAAAAATAAGTTAATATCTTATAATTAATGATTTCATTAAAAAATTACAGCTTACAATTTAGCTATCTGGTGGCAATCTGTTTTAACAGTTGTCGGTAATATTAAGTGAAATAGTGGGGCTGAAGTCTTTGAATAGAATTTCCACCCTATAAGTTACGTAACTGACTAGTAACGGTGCGCAGTGGGTATTAGCACGGGTCCGCTAGTTTTTACAGAATATTCGTTTATTTTCTGATTTTTTTTGGGAACAATACCTGTGCAGACTGCAATGTCAATAACTTACTTACTTAATGTACAGGTACACGAGATGTTCAAAGTTCCGACTATAAGTGATTATATTAAATCAATATCCGAAACTTTTTATGACAGATGTAAATTAAATCGTAATGATTTAATCAGCAACATAGGTAATTATAACATACAATCACTTCAAAACAAATATAAAAAATACAAACACAAACGAACAAAACATCTCTTGTTGCAATAGTACTAGTGTGTACTTAGTATAGCTGCCTACTATATACTATATATTGTGAAATGAAAAATATAAATGGTTCCCACTAAATTATTTATAATTGGTTCTTTTTTTAACTTTTTTTTTGCCAGTTTGAAAAATATATCTTTATGTTATTAAATTAGTCAAAATTTTTTATTTTTTGTTCTGGTGGGCTATAGCAAAAAGCCGAAACCCCTGTTTTATTGTACATAACTGTAAAATATATGTAAATAAAGACTTCTTATCTATCTACTTAATGTACGGTATTTGAAAATTAATTCGTTACAGGGAAGTTGACATGCATATTAAATAAAATGTCAATAAAAAATGTGGGTGCGCGTGTTTATGTACGCGCGTTTGAAGTTATACTTCTTTGGCGTGATTAAAAACTAATTTTTAATATATACATGCAACAACTTATTGAAATAAAATCTTCAAAAAGTTTAATATAAGAATAATAGATACAAAAAATTAACTTAAAATGTTTGTAAACATTTTCAAAATTTTATTTTGGTTTTTATTTTTATTTTTACGACTAATGGTTGTTATCAAAGGTTATAGTCATTTAGTATATTATATAGTTTCCAGACGGCAGAAGTACACTATATTCATCCATCTCTCATTTAAAATAAAACATTCTTTATTGTCATTAGTTAAAAAAAGAAGAACAGAAAAGTTGTACATGAAGACTCCAGATCTTAGTCTATAACTAACACCTCTTACTTCTTGAAGAATTTATATTAATATGAAATAATTATAATTTTTTTTGAGGGAAAAAATTTAAAAAAAAAAACCTCTAATCCCTCATTTCAGGCTGGGTGTCTTATGACCCAACTTTAAACTTTCTAATTTTCGTTAGTTGGGCTCTCATCTCGATAAAAGAAGTTACACACACCTTTGAAAGTAAATCCCGCTTATGCAGTGATAAAATATGCATCGGTGTTTAAACCACACGATTGCAATATTTTAACAATATTAATTTTTAGTCTCGTATATAAAATATGTTTTTTAATACCTTCTATCACATATTCATAAAAATTTTATAACAGAACTAACTTCTATAATAAATCCTCACAGCTGGGAATCTATTGCGCATTGTTATTATTGTTTTAATATATCTTTTTAAATATATAACCTGCAGTTTAGTATTCAAACTGTAGCTAGTAGCTAAACTTAGTCGCTGACATGCTTAATGCAGCGGAAAACAATAAAGCATTGTAAAGCATACTAGTTCTTAGGTTTTTCTAACTGTACCGCTTATATTACATTGTGAAACTATGAGTATTAGTCACTGCCTACAATTTCCGTACTGAACTACAGAAAGCTATTATTTTTTCGAAATTTATTCATAGCTTTTTAGCAGCGCATAGGTTAGTTCTTTTGTAATATATATTGTACGTAGCATTAGATATTAATATGCTTTTGACACAACATTTACAAAGGTCCCTTCAGTAATAATTGATTATTCTATGCAACCCTTGACCGAAAGGTCAGATATTAAATTATTTCACGTCAAAACAAAGCGCACTGATACCAGTGCAAATATATGTCTGTGTGTCTAACTAACACAGCTTTATCTGTTCGTGAGGAACATAATTCCGATTCGAGGAAAATTCACTGTGGTGAATAGGTAAGTACATCATTTAGGCGGGAAATAATCGGACCATAACTAAGGTTGATTTTTTCAGTACTGGAATAATTCGAAAATGGGGCTACCCTGCGGAATTAAAATTCTTATGCTGGGTTGCAGGAAGCATTGTTTTTACAATGCCCTTACATTGTGAAAATATGTTTACAGTTTTTATACATGCTGGAGCAGTCTAATGTCATTGTAATACTTCCTTTCATGTAGAACGATTATACTCACACAAAGATTACGTAAAAAACATCGCTTTTCAAGCTAAATACGCAAAAAAATGCTGTTAAAGACATTTATATACAGTTTAAAAAAATATTGTTTTAGTCGATCAGTTATTTTTCGAGAGGGGTCGATTTAAAATTCTACAATGCATGGCTTATAGAGAAATATGTATCACAATCTAAGTTCTTCGTCAAATCAGATTTTCTGACAATGCTTTCCCAGCAGTACTTAGGTTTTAAAAGTAATTAAATATCTTTGAAAATGTTATTCATCAGAGAGTTTCTACCACATAAAAACAAAATTAACAAAAACAATCAGCATATAACATTTTAAATGCTTTTAACACATACATAATAAATCAAAACACTAATTACCTATAACATTTTATTTCTATTTTTAGAATTTGTATTTTTAACCAACTTGGTATAAACATTAAGAGTACTGTGGTTGGAACAAAATAAAAATAAAAAACCCGGGTCGCAGTGCCAAAACCCTGCCGACAATATATTGTATTTGCTTGTATAGGGCCGTGTGGTTTTATACTTTTATTATGTGAAATTAAGTTTGTTTTTGGGCAAAATAAAAAATTTAACCCCTTAATACACCCCTTAAAATAACATTTTTTTCTTAATTGTAATATTATTATCAATCTAACGTCTACACCGAATTAAATACACTCTTCAATAAATAAGTCACTATCTGCAAACTAGTGTTTTCATAAAATTTGTAAATCCGGTCCTGTCGGGCCGATTTTATTAAAATTGTGGGGACACTTTTTAATCACTACCGGAGGGTTAAATTTCAATTTTGAAACGATTCGGAGAATTTTTTCGGTATTTTGGGGCCCAAAAACAGTTTTCAACCCCTAAAAACTACCCTTAAAATAGCCCGATTAGGCCCATTTTAAATAGGCTTCTTGCGGTGATGGGTTTCAACACATGGTCCAAATTTCGTTGAAATCAATTAACTCTTTCGAAAGTTATCGCGCGTACACATATATATATATATATATATATATATATATATACACACTATTGGCGTCGGTCGGATGGCGGGACCTAGGGGCCGGACCAAAATTTCTCGACGTTTCATAACCTCCTAAACACATTGGCACCATTTTTAAAAATGTTTATATATATATATATATATATATATATAAACATTTTTAAAAATGGTGCCAATGTGTTTAGGAGGTTATGAAACGTCGAGAAATTTTGGTCCGACCCTTAGGTCCCGCCATCCGACCAACGCCAATAGTGTATGTTGCCATATGGCAAATACACTAAAAATAGTTACTTCTTACCACAACAGTTTCATTCAGTGTTTTGCTGAAGATGAGAGCTTTGCTCTCGAAATGTACATCCACTGAATAAAACTGTTGTAGTAAAAAGTCTACTCTTTTATTTTTGCTTTAAAAAAATGGGTTATCAATTCAGCATGATTGTTTCTTATGTTTGTTCAGCTATAACTTTTCGAAGAACCGATTTAAAAAAACGCACGCCATTTTGTTTAGTTTTGAAGCGAGAAGTCTTAGAGTAGCATCACATTTTTTAAGTAATTTTATTCAATTAGAAAATAGTATCTCGACATTATAGTTCAAGTTCAAAGTTAACACTTGAAACTAATTTAATAATATTGATTATATAGTCTCTAATTAACCGAGACTCATTAAATAATTAATTAATTAGTGAAAATATCAGAGCTGCACACACTGTTCAATATTGACATGGCACACACTACACATATGTAATTTGTGTGGGATACATACAAGGCTAGTAGAATACTACAGGTTGGGCGTACGAGGCTATAAAGTAGTTCACGTCTGTGATTGGCTGAAACGATTGCCTACGTTGGCTTGATTTTTCAATTATAACGAGCGTTTGACACACGAAGTATAGATGTGAGGAGTTTAAAAATGGTTTCAATTTGGTGGTAAACTATAATTCGTCAATGAATACGTAGAGTGCGCTGTTGTGCGTCGAGGACTCATACAACGTGGTAAAAAAGTGCGCCATCAACGTCTTAAAGCTCCTAGATCAGTAGATTTACAGAGTATACGGGTCCATTGTACCCCATGTGACATTATATAGGGTTGTCCAAAAATATATATATATTTTCTTCATGTTTTTTTTAAATTTTATTATAAAATGATAGTTTGATGCATTACAATTGAACATGAAAACAATATCGTTTAAATGTCCACCACGACTTTTATGACAGGCGGTGACTCGTACGTCGTAATTTTCAACAACTCGTTGCAGCATTAGCTCTTCAGTTTCGCGTATTTCATCTCGAATGTTGGTTTTAAGGTCTTGAATTGTTTGTGGATTATTTCTATACACTCTACTTTTTAAATAACCGCAAAGTAAGAGATCTAATGGAGTTAAATTGCACGATCTCGTTGGCCAATTGATATCTCTATTTCTTGAAATTGAACGTCCATTGAACTTTGTTCGTAACATTCCAATGTTTACACGCGTTGTATGGCATGTAGGGCCGTCTTGTTCAAAATAAAGATCAGAGGTATCGATTTCTTCAATTTCAAGCCATAAAAATTCATTCATCATTCGATTGTAACTGCTTGACTATCCTCATTTTCAAAGAAGTACAGACCGACGATTCCTTGGCTCCAAAGAGACCACCAAACAGTAACTTTTTCACTATGTAATGGTTGTTCTTGAATTATTCGAGGATATTCTTCATCTCAGATGCGACAATTATTCTGTTTATTCACTTGTTCATTCAATCGAAAATGTGCTTCGTCACTAGTGATGATTTTCTTTGTAAAATTACGTATTTTACGAAATGTATTTTTTTAAAACGTTAATTTTCATAATAAATTTGCAATATAAAAATGCGTTGATGAAGTGTAATTCCCTCCGTGATAAAAATCGTACTAACAAAACAAGTGACAGATAGAAAAAAATGGCTCGTTCACAATATATTAAAATTCAACATCCTACAGTCCCTTTTGGAAAACCCAGTATAATTCGGAAAATTGACGTATTTTTTAATATGAAAATGGTTTACTATTCTCGATATTTATTTTTTAACTTGTAATTACTTTTTAGTGTATTTGCCATATGGCAACATACACTATTGGCGTCGGTCGGATGGCGGGACCTAGGGGTCGGACCAAAATTTCTCGACGTTTCATAACCTTCTAAACACTTTGGCACCATTTTTAAAAATGTTTATATATATATATGTATATATATATATATATATATATATATATATATATATATATATATATATATATATATATATATATATATATTTATATACGTATATATATATATATATATATATATATTTATATACGTATATATATATATATATATATATATATATATTTATATGTGCGGGCAATAACTTTCGAAGGAGCTAATTCATTTTAACGAAATTTGGCACACATGTTGGAATCCATCACCGCACGAAGCCTATTTAAAATGGGCCCAATCGGGTCATTTTAAGGGTAGTTTTTAGGGGTTGAAAAAAGTTTTTGGGCCCAAAAATACCGAAAAATCTTTTCAAAATTGAAATTTAACCCTTTAGTAGCAATTAAAAAGTGCTCCTAAAATTATAAGTAAATCGGCCCGACATGACCGGACTTACAAATTTTATGAAAACACTAGTTTGCGTATACGAATTTACTTACTGAAGGTCGTATTTAATTTGGTGCAGATGTTGGATTGATAACAATATTTCAACTAATAAAATTATTATTGTAAGGGGTGTATTGAGGGGTTCAATTTTTTTTTATTTTGTCCAAAAACAAACTTAATTTCATTTAATAAAGCCACAATACCTGTATTAGCAAATACACTATATTGTCGGCAGGGTTTTGGCACTGCGACCCGGGTTTTTCTTAGTTGCGAAAACTTGTATGTTTTAATTGAATCGCTTGCTTCAAAATGATCGACGACTGCGGTACTCTGTCAAATCTAGGGACTTTAGTAATTCGCGAACATCAGCGCTATATGGTGCCGAAAAATGAATTACCGTTTAGGAATGTCAAAAAAATATCGATATTTTTTATTTGATAAATCGATATTTATATATCGATACAAAATTCCGAGTACCGAAAACCGATATTTTTTTCCAGTAGCAACACTTGTATGTACTACCGTGACTGACTATGGCCGTTTGACGTTAATTATTCTGAAAATATCGAAAACTCCACTGAAAAAGAAACGTGTGTTACATATGTTTTTGGAATATACTTTTAAGTGCGTTCCAAAAACAACAGTGAAATAACCGGATATTTTCGGAATAATAAACTGTCAAAATAGCAATATTTCATTTCATTTCTATAACATCTACCTAGAATATTTTTAATTATTTTGATTTACACCTCAATTCATGCTGTACCAACAATTTTCTGTCGAATGTTACCTCTGGCACGCATGCCATAGGTTCGCCATACCTGGCTTTATTAATAATTGTTCGATTAATCTCTAAAATTATCTGCTCCTGAATGTATTAGATGTTTGATTAATAAACAAAAAAAAATCTTATCGTTATTTTTGATTTCAGATAATTATTTATTACTTGATTTATTAAAAATAATGTGCTATTTGAGATTATATTAAGCTAGCCAATATGTATACTAAATTTTTTCGAGTGTCAATGTCCTCTTTAAAATTTTACCGATGCGATGTATTGATATTTAAAAAAATATCGATACGATATATATCGATAGTTTTTGGCACTTCTGACATCCCTATTACCATGTGCACTAGTTTTTGTGGAAGCGAAAATCTCCTCTATACTTTACTTCTTGGCTTGACCTTTGGTCAACCCTCGACTTCTCCCCCGTCGTGCCAAGTCATGCTTTCAACAAGGTTAATGCCCAACCTATAGTATTCCACTAATCTTGGAATACATGTGCCTTCTGTCTATATTTATAAAGTATATTGGCGAAAGCATTTATAAATTACCTATACATGCAAATGTTATTTGAAAATCTTATACAAATAGCGTACATAAATAAATCCTTTTAATAAAACTTATACAAATAACGTACATAAATAAATACTTTTAATAAAACAATACGTGTTTACGTTGAAATGTAAATATACACTCATATATATAGATATTGTTTGGATATAGTGTACTTGTTTGTTTCAGGACAATTTCAAACAGACGGTCAGAAATTGCCGGGCACAATGTGCGACCACCAGTTCGTAAGCACCAACTACGCCCCGAGTCATGGCAAATTCTACTCACCCCGTTATCCGTCGAGTTACCCCAAAAGCATCAGGTGTTCGTACAGATTCCGCGCCAGGTAAGCATATTAGATATTTATATTGAGCCCCTCGACGTAAGTGTTTTATTTGTACCTATAAATGAAATATTAGCTCTGTTCCAACCAGCATTGGACGGTAACGAAACTGTTTGTATTGGTTTTGTGCGCATGTGCACTGTTTTGTGACAACACAAATGTTGATATTGGTTGGAATACTTTTGTGACCGTCTTGTGATCAAAGAGAGAGACAGAGAGAGATTGTATGAGTGTTTGAGATTTTCAGCTTCTATATTGTGCATCAAATGCCAATTGTCAAACTCAAATATCAATTCTAGATTTATAACCAAAGATAAGAGTTTTATAACCTTAATTTTTGAAGAGAAACTTCCTATGCGGAACGATTTGGAGGATAAAATAAAAAACAGTATTTATAAAACGAAATATTTGTTCTGATACATATCAAATCTGTGTACCAAAAGCGTGTTAAAGCTTTTAAGTAAATATTATAGAAGTTTCATTTTGGTCATGTGTCCCACGACAACGCATTTTTTTAATATCAGAAAAAATATTACTGTCGCCTTTTCATATTTTTAAATTTAATTAGCTATCAAAATAAACATTTAAATTAAACATTTTGCACAGCAAATCAGCCAAATCAATGAACTTATTATATTGATGTGTTTAAAAGTGGAGTTTTTTTATTCTATTTTGAGTTAAAAACGAGTTGTGTGTGTGTGGGTTTTTTTTTAATAATGAAAAGGAAATTTTCGTTCATGTTTTTAAAGCACATAATATATGCAAAATTTAAAACGTACCTTAGATAATATTTACAGTAGTTAATATTGATATAAGTTAATAAACACTCAGTCAATATTAACGCACCACCGGGTTTTTCTTTTGTATTTTTAGTGTTAAAGGAATAAATTAAAAGCATGTTTTGTTTTCTGATGAAACCAGGGTAAGTTTAAAATCATCAAATGATTGTGAATGAGTATGACGAAGGTCTAGGGAGAGATTTGCTGCCTGCAATATCTCTGCAACTCTGTATGGACGTCGAAGCAGATTTCTCTTCAGAACATTAAATGGTTCGATTGCGGAGATGTTTGGTGTTCTGGGGAAAAATTTGCTTCGACGCAGTAAATATTTTTCCAGGCCTCGTTTCAAACTTACCCTGATTTCATCAAAAAACAAATCATGCTTCCAGTTCAAACATAACTTTAACACTTAATTTTGGCCAAGAGTATAAAATAACTCCTTTCAAACGCAAAAGGAAATTTTGCAATATCACAACTAACAAGCGTACAAGAATGCATATACATATACTGTTGCCCAGTGTTATAGCTAGGGGCTGGCCACGGGGGCGGCTATCAAGGTCGAAAATCTCAAGGGGGCATACTTTAGAGTTATTGTATTGTTTTTCTTTCTACTAAATACGTTTTGGGTGACGCAAAATTCAAATCTTACCCTGGGCGCTCACGACCAACTACATCACTGGTTGCAATGATAATATGATATTTGATATAAATAACCTTAGCTACGACGCTGCTATTGCCTGTTATATTATGTTACGGAAAAAATTAACAATAATAATAATAATAACAATAACAAAAACAAATACTTTTATTTACCTCTGTACATAACAGCATCAAGAGTATATAATATGTCAATTATTATTATTATTTACAAATTTATTTGTTTTGTAGAATACATTTAAAAGTACATATTTTCTAAATTTGGTTTTAAAAAGCTTCCTGCATTGAATAGTTTTTTTAATTCACTTGGTACTTTGTTATCTATTTGAATCATGGTGTTGTGTGTAAATGACACAGCCGCTTTTTTTTTAAACAGTTTTAAAAACAGACAAGATTAGAGTTCTATTGATTTTCTGGGCATTTTTTGTGTATTGAAATGCAACTGATTTGCATAAATGCTGCACTATTTTTAACAGATATGAAAAAAATTAACTGTTTATTCAAGCAATCCACAAGTAAAATTTATTGAGCGTAATAATAATCCTTTATAAATAACGTTAAGCTTTGCAAGAGATTTAGTTTGATTTATGTCCTCCCACTGTATAATATGCGGTGCTTCAAGGAATTTATAATTATATGTACAGGCCATTACTGCTTTCAGTCGGCAAGCGTTTAGATTATATCCAGGTAGTGATATAAACGCATAAATTACCAAGTAATTGAAAACACTTGAAAATTCAACAAATAATTCCTTATTTCTCGACGATCGTTTCGGACCATAAGTCCATCCTCAGGAGTACAAAAACTTATAAGTATAAGTTTTTGTACTCCTGAGGATGGACTTATTGTCCGAAACGATCGTCGAGAAATAAAGAATTATTTGTTGAATTTTCAAGTGTTTTTAATTACTTGTTATTATTAATCATGTTCTACCACGTGCCGAGTGAAAAATCAGTGCAAATTAGCATAAATTACCGGTTAAATAACCGTGGTAATTTATTTTAAATAGCCGCGAGTATTTATTATGATCGTACAACGTTGCGCAAAAAGTTTTGCGCATGACTAACTTCCAGTTGAGATTTTCATTTTGTAACAAACATTATTTCAATTCTACAGTTGAAAGCTGCTTTATTGTTTTGTTTTTTATTGTTCTGAGAAACAAAAAGCGGAAGCCGCCATGTTGTTTTATAGATAGCCAGTTAATTAAACCAGTAAATTATCCTACCAAAATGGTTACTATCATAAATAACCGGTAATTTTACGTCACTATATCCAAGGTCTGTCTCATGGACACTATACAAGGACTATGAACTCTGTGTACACAAAAATAAGAAGTCATTGATGTTCTGTATTTATCAAAACCATGGATGCCTATTAGGGATTGCAATCCAGCGGCATTTTCAATCTACCTGGATTTATGCTGGATTAAAGCAAATCCAGCTGGATCCAGCGCGGATCCAGCATTAATCGATTTTTCAAATAAATGTAACAATTTTTTAACTCTAGAAACTTTACTAACTATTTATCTACATTTACATCAAATACTCGTTTTTAGGCGTTAGTAAAGTACTATAATAGTAAGTAATAGTTATGAGTATCCGGAGTATAATTATTAATTATCTCAGTACTGCCTTAAATCACCTAAATTGATATTCTAGATATCTGAAATAGTTATTGGTTTACCTATTTTACAAACTTTGTAGTCTCAGTTTCTCGGTCTCAATAATTTTAGAAAGAAAATTGCGTTTCCCACTTATAAAATGTCTAGTTAACTCTTATTAGAAACAAAACTTTAATATAAATTGACTTGTCTTTTAAAGAATAAAGCCAATCAATTATGCAAGTTTTTTTCTACTTTTTTTAAAGTAAGATCTCAAAAAAGAAATGTTATTGATGGTGCTATCTCCCAGCCTACTTCTTAAAGAACTGCAAATATACCCGCCTGCGGACAGGGCTCACACTACGTTGGTTGATTTAGAGTCATTAAATAATCATAGATTAAATAGATTAAAAATAGGTTTTCACCTCTTACTCCCTCACTTTCATAAAGTGCCATTTCTTTCTTCAATATCTTATCATAATCCTTCTAAGATCCAGTTAATTACTTGTGTTTAGCTGATTGCGGATCCGCACTGCTGGATCCAGCGCCAGATGCTGGATCCAGTAAAGTCAAAAATGATTGCTGGATTCAGCATTGCAATCCCTAATGTCTATATGATCGAAACGATGGAGGCATTCGTGCGCTTTACACATGAGAGACTAATTAATAGAACAGTATAATTTTCACACAAAATAATTAATTATGTTGATGTACTGAATCAAAGTTGAATTAAAATATTAAAATTAATTGTTAAGTTGTAATGAATTACTTAATAATATAAAATTCTTATAATCCAATGAATATTTTGACAGCTTACTTATCTAATTGCTTGCTTACTTCACATGTATCTATGATACCTAAATCCACGTCAGTACAACAGTGAAATTAGTGACGCTAGTGGTAAAAAAAGAAAAATACTAAGACTATGTAAATTTCTCTTCGTGATCTTTGTATAGTGTCCATGGTTTGTTTTTTTCGTCTACCACAACCTTCCATCTTGGATAATATAAAAATCAATCAGGACTAAAAGCTCTGTCTATAGTTCTAAATGATCTCCCTAAAATAATAATTACCTGTTTAAAATTTGCAACTGGTAAAAATTTCTTGAAGCATTTACAGAAATTTAGATATGTCAGTCACTAGGTTTGTGCGTCATATCTTATTGTTACAAAAATACGTCTTCATAATATTTGCAACTTGAAAATACATTATGTATGTAATAAGTTGTGTTACACTAAATTTATTTTAACTGTTATGTCATTCAAATTTACATAACAATGTAATAAGGCCGAGAGAATTAAGTTACTTGAAAATCGTAACCATTTAGATCGTTCGTAAAATAATCTGCTGACTCATACAGCGTCCATATAAGCGTATTAAAAAGGGCCAATATACATAATAAACAGTTTTAAGGATTCCCTGCTTGAGTTGATTTTCAAGCTAGTTGATGTGACTTGTAATCGAGTCAAGCTTAAAGTGACTGTATACCAGCTGTACAATAGGCTCCCATTTTCACCCACATAGCTCTGTCTTAGCGAGAACGACTACTATTTCAGAACGTATAGATTAAGGTAGTTGTCGTTGTACAATATTGTCAAAAAGTTATAGATTATACGCGCCACAAAAGTATACTAGCTGGTAGCTAAGTGTTCCATAATTTGTACGCAAGACTGTACCCGTGGAAACGTAACCCATACAGTATTCATATGCATGTATACTTTTCTATAAATTGTTGAACTTTAAACCGTTATTTATAAATAATTAGACGGTCAAAAAATTTTTCTTATTTTTTTTAAACTCATAACAAATGCATTGAAAGACTGTCAGTTTTTGGAAAGTTTCTGACAGTTAGTTCTTTTTTTATAAATAAGAAACCGGTTCAGAACTACAGAGATCGTATACAATCAATGTTAATTATCCAATTTTTAATTGAATTTATCTCGGATTATATACGGTCGATCGACTTCAAATTTTCAGGGTAATTGTATTATCATGTCCTTAATAACTATACAAAAATTAAGAATTTTCTGACGGTGTGCCTTAACCACGACAACTACCTTAAACGCAGTTACTCTAATGTAGTTATTAGTCTGATGCACATACATTTAACTAATTAATGAAATACGTGTACTACTTTACCTGTTTCGTTCATTTGTTAATCTAGCAGAATTCCTTTCGTGTGTGGATTCACAAGTGAATGAAGCATGCAAAGCAGTGCACATAAGTATTTAATTAGTGTATTTGCCATATGGCAACATACACTATTGGCGTTGGTCGGATGGCGGGACCTAGGGGTCGGACCAAAATTTCTCGACGTTTCATAACCTCCTAAACACTTTGCCACCATTTTTAAAAATGTTTATATATATATGTATATATATATATATATATATATATATATATATATAGGTATATATGTGTGCGGGCTATAACTTTCGAAGAAGTTAATTTATTTTAACGAAATTTGGCACACATGTTGGAATCCATGACCGCACGAAGCCTATTTAAAATGGGCCCAATCGGGCCATTTTAAGGGTTGTTTTTAGAGGTTGAAAAATGTTTTTGGGGCCCAAAATACCGAAAAAATTCTCCGAATCGTTTCAAAATTGAAATTTGACCCTTCGGTAGTAATTAAAAAGTGTCCCTAAAATTTTAATAAAATCGGCCCGACAGGACCGGACTTACAAATTTTATGAAAACACTAGATTGCAGATAGTGAATTATTTACTGAAAGTTGCATATAATTTGGTATAGAGGTTCGATTGATAATAATATTGCAATTAAGAAAAAAAATGTTATTTTAAGGGCTATATTAAGGAGTAAAATTTTTTTTTACCCAAAAACCAACTTAAGTTCGCATAATAAAGCCACACTGCCTATATCAGCAAATACACTATATTGTCGGCAGGGTTTTGGCACTGCGACCCGGGTTTTTATTAGTGCAGAAGCATCTAACTAATAACTACTATCTATTAATTAGTTTTCTCAGCATGTCAAATGTGGAAGCATCTCTTTATTATCAAACATTTTTATAGTCAATTTTCAAAAATTACTATTAAAATTCTTGTCGAAATTTTAAAAACAAATCTGGCAAATTAATGTTAAAAGCTGTGATTAATAGGACAGTGCAGTCCAGTGGTTAGCGTGCTGGTTTCTTGACTGGACTGTCGTGGGTTCAAATCCTGCCTCTGCTCATGGATGTTTAATTTTAAGTGGTTATGTTATTTGATGTAATTAAGACACTAATGACCTAAGTTGTCGAGCGTCTATAATCTACAATGAACGAGATGAGTTTTGATTAAGATGACAAGATGTTACTGTTTTTTTAATTGTCGATGTAGGTATAAGTAAAAATTCCGTAATATATTTATTTAATTTTTACCTGTTAAATAATAATCGGGTCACGCATAGACCTCCACGATCAGTACAGCGAAAACCTGCAACCTGCACAATGTCGCAAATCAACACGAACCAGCAAATTTTAGTGCAGGTTTCGTGATGTGCGATAGACATTTTGCAATTTTCAAGTAGTTTCATCAATGCAAATTAATTAAGGGGGTATTCTTATGTGAACGCATAAATTTTACCTCTTTTTAGGGAATTTTTTTTTTAGACAATAACATTCAATCATTTTAATTTTTTTATATGTTTTTGTTTGTATCTTAAACAGTATAAAAAAAATTTTTTTCTCTTATTTTACATTTTTTATATATATTTTTTTAAATTAAATTAGACACTAAAAAAAAGCAGGTCACTGGTCATGGTAATAGCGGCTGTTCATGTTGTCTGAAATAAAAAAATCGAATGGATCATTGTTCAGTAGGGATGTCGCTATCGTCCCTACTAAAATTAATCAATTTTATTAAAAAAAAAATATGGCGGACTGTAGAAAAAAAGTTTGTGTTTTTTGTTAATTTTTTTGTTAAAAATCGTTTAAAAAATAAGAAAATATTTTCGAAAATAAGCAATTTTAGTACGGACGATAACCATTAATGAGTAGAAGAACATATATAAATTTCAAAGCAATCGGTTGAATACTTTTTTTTTAGGATCATGACAGTTTTAGAAAATAATGTTTCAAGAGCCAACAAGTCGCTTACGGCGCGTCAGCCACGATATGAGTTGTAATTTATTTAAAACTAGGAATTTCGGTCTCTATTTTTCACAGCATATTTTCAATAGGTTTTACTATTAAAATATGAAAAAAAAAAATCGATTTTTCGAAGTGGTCACATAAGAATACCCCCTTAATGTAAACGACACATCACTAGCACACTAGATCGGTCCAGCACGGTTAGACAGAAATTTCAGGCGCTCGTCTGACAGTCGTTGCTGGCTGCTGGTGCTGGTCTAATGTGCACTATTACGTTAAATAACACGGCTGCCTTCACGAACAGACTGTATTGGTCGTACTTGATAGATGGGCGTGATCTTTTATTCATAGATAAAAATAAACGACCTCTAATAAATAAATATTTGTCGTAAAACTTGTAATTCATTAAAAACTATACCCCTATTTATTTTTATTTTTGCAGGATAAAAGAACGAATACGTGTTGTGTTTGAAGAAGTGACCTTACAAAAAGGCGACTTAAGGTAAGAATATCACATTTATTTCTTAACATAACTTTTTAAGCTATATTACTTTTTCTGACTGTCGGATTTCCTATGTATCGCATATTTGTGAATTACCATTGGCGCAGACAAATAGGGAGCTATAATAACAATTATTTTTATTCTACCGGAACGTTAAAAATTAGGACTGCTAAGGAGCAGAATGAACTTTGGCAACCCAAATTTACACGATTAGACATCTGACAATCTGACGATATAGGCTATTATACTAAAAATTATTTCTATTAGATAATTAATTTGCGTTATGTCCGTACAAATTCTACCGCTTTATAATGTGAGGTCTACCCATTTTCGTATTCGTCATGTAGTACTAGTGGCAAGTAAGGTATACGTCAAAGTAGCAATTTAATGATTTCCATGACTATCATCAAATTATTAGGAACTAGGGGCTTCACACGGATAGCACTAATTATCTATAGCCATAAAAGATGAGAATAATTATCATAAAATTCTTAACCTGTACTGAATTTGCGCGAATTCAATCGCTTTTAATTGTGAATGTTTAAAAATCGAAAAAAAGTTGCCAAAAAGCAAAAACAATTTTGTTGATTCGATCGCTACCAAACACAGGATCACCCGCTGGGCTAATATGAAGATTGCCTGAAAATTTTATTAAAATCGGTCCAGCCGTTTTGGAGTCAATATAGATAACAAACATACACACATCGTCTTTTATATATTTAGATTAAGTTAGTTATTCAACGTTATATAATTGAACTAGTGTGGAAAAATTAATAAATAAATGAATTGTATTCGTATGCTTAATCGCTTAGGATTTAAAAAAACCAACAAACCAAATATGATGTATGAGGAGCTTTCGCAATTTCAAATAAAACATTTATTCTCACACAGAAACGCAAAAATGATATTTGTTGGAAAAATGCCAAAGATAAAAGATGACACTGGAAATCGCAGATCTTCTTTTATGTTCCCAGTAAAATGTCTTTATATCGTGAATTTCTTTTTGTGTGCCAGAAAGAAGTGAATTAACGAAATAATCACCTTGAAAGGTTCTTTGTGTTTACACTTTTGTTCCTTATATAGCTTCACGTTACTAATAAGAAAAAGTAAATTCTAAATATAGCACAATTCGTTAAAAAACTTACTTTATTTATAAATAAATTTGTGACAACTTTTCCATACAGCTATTAAATAGGGAACTAGTAGATTTTCCAAGTATCTCAATGCACTGTACCCGCTTACTAGTGAAACCACCCCAAGATGGCTGACCGACAGAAAATAGTGATTTTAAGTATTTCCAGTAACATTTCAGGTTGTAATTAAAAAAATCATAACTTTACATTAACAATAACATTTTGTGTAATTTTGTATAATTTTTGTGATTATTAATGTGTCATAGATATTTATTTTTGAACGTATTTTTTTCTTAGCTACGAAAACCTTTATTTATTTTCATTAAGTAGTATGCCCCAAAATAGTAAATTATAACATTACTTTGTCAAAACTAGTATCTTTAATATTGATTTAAAGCCATTACGCACTGTCGACTAGTCGCCGGCGACTCAGTCTCTCGGTGACCAAAACATAGGCAACTCGGCCAAGAGACTTGCCGAGCGACAGTATTCCAAGTCCATATGAATTTCTCGGTATGAGCCATTTTTGTGAGCGACGTCCGGTCGTTACGACAGTTGCTCACAGTGTGAAAGCTTCCAATTCAAGCCGTGCTCCTATTGGTCGCCGGCGACCAGTAGTCGCCTGTGCGTCGCCACGTCGCGGCGAGTCGTTCGTCGACTTCGAGTCGCCCGGGCGACCGACGACTAAGTGCGTAAACACTTATTTAAACTACAGTCAAAGCCCTCTAAGTGCACGCTCTCTAAATGCACACGCTCTCTTACTGCACACGAACTCGCCCTCTAAGTGCACGTTCCCCAGCCCCCACTTCGAATAATCTGCGACCAATCACGTGCGACCGTAAGCGCGCTATTTTCAAACTTTCCATTTCCATCATATTCATAGAGTTTTAGAGATATTGTTTATAGCATCTGATTGAATAAAGATAGCTATAGGAGTTAGAAGAGTGGGGATGAAAAAGATCGTAGGGGAAGTGTGCGCTTAAAGGATGGGCTCGGTTCCGAGCTGTGCACTTAGAGGGCTTTGACTGTATAGCTGTAACTCACAGTCGCGTTTCGCTACAGCCCTTGCGATACCCATATGTTCAGTTTTTTTTTATATCTTAGCAGTGAAATTTATTTTTTCTCTTTGAAAATCCCCTCAAAATTAATACCTTTGCAATTTAAGGGTTATAAAAAAGAAACAACAGATTCCAAATCACGTGTCTTTTAGTCTAAAATCAATCAAAATCGTAATGTATATATTCGTTGAATTTAAAATAGTAAAAAGTTCGAACTGTATGAGTTTCGTGTCAAGTCAAGCGCGAACTGTTAGCTTCATTACTTTTATAGTACGCTGTAAAAAGAAAGAGCTAGCCATAAGCAATATATCATATGAATACGTCGAATTTAGCATAATTGAAATAAAATCTACGTGTCTTACACACAATGGAGGGAAGCCGGATCGACGGCGAGGCCGCCACGGAAAACGGCGCACGAAAGTTCTACAATTGTGTGTGTAAAATATCTATGTGTTGATTGAAATAACGAACGTCACAATTGAGCGCTAGTAAATTGTTTCAACTTATCACAACACTAGCGGCCCAGTCCGGCTTCGCCCGGGTGAGAGTGTAATATAATCAATCGGTTTTTTTAAAGTTAATTTAACTAAGAAGTTTTAGCATCATTAAGAACATTAACTTCCATGTTTGTTTGGATATTTATATGAATAATGTTAGGTTATATAATATTTAACAACAATAACATCATACAGCTAAGGTAATCTAACCTATAAACTTTCATTTGTAAATTGTTTGTAAAACATTATTTCTAATTATATTTTAGTATCTGAAGAAGCTGGAATTCACCAGCGAAACGTTATACACAGCGTAATAAGATGTTTGATTTGTGTACCTGTCCACCTTCCCACTATCACTTTTGGATTATTACAAAGAATTTTAAATACACACAACTGTCAAATTGGTACCTAGTAACACTAGCGTCGCGCACGGTTTGAAAAGCTAAAAACGTTCATAAATATTATCAAATACTTTAAAAACAATAATATAATTTAACCAGCATATTGATTTTTACAGACTTTTTAAATTACCCGCATAGTTAAAAAAATGTGTGCGTGTAATCGTTGCGCGCGGTTGAAGTAAAACATGTAACAATGCATCTATTGTTAGATTTAGAGTTATTTTTTGTACCTATATATATACTTTATAGATACAGATAAAAACAGTCAAAAAATGACGAAAACTGAAAATTTGCTCCAGAAATTTTTAAAACTACTAAGTTGCGATTCTTTTTGTATTTTGTATTTTTTTGTATACATTCTGTATATTTTATTAAAAACAACTCTCGCAGTATGTGGACTTTGTAATCCGTTGCTATAGATATAAATAAATTTTTGTTATTTTATGTGACTCAAACGGGACAATCAGTAGGAAAAATATAAATGTATGGTTGCACAACTAAAAGATGTGGAAAGAAGACGCGTTATACAGAAAGATATAAAAATTTCTCATCGAATCTCCCGTTTACTAGCTGTAAAGACGTTGTGCCAAAATATTACAGCAAGGTTTTGAAACTTAAGCATATTAACAAAAAATTGGCAACGAGAACATAAGTCCATAGATGGCAGAACCTAGGCTGTTCTAGTGGTACTTTTAGCACTGAATTTACCGTGCTTTCCATGGTAGGACATCACAAAAAATGTATAATATGTAAAAATAAATAAATGCTGCTTTTTTACGTTACGGTTGTGGCGCCGCTATCGAAACTATCGAAAAAACACGTACATTTTATTGCATATGTACACGTTTTTGGTGATGTTAGCTAACATTGTTTTGCGGCCGCTATATTACGATACCGTTAGCTCATTTGACTTACATAGGTAACATAAAATTGTAATTTATTTTTATTTCAGAAGGTATGAAATCTTTTTGAAGAAAACTCTTTGTTTTATATTTGCCGACAAAAAATTGCCCCATATCGTACAGACATTTAAAATCTCATGAATATGACTTTTTTTTTGTAAAATTTGTATATAATATTGTATTATAAAAACGTCATTTAACTAATAAGATTTGACTTGTTTTTGAAAACAAATTGAGTCACCATTAAATTATTGTTTTCTTTGTAGCGAACGATCTTTTATGAGTTGACGTAGGAAAGAATAAAAATCAACAAGTAGAATCAAACATAAAATTTATTAGCGTACTTTAAATCGCTTCAAATGTTAAAAGTTTTATAGTAAAACTTAGCAATAACTAAAATAGATAAACTGAATTCCAAACATTGGACGAAAAGCTACTGCGTCTTTTTCACGAGTTGAGATTTAGGGTGTAATTACATTTCCAATATTTTTCCATCTAATCGAACAAACATCTTACGACTTTAAAAAAATATGCCATTCTTGACAAATAGCTAAAATAACGTGTGTTCGAAAAACAGTTCCAAAAAGATTATATTTATAACAGTGGTTTATTTTCAATACAGACGGACTCAGTTATTTTCAACTGATTTTACTCCCGTATTTTCAAGCTTATTATAGTTTTACTTCCACTCCACCGTATTTACAGTCAAGTAGGGTTATCGGTCAGTTTGACAAGCAGTATTTATGCTTTTTTTAAAGCTATATTTTATTATATTGTAAATTGGTTTAAATCATAATACATATTTTCGTTCGAATTGATGTTTAATTAATACATTACTCACTCCCTTTACAGCAACAACATATTTTGTTATGTAGATGAGGCTAGATGTATTTGTACATTTTGGAATACAAATCGTTGCATTGAACTATCAAAATAATATAAATATATTATTTTGACAGTTCAACGATTTGTTTTCCATAAGTGCGCAAATACATCTATGTAGTGTCATTTATGAGTCTAACATTCAACAGTAAACTGTTTTATTGCAAGCTGTATGAATTGTTTTTGTTATTAATATTTTAATAACGTAACTATTCGAGTTTTGTAGATATATGTAGTTAATTGAAAAAAAAATTACGTTAAACATTTTTAATAGATTTCAATCCAGACCGCACCCCTCGAAAAATTGTTAATAACATTACGTTGAAATATATTAATTGAAAATATTTAACAGTTCGTTATTTGTTTTCGTAAACAAGTTAATTAACGAATGCACCTAAAGCATTTCTAGAACCACTTGGTTAGCCTCAGTTGCAGTAAACTGATTTAGGTAAATATGAAAGTAGATATTCAAGATTGTTTTTGTGGATCGAACGGTTTGGCTGATGTCGCACGGAGCTGCACTGGTGGCTGCAATCAGCGCAAGTTGGCGTCGAGATGTACGTCTACCGTCGTCACAAACTCCAACAGGAATGGCGACGCGTCTTCACAGCCCGCGGCTATGTTTTGTGTTCTACTGTAACAGTGGGAAGTGGGCTGGGATTCGCTCACATTGGATATACAATTTCGTTGCACTTTTGCTCGCACGTAGCAAGCATGGACCAGTACGATGTCGCACCTAGATAGGAATAGCAATGCGGGATCCAGCATCTGTCGCTGGATCCAGCGGTGCGGATCCGCAAACAGCTAAAAACAAGTAATTTACTGGGTCTGAGAAGGATTATGATAAGATTGTGAAGAAAGAAATGGCACTTTATGAATGTGAGGAAGTAAGAGGTGAAAACCTAACTGATTGCTTGAACCAACCTTCGAGGTAGAGAGAGCCCTTTCCGCAGGCGGCGGGTATATTTGTACTTCTTTAAGAAGTAGGCTGGGAGATAACACTATCAATACCATTTCTTTTTTGAGATCTTACTTTAAAAAAAGTAAAAAAAAAATTTTTACATAAATTATTGATTGGTTTTATTCTTTAAAAGACAAGTCAAGTCTTAAATTATGTAATATACCTCATTTATTGACTTTTTTTCTTTTTTGTCCTTGGTAATTAATATAAAAATGATTTATCGGAAAAAGGACTTTTTAAGTAAACACTTATTAGTGTATTTGCCATATGGCAACATACACTATTGGCATCGGTCGGATGGCGGGACCTAGGAGTCGGACCAAAATTTCTCGACGTTTTATAACCTCCTAAACACTTTGGCACCATTTTTGAAAATGTTTATATATATATGTATATATATATATATATATATATATATATATATATATATATATATATATATATATATATATATATATATATATATATGTGTGTGCGGGCAATAACTTTCGAAAGAGTTAATTGATTTTAACGAAATTTGGCCCACGTGTTGAAATCCATCACCGCAAGAAGCCTATTTAAAATGGGTCTAATCGGGCCATTTTAAGGGTAGTTTTTAGGGGTTGGAAAATGTTTTTGGGCCTCAAAATACCGAAAAAATTCTCAGAATCGTTTCAAAATTGACATTTAAGCCGTTAGTAGCAATTAAAAAGTGCCCCTAAAATTTTAATAAAATCGGCTCAACAGGACCGTACTTACAATTTTTTTGAAAACACTAATTTGCAGATAGTGACTTATTTATTGAAGGGTGTATTTAATTCGGTGTAGACGTTAGATTGATAATAATATTACAATTAAGAAAAAAAATGTTATTTTAAGGGGTGTATTAAGGGGTTAAATTTTTTATTTTGCCCAAAAACAAGCTTAATTTCACGTAATAAAAGTATAAAACCACGCGGCCCTATACAATCAAATACACTATATTGTCGGCAGGGTTTTGGCACTGCGACCCGGGTTTTTTTGTTATTTATAGCGACGTTTCGTCCCGTGCTTGGTACTTTTTCAAGCTTTATAACTGTAATTCAATTACAGTTATAAAGCTTGAAAAAGTCCCAAGCAAGACTTAAAAAGTCCTTTTTCCCGACAAATCATTTTTATACCTAATTTATATTAATATAAAGTTTTGTTTCTAATAAGAGTTAACTAAACATTTTATAAGCAGAGCAAACACAATTTTATTTCTAAAATTATTGAGACTGATAAACTGAGACCACTTAGTTTGTAAAATAGGTAAACTATTTCAGATATCTAGAATATCAATTTAGGTGATTTAAGACTGTATTGTGCTAATTAATAATTATACTCCGGATACTCGTAACTATTACTTATTGTGAAGAACTTATTACATCCTAACTATGCTGATTTGTAAGTTCACACTGAACATTCATTTATTAATGCGCACATATACTTATTATGTCATTATTGTCAAAACTTTGTATATTTTGTATTCCTTAATATGTTTGACCTACATATAATAAGGCTTCGACCTGTTTGTAGGTTATAAATAAATAAATAAATTCCTAGTACACTAAATCGGTCCAGCACGGCTAGGCGGCCGACTGACGGTCGTTGCTGATGCTGATCTAATGTGCGCTACTTCGCAAACGGGTTTTTCTGCTCCGTGCTGGTCGATGCTTGATAAGTGTGCGCAGTTTTTTAATCGGTGAAAAAATATCTGTCTTATGCTGGGTTGCAAAAACTATTGTAAAAAATTTGATTTGACAATGATTTTAGAAGTAATCATATAATTTATAGTTTTTCTGATTGAGAATAGGAAACATGTCCGAGAGAGAACATGGTTCTAGCTCTAGTTTATGTTGCATCCACGTGAATGAGACCACCCGACAGAATTACAGTCCGTATCTCTGACGTCACTATACGCCTCTCTGTTCATTTTGACGTCGATCCGGTGGGAATTATTTTAGTAAACCACCACTGGTGTTCCCCTGACTAACTCTGTACTACGTTTTTATCGTAAAGAAAAGAAAATTGTAGAACTGTTTTTGCGGTCTACAAAATTGGAGGTGTTGGGATTAACGCTGTTTCTTAATTTAGCCTCAATCGAAAACGATTTGATAATATTTAAAGAAAGTTTATTTGAATAATTTAAAACGCTACGTTTCCTATTATTTCAACGTTCTCTTTGTGGATTATTATTGTCTTCTTTTTCCGTATTCAGGAATATTATTATGCTTATATAAGTGTAGTTTATCATAATCAAAAGCGGCATCTTGCTTTTTTAAAAAGCACATAAGAAGATCAAAACGAATATCATGTTTCTTCTTATATACTCCTAAAGAAGCTTTTTCCTAAAAAACAAGTTAAAAAACAATTTCACAAAATCTGTGTAATTTTTCATGTTATTTCACATTCAGCTATTCACAAGTGACTTACTATTTAGATAAAAAAGCTATATAATAAAAGACGCTGATGACCTCAGATGTTGAGTGTCTATAATCTATTTACATATATAAAAACCCGGGTCGCAGTGCCAAACCCTGCCGACAATATAGTGTATTTGCTAATACAGGCAGTGTGGCTTTATTACGCGAACTTAAGTTGGTTTTTGGGCAAAATAAAAATTTGACTCCTTAATACACCCCTTAAAATAACATTTTTTTTCTTAACTGCAATATTATTATCAATCTAACGTCTACACCGAATTAAATACACCCTTCAATAAATAAGTCACTATCTAAAAATTAGTGTTTTCAAAAAATTTGTAAGTCCGGTCCTGTTAGGCCGATTTTATTAAAATTTTAGGGACACTTTTTAATTGCTACTAACGGGTTAAATGTCAATTTAGAAACGATTCTAAGAATTTTTTCGGTATTTTGGGGCCCAAAAACATTTTTCAACCCTTAAAAACTACCCTTAAAATGGCCCGATTACGCCCATTTTAAATAGGCTTCTTGCGATAATAGATTTCAACACGTGGGCCAAATTTTGGTCCGACCCCTAGGTCCCACCATCCGACCGACGCCAATAGTGTATGTTGCCATATGGCAAATACACTAATAAAAATGAAATGTTGTTCGTAAGCGTATCACTTGAAAACGGTTGGGCCGATTTGGCTAAATGTTTGTAATTGTCCAAATAAGGTTTTTAGGGAAAGAAAAAAATGGAAATATTGCCCGGAACAGTGGAAAATTCGGGAAAAATTGAAGCAAGCCTGTAATATGTTAGAACCGAAGACTCCACTACTGTTGTCGCTGTCGCGTGCGGAACCGCGGGTAGCGTCGATCTATATATGGTCCGATTTTAATGAAATTTTCAATCTTGAAATTAGCCCAACGGGTAATCCTTGTGAAGTTTGGTAGCGATCGTATCAACAGATTTTTATTTGTATTTTGGCATTTTTTTTATTTTTCTTCGATTTTTTAACATTCACAATTAAAAGCGATTTTATAATAATAATTCTTATCTTTTATATCCTATATATTACATTTATACCCGGACGAAGCCAAACTGGGTCACTAGTTAAAATAGAAAACAACATCGGGAAAATATGCTTATTGTTCTATATGAGCGTCCACTGTAGGAAAATCTGTCTATCTTTAAGAGGTAATTTACAAATCTTCTCCTCTAGTTTTACATATTTATAAATTATAATATAGCATAGACGCGAAACAAAACGATAATTAAACAAAATGTATATAAACGGGTCTCCATAAAAAGTTTTAACAAGTCGTTTTCGTTTTTGCAATCAACTGAGAACTAAATAATGATTGTATACCAAGTCATATTATATTTTATTAAATACACTTGTGACTCGCGAAAATACATGGAAAATTTTGTTCGAAAAACACGATAATTTAAAACGACACTAAAAACAAACGTTTACGATAAGAAAATTTACGAGAAAAGTTTATTTCCCGAATCTTTAGGTGCATATTTGTATGCTTTAAAAACTTTGTTGAAATTTCTTCGATCGATTTAAGCTCAGGTAAAACGTAGCAGGATTATTGATTACACGAAAGTAAACATGATCAACTCGAGAAGACACCAAGAAGGAAAATAACAATTGAAAATACTGCTTGTAGAATAACTATAGAATTTATTTAAACTGTGAAGTTTGACGGCAAAGACACTAACTACGTAAATAATAGTGCTAAACAGAATCGTATACTGAAAAATACAACAATTTTATTCGTCGGCCGTTACTAAACAACAATTCTTATCCACCACACTTTTATTAATAGATGTACATTTCGACAGCTGTACTACTTTAAGGTAGTTATCATGGTACAATATTGTCAAAAAGTTATAGATTATACGCGCCACAAAAGTATACTAGCTTATAGCTAAGTGATCCATAATTTGTACGCAAGACTGTACCCGTGGAAACGTAACCCATACAGTATTCATATGCATGTATACTTTTCTATAAATTGTTGAACTTTAAACCGTTATTTATAAATAATTAGACGGTCAAAAATTTTCTCTTATTTTTTTTTAAAACTCATAACAAATGCAATGAAAGACTCAGTTTTTGGAAAGTTTCTGACAGTTAGTTCTTTTTTTATAAATAAGAAACTGGTTCAGAACTACAGAGATCGTATACAATCAATGTTAATTATCCAATTTTTAATTGAATTTATCTCGGATTATATACGGACGATCGACTTCAAATTTTCAGGGAGATTGTATTATCATGTCCTTAATAAGTATACAAAAATTAAGAATTTTCTGACGGTGTGCCTTAACCACGACAACTACCTTAATCGTCAGTAACTACTAAATTATCGTTTGAAAATTTTCTAATGATAGGAGTATCATCTAAGTGTCTAGGCTTTCACGGCCCACGTTGTTCTAAATCGTTTTGGTTTCCGGACTTGTAGGCCGTGGTCCATTCGTATTTCTATCTGACTTCTCGTTTACAATTGCGGTAGACAGTATCAAAGGCAATATGTGTTCCTTGGCCGGCTCACAAGTAAATATATCAACGACTAGTGTTCTTCCTTCTCAGCGTGTTAGTGTTCTCTACTCGGTCGTAGTTCGTTTTTCTTTGATTGATCATTTCGCTCAATGATGTGAGCCACCTAGAAGGTTACGTTGCCCGTTGCCACATCTCCTTTGATAATGTCCACCGCAGTTGTAGACAGAACGCAAGGTTGACATACTAATGAAGCGCGGCCTACAAGCCCAGAAACCAAGAAGATTTGAAGAGGGGAATCATCCATTAATACAATTATTTTGGTTAAGCAATGAGGATAAATAATATTTAGTAAGCGTTTGAAGATTTATTATAATTGCTCATACAAAAGTTTTCCTGATTGTCATAAATAATTACGCAATTCAGAAATTCATTATGTTCATAAACTTTTTACATACCTAACAATAGATACGGACTAATAACAAAACTGTAAAAGAATGTTTTCCTGTTTGCTAGTTTTATAAAGAAATTTTTTAGACATGATCATTTTTTGTCTATGCCGCAATAACTCTTGATATTATATTTGTTGTATGAATATTATATTGACAATATAAATTCTATATCAGTGGAGCTATACTTTGATATAATGCTATATATTAAAAAAAAATGTTTTCAAACACTGTCACCATCGAGACTGAAACCCGAATCTTTCCACTATCGCGGCGTAATGAGTTAATAATTACTCAACAGTGACATATCAAAACAGACAATCTTTCTCAAATTTAAAACATATTTGTATCTATTTTTTTTTTCACGTCATGTAAGATTTAATTTTTGGCTTAGGTAATACTAGACATGGAATCTTCACAATAGCGAGAGTTATGGGTGAATGAAAGATGAAATTATTTCCATTCATTAATCAATAAATTATATAGGTTAAATCTTTTAAGTAGGTATAGATACATTTGTCTCCGTCGTTCGGATCTTTTATCTCTTTTTGTATCCTTATATATATCTATAGTATACAAAACTTAAACTTTTGTTTGCAGCCAACCACAACCAACGAACGCTGCACATTGTTGTTAGTAGTTCTTATGTATACGTTGTTGACTTGACCATCAACTATCTTAGATTTCGAATCAATCGAAATCCCGCCAAACACATAAATACGAAAAATAATTCTAGTTCTCGGTCATCAAAAGAACTGAAATCTAAAACGGTATCCAGTTCCATTTCATTTCCAAATTTAGAAAATGACATTCTGTGTGGATGACGTCAAGTGGCACAAGTGTCGTATTTAATAGTAACTAATAATGTAACAAATCAAGGCCACAGAGAATTAATAGTTGAATATATGTAAAAATTAATGTAATGTCAATTATGAATATACCTTACATTCATGACTTACTATATTCTTACTTATTAGTAAATAGTATCTAACTATAACCACTCATATATACCCATTGTGCCCCGATTCCGATCAGTCTCGTTAGCAACCCCACGTACAAAAAATTGAATATCTCCATTAAATTTTAAAATATCGAAATCATTTATTTCAGCACTTTTTATTCTTATTATCGTGTGACACAATCGGTATATATTATTTCTCAAAGGTGTTTTTGTCGGTATGAAATATCTCTCTTCATACTGTCTCAAAATTAATGTTTGATACGCCATTTTTTGTAGATTACTTTTTTTAGGTAAAAAGAATCATTAAACTTTAAATTATTGACAATTTTATAAATTTTAACACTTTGAGCTATTTTATATCGGTTAATCTAATAATTTTTGGACTTATGCATTATTGTACTTCATTATTTATTGTAAAAATTATTGGTATAACTATTTTTTAACAGAATTTTCGAGATACCTGAGGAAGTCGGAATAATACCGACGAAACGTCGTACAATGAATAAATGTGTTAAAAACGTAAAAATTGGTCTTTTCACCTGATTCTTTTTACCTAATTTATTTCAAGACCTGATTTTTCCTAATATTACTTTTTTTCTAATAACGAAAAATGAGCTAACCTCTTAAAAAATTTTCATTAAAAAATTACAGTTTAAAAATTTTAGCAATCTCATTACAGAAAATAACATTTAGAAAAAAAAACAAATGTCGCCATCTGGTGGCAGTCTGTTTATTTTAACAGGTGTCGATAATATTAAGTGACGTAATGGCGCTGAAGTCTCTGAAAAAAATATAGAATAAAATTTATTTTCACCCTGCTATATTACATAACTGACCACTAATGGTGAGAAGTATTCACACGGATCCGCTGGTTAATTATAATTGGTATTTTCGTTCAACAGAAACTTCCTAATTGAGTACAGCATAGTTTGTCACCAGTCTCACAGTGTGTAGTGAACCATGCAGGTTCAGAGTTCTGTCGGGTTCAGTTAGAGAAGTTTACTTATTCTTCTTCTTCTTCGCCAGGAATTCATCATATTGAAAAGTGCTTTCAAACTTTTCACAAATACCTATATATTATTATGCTCTGTAGCTTTAAGCACTGTACAAACTCTATAATATAAATATTGTGAAGTTTTTAATTTAAATTCTTTTCACTTGAGTGTTGAACAATTTTTTTTCGTAAATTTTGCAGGAAATCGATAATCCTAAAATTATTATCAAACTGAAAATTATTAGAACGTTTACATTGTATTAATAATTTCGTCGAGAGGTACGGTAGATTTGAACTAATTAAAAAAAATGTTTTTAAGTAACTTCAAAAAAGGAGGTTATATACAATTCGATGTCTATGTTTTTTGACTATGTTTTGCGATGGCTCCGCCAGTTGTGAATCGATTTGAAAAAATTTGACGCCATTTTGCTCAGAATGTTAATGAATTTTTTCTCAAGTCGGTTCAGTCGTTTTATATATATATATATATATATATATATATATATATATCTATTACTTCATATTCATATATCCAGCATTTGTGAACCAATTTTGGTGGTTCTTTTTCTTTTTAATAGTGCATACCTTCAGGCACGTCTTTCATAAGTTTTCCATAAATCGGCTCAGCAGTTTTTTTATCTAGATTAGCAATAAAATATTAAGGAAGAAGCCGATTGATAACGGGCAAAATACGTCAATTATAAGTAAAGAATAAAAAAAACTTTTAAAAAATTGAAATTCACTGAAAAACGTAAAATAATAAATCTTAATTAAAGTGTTAATTGTTTAAATATGTCACTAGAATAACTGGTAATTCAGCCGCCGCGATAGTAGAAGATGAGGGTTTGTGTGCAGAGAGTAACATTGTGTGAATATTACATTTTTTTAATATCACATTATAATTGCAACAATGTGTTTCATAATACTATAGTAAACTATTTAGCTATTATTTCTATAATAAAATAATAAAGTTTTGAGGTCGGCATGTATAGGCACGTGCATAAAAAAATATAGTACGTATTTAAATTGGCACTGACCTCAAAACTATGTTATTTTTTAATAATATTGACTACCAACAGTAATAGATATATTAACAAAATAAAACAAAAACCAATTGAGCAGTATTGCAAGTAATTTTATTTTGTTAATATATTATTATTTTTTGTCTGTTTGTTTGTGCATATGTATTTTGAGTTACAATAATAATATCAAACTCCTAGCTCAAAAATTACCTACCTTATCCTAATTTCCTAATCCTCCTTCATTCGCCCATTGCTATTACATAAGTTGAAATTTTAAAAATGTAGAAAAATAACGGGAAGTGTGGTAGATGGTAAATAGTAATGGTGCGAATAACGTCTGTTATGTCATAAAGTCGAGAAACGGACGTTAAACGCATTATTATTATTATTATTATGTGTTTTGAGTTAACTCAAAAATGATCGGTCTACTTTCTTTTTTATTTCCTTTTTTCTCTTTTCATTTTTTCTTTCTTTCCTTTTCTTTGTATATGCTAATGATCACATGCACACGTTTCTGTTTTTTTATTTTATTTTGTTTATACTTGTTTTTTATGTATTCTTCATTTGTTTAAATAAAAAAAGGAATGATCAGACCGTCACTACAGTGATTTTTATACCTCTGGAAAGTAGGCAAAAGTTTAGTTATTATATTTGTCAAATAAATTAAACAGGCCTAGTGTATTGATATATTGGAAACAGAGTAGAAATCCAGTTTAGAAAATGCCGTAGAACTTTGCTACGAGCTCAATATTGTACCTACCGAACCGTACAACTACTTATTCCACATTGACATAATGTGGAATAAGTACGACGAAATACACTTAATCTCTTTGCGTACATCTTGTTTAACGAAAACTTGACTATCAAGTAACTTCATTTCATTTTTGTCAGAAACAGCAAATAATGATATGTAGAACGTCCGTTTCTTACATCATAATAGAGGCCACTCTACATTCTTTTAAACTGTAATTTAATTAATTGGAATTTGACATATGGATGGAGTTTAGATCAAATGTAATGTCGAATCCGCCATTTTTCAATATAATAATACCAATAGCCTAAACTTCTGGATGTGCCCTAGCGGTGTAAAAAGTGTTCTCCCCAAAAGAAACAGATAGATCGATGTTGTGGCCATCTCTGTGTTTCTGAAAACAGTACCTTAACCTCAATCGTCCTCTACTTAACAAGAAAAAAAAACAATTACAATGAAATATGGCAAAGGCGTGTCCAGGAGTAGAAGTCGTTGGTTATACTGATAGTATGTGAAATGTATTGTGCTTATGGTTTAAATTTCTCTCACCAGATGTCGCATCGTTTTATGTCAAATCCCAATAGCAATGTGCTAGTTGAGAAATTCTGGATACAAATCGAAAACTGTACCGTAATTACTCATTTTAGCTAACGAAAACATGAACCGTAGCTGAAACTGAAAACCGCAAATATAAAAACCAAAACCGCATTTAAATCTGAAATAGAAATATTGTTATGTGCGAAACCAAAAAACGAACCGTAATTTTTTATTTTAACTAACCGAAAACCGAATTAAGGTCTTCTTAAAAATCGTAACCAATTACCGAACCAAAATCTTTTCGATGTCGGTTCTTCGTTAGAAGTTTGACAAGAAATCAGCTATGATCTTGTATCAGAAATTACTGAGAGAACAAAATGGCCGTTACAGGAATGATCGTTTCTTAACGAGTCCTAGCCATTTTTAGAAATATTCTAGTGACTGGCGAGAAAACAAGTGACGTGATTTCAAAAGGTTTAGCTAAAAGCTATTTTTTTACTCTATGCTGTACTTAAAAAAAAAACTATGACAAAGCAACAAACTATAGAACTGCATTTCAGAATATGAAAAAAGTTGCAAAATTCCATTATCAGCCATATCTGATCCTCGTTGGTCAATTTTTTTAGTCAGCGTATCTGCTTGAACACCACTGTTTTTTTTTTTATATTGATTACACGCGTTTTTAATAGAAATTTAAACTACCTCAAATATTTGATTCGCCCTCCGAACGTACATTATCTGCGTACCGACAATATTTTGATGGGATTTTCATTCATTTTTTTTCTGAACTTTTACAGTGATTTAAATTCAAATTTTAGTACAGCCAAAAGAATTTTAGACATTATAAATTGATCGACTTTATAAATGTCAAACATCAAACTTCAAAACGTTTATGCTTAAGACACTTTATCGCATGACATATCAAGAGCGGAAATTCGCCATTGGTTTCTATATACGAGTTTGTGTCCTCCCGTTCTTCTATTATTGCTTATATCATTAGTATGCTAAAATATAAAACAAATGAAACTGTAGGTACTATAAAACTTCCTTTCGGAAAAATTGACGTATTTCCGCTTTTCCCCTCTTTTACTATTATAGTTGTGATATTTTTAAGTCGTCAGTAAAATTTTATAATGAGTATACATTTTATCAAACACTCGTCGTCAAGGCCGTAACTAGTTTTTTATGAGCCTGGGCAAGACTTTCAATTTGGTAACAGTCTTAATAAATAAACACAAAATAATTATTTTTTCAATTGTTTCTTCCGCAATTTTAATTTCTTTTTATATTTATAGCCTTTTTGTATATTAAAATAAGCAAAGAACACAACTGAAATGATTTTTTTTGAAAGGCCTTTCTAGGTCCCCCTTCGATATGGGCCCCGGGCAAGTGCTCCTGTTGCCCCTGCCTATAGTTATGGCCCTGCTAGTCGTTATCCGTGGCTTCGCCCGCTTGGCAGTAACAACAGTAGTGGAACCGAAGGCTGCAACCTATTATAGTCTTGCCTCTAAGAGTTAATAGTAAGCAAATTGCCGCAGCCTAGAAGAATTAGTTAAATAGTTATAAAATAGTCACTCAAGATATGCTTTTGAGGTTTAATTGAATTCTTTTAAGATTATAATTGCAAATCGTGGAAGTAAAGATTTTGTTTTTTCTTTAAAAGCAAAATTGTAAAAACGGACTAGCCTATTCTTCAATAGAAATTTCAATAACAAAAATTGTTCAAAATTTTTGAGAAACTAAAAAGTCGTATTTTACTTTAAATATGGGCGCAGATTTATAAAGAGAGCGTAAAAGCATTGAAAAGCTTCTATCATTATTATGTAAACAAAGAAAGTATTTTTCTGAGGAATGAAAACTTTGCAAATGTACTTTTCCAAAGTTTCATACTTAACCTCTTTGCATATTATCTATATATTGTAACGTTTAAAACAATGTAACGATTTACAAGACTTTTTTTATAACATATTATTTCCCAAAAAGAAATTAAAAAAATTCTGTTGATCCGATCGCTACCAAACTTCAGAAAATCATCCGCTGGGCTAATCTAAAGATTGTCTGAAAATTTCATCAAAAATGGTCTACCCGTTTAGAGTCCATAGATTACATATACATCGTCTTTTATCTATATAGATTATTAAAATGTAAAAAGTGGTTATTGTGACATAACGATAATAGTTGGACATATAGTATCGCGAAGTTTTTTGTAGTTATTGATATGTTCTTTAATATTGTGGAACATACTTTTGTTCTATCATTAATAGTTTCCGCAGCGTATGCGACGAAAGATGTTTTATGGCATTTTTTTTACACCTTGGGTTACGTTACTAAAGTTTTAGTAACGATCCCTAATATTTTCTAGCAATAAATATAGCCTATGTTACTCAGGATGAATGTAGCTTTCTAATAGTGAAAGGATTTTTTTAAATCGCCATAGTTGTTTTTGAGTTTATTCATTACATACACACAAAAATACAAATCTTTCCTCTTTATAATATTAGTGTAGATTACAGACGTTAGATATTAACTATAAAAATAAGAATAGGTATTTTTTCTTTACTAACAAAAAATATGTACTTAATGCGGAATAATTAAGAACTGTAAACTGACTCATTAAAAAAATTGTTTATTGGTATAACTGATACCAGCTGTTCAATATACCCGCTTTTTCACCCGCATATAGTTAGTGTATTTGCCATAAGGCAACATACACTATTGGCGTCGGTCGGGTGGCGGGACCTAGGGGTCGGACCAAAATTTCTCGACGTTTCATAACCTCCTAAACACGTTGGCACCATTTTTAAAAATGTTTATATATATATGTATATATATATATATATATATATTTATATATATATATATATATATTTATATATATATATATATATATATATATATATATATATATATATATATATATATATATATATATATATATATATGTGTGTGTACGCGCGATAACTTTCGAAAGAGTTAATTGATTTCAACGAAATTTGGGCCACGTGTTGAAACCCATCACCGCAAGAAGCTTATTAAAAATGGGCCTAATCGGGCTATTTTAAGGGTAGTTTTTAGGGGTTGAAAACTGTTTTTGGGCCCCAAAATACCGAAAAAATTCTCCGAATCGTTTCAAAATTGAAATTTAACCCTTTGGTAGTGATTAAAAAGTGTCCCCACAATTTTAATAAAATCGGCCCGACAGGACCGGATTTACAAATTTTATGAAAAAACTAGTTTGCAGATAGTGACTTATTTATTGAGGGGTGTATTTAATTCGGTGTAGACGTTAGATTGATAATAATATTACAATTAAGAAAAAAATGTTATTTTAAGGGGTGTATTAAGGGGTTAAATTTTTTATTTTGCCCAAAAACAAACTTAATTTCACATAATAAAAGTATAAAACCACACGGCCCTATACAAGCAAATACACTATATTGTCGGCAGGGTTTTGGCACTGCGACCCGGGTTTTTTCATTACATACACACAAAAATACAAATCTTTCCTCTTTATAATATTAGTGTAGATTACAGACGTTAGATATTAACTATAAAAATAAGAATAGGTATTTTTTCTTTACTAACAAAAAATATGTACTTAATGCAGAATAATTAAGAACTGTAAACTGACTCATTAAAAAAATTGTTTATTGGTATAACTGATACCAGCTGTTCAATATACCCGCTTTTTCACCCGCATATAGTTTTATTTTATGAACAGTGTGTATGCATGTAAAATGGACTCGGAAATCTCTAATTTCTATGAAGAATTACTCAGTAATGTAATCCGCCATCCGACCGACGTCAATAGTGTATGTGCCATATATGGCAAATACACTAAAAATGAAACCTAAATATTCACGGGAACTTAAATGAAAACCTCCGTTTAATGGCCCGTTATATACGTCGAATTGCACGCTGTACAATGTGGGAGGAAAGCGTGTGGTTTTTGATGTCGCAGTCACTGAATAATTAGTGTCACATAAATTTATAAACGCAGGTATAATGAGAACATGAAAATTACTTAAGCTACATCTTATGCATTCTGTCTTATCTACTTGCTAATTATTGCACATTTTTAGTGTATTTGCCATATCTAGCACGTACACTATATTGGCGTCGGTCGGATGGTGGGACCTAGGGGTCGGACCAAAATTTCTCGACGTTGCATAGCCTCCTGAACAGTTAAAAAAATATCGTTTCAATCGACCAATTATTTTTCGAACAATGTCGATTTGAAATTCTACAATGCGTTTCTTGTGGAAAAATGCGTGTAATTACAATTTATAAGGTCATTGTCAAATCAAATTTTCTGACAATGCGTTCTGCAACCCAGCATACAAATCACTATTTCCTGTCAGTCAGCCATACATTGTTGTCTCTTTCTAGCATATGGGCACAATTGCTACTTAGTAAATTTGAAAACCTTAGGAGTAGCTGACAGATCGCGCGTATCTTGGTAGAAATGGGAACTGACCTGCAACCGTTGCAGAATTTCCAATCAAACCTCAAAAAAATAGGATTTTTTTCAAAACGAGTTCTCGAAAATTACATTTTACCCAATTAAATAGAACGCCTAATGAATCGTTTCCATCAATTTTCATCTGATTTATTCCAAGCTCAAAATTTCTACTGACTAAAATCCTACACACGAATGATCGCAGTTATCGAGCGTCTATAATCTACAAAATATCACAAATAGCTGTTATAGAACTGAAATATTCCTAGGTTAATTACAGTAAATTTTCATCTGATTGATTCCAAGCTCAAAACTAACTGTTCTTTTGATATAAGATATAAGTTTTAATTTCTACAAGCTGCAGAACGGCTATTTAATTGTTAAACATTCATGTTATATCAATTCTTCATAATAAAGCAAATTGTAACATTAAATTCACTGCATACGAGAGCTGACTATTTTAACTAGGTACCGCTAAACATGAACCATTTCAATAACGAAAGTTATGAATGTATAGGTAAATTTCCTTTTTTTCATTATTAATCCAACCTAAGTACATCATAATATGTAATTCAAAGGTAGATAAAGGGGTTGGGCCATACCTATTTATTTTAATGTTACAATTTGCTTTATTATGAAGAATTGATTGTTTAGATATCCCACCGTAGAGTAACTGATAACTCATTCCGCCGCGAAAGTGGAAAGATTTGGGTTTGAGTCCCAACGGTGTAGGTGGATAAAAATAAATTTTTCTGATTTAGCATTGTAACATGAATGTTTAACAATGTTCTTTTGATGTTCATTAAAATCTCACACACTAATGATCGCAGTTGCCGAGCGTCTATAATCTACAAAATCCCACAGATAGGTGTTTTAAGAACTCAAATATTCCTACGCTAATTCCACTCAAACACCGTGTCTATGTACACAGCTTGTATGTATAATAAGTGTTTGTGTGTGTGTTTCCAAACGTTACCTCAGTTACCACCGCGCGCCACACGAAACTCTTTGACGAAGGAAATGGGACGTAGTGGTAGCTGATGCGGATATAAGGGTGGTAGATGCGGAAGTGGTTGCTTGCGCTCTCGCTATCGTGCCATCCACTACGTGATCATGGATGCGACAAAACTTATTAACAACTTTTGTGAAGTTGCGACTAGTATCCATTATTTCATAATTTTTACTTAACCCGGCGTGAATGAACCAGGGTTTTTAGCACCCACTAGTGTATAAAAACGCACACACTTGTCACAATTGACGGTATCCTACCTCGTGCGCCTCGGTAGCTGCCCTCTTGGAAATAATGCGTCGTGACGTCGCTGGTAATAGGAGAGTTCGAAGTGCACTTGGGCATATTTTACTCGGGTTCGTAGTTTGCGTGATAAACATTTTTAACGGCATTTTTATATTTTCTCTTATGTTTTTTTAGATTATACGTAATAAATAAGACTTGGTTATTCTTATTTTGTTCATGATGGAAGACGAAATGATAATACGCACTTTGGAACAATGTTCTTCTGACGAAAGCTGTCCATCAGGATCGGACGTTGAATTTAAAGTTATAATAATAGTTGTACTATTAAAAATGTTTTTTATAATTACCTAGGTATACTATAACAATATCCTATTAGGTAATTCATCTAGATAAGAAAAAAACTATTAATATATTGAAATCGATAACCGGAATTTGATTGAAAAGAGGTTATTTTCGCTTGGTTAAGTACGACTTTGAATCTAAAAATTGACTTTTAGCTCATCTTTCGGGAAACGAAAGAAAATTCCATAGACAGACAACTCAGTCAGCATGCAACAAACTACATGTCTTCAACATTATCATTAACTTCCCAGTATATTGGGAAATTATTGTAATAATACCTTCAGACGCTTCCGTTCAACGCAACATTCAACAAACACGAGCACAAGCACGTAAATGGATTGCTCGCCTCTCCTTGCCTGTTCGTAGTTCGTACTCGTTCGTTCTTGCCGCCGATCGGGAAACGAGTGTTGGTTTTTCGACACAGTTCAAAGGATGAATGCAGTGCTTGTGCTCGTGTGCCTATTTACACGCGCTCGGTCGCGTCAGTATCGCGTGCGATTTCGCGTCGAACGGACGACCTGAATTAATTTGTTAATTTGTGCGTGTTGATTGAAATCAAGCACACTGTATATAATGTTAAGTTACGACTAAACGCAAACAAAAATATATAAACCAAATCACAAAATATGGTGCACAGGATCATTTATTAATCAATTTTTAACAAAACAATTACTGGTCGACGTCGCGTGACCTTTTGCGTGAACTTGTGATATCGTCTGCCACACAGTATAAGAAAGCGTGGTAGTATATCTCCCGCATAAAAAAGCGAGTCTCTTATTGGGCCAGTATACGGAGAGGCCGCGGAGTAGCGCTGCGAGCTCAGCAGCGTTGCTTGCCGTGTTAAATAAAAAGAGTAAAAAGATTAAATTAAATTTTCAAAGTATATTACGCGACGCCAACGCATAGGCGAATCCGTTTCGCATCGCTTTTAACACAGCAAGCATTGCTGGTGTGCTCGCAGCGCTACTTTGCGGGCTCTCCGTGTACTCGCCCAATAAGAACTTCACCCCTTCCATGTATAAAAGAATATAAGATGCACTACCAGTCTTTCTTATGCCGTGGTCTGCTTTTTTCCAAGGGTACATTGTTGGCAGCGGGTGGGCAGTTTTTTCCTATCATTGGTCAGTCAACGATAATCCAACATAAGGAAGTGTCACATGTGTATATTAGTGATGTGAACCGGTTTTATAAAAACCTAAAAAAATGATTTTTGTAAAAACCGATAAACAGCGGTTTTTGTTTACTAAAACCGACTACTTTTGGACTCACTTGTGTGCCATTATTCGTGTATCCGAACAATAGCACCAATATGTATTATGAAGAGCAGGTCGCAAGCGGACGCTATCGATCAAAATTATGACTTATGCGATTAGTTATTTTTAGGTAGAAGTTGTTTTTATTTTAATTAAGTAAACTTAGAAATGTTCAATGTTTTGTTTTTTTTTCAAAAATAACAAAGAAACCTAAAAATACTGTTTTTTTTTTTTTCAAAGTAATCGGTAAAAATCGGTTTTCAAACTTGTAATCGGCTCACATCACTAGTGTGTATTGTATTTCATAGAACGCTGGCTAACAATAATTATGCAGTAATGCATATTGCTTTGTAACAACGTTTTCCCATCCCTAGTGTAAAAGATGACGACGAGGATAGTGTAGAATGCTGATGACGTCCCGCAGACTTTCCTTCTCACTTCTTCCTAGATTAAAAACTCACTCTTTTTTCCTGTGGAGTGTAGAATATAATTACTGCTCTAGTAGTAATGTAACCATTCTCTAACGACGAAACGTTGCCGACGCACATGTGTAACGTTCGTGGTGGATTAAGGTGAATGTTCACTCAGATTATAAAAAATTCTCTTGGTAAATTTCAAACTGTAACGCAAAAGCCAATTTCCTACTGTTTTTATTAGCTGTGATTGACCATTAAGATTCACAAAATTTAACTTGTAGATTAAAAATTTCGAAAAACATTTTTTTTCTGAAAATTGCAGCTATTTGTTTAAAAAATATCACATTTTAATAGTCCTTATATTTTTACAACTGTTTATCATATATGCCAAAAAAAATGTTGACATATTTTCGAAAGTTACCGACAACACTTGCCATTTTCTTCAGAAGAATAATCATTTAACAATTTCGAGGCATCATTTAAATCTGTTTGCTAAAGGCCCCAATTTTGTGCCTATAAAAATGTACAAACAATTACTGGCTATAATGAAAAATACATTAAAAGTTTACCTGTTTTCAAACGGACCGTCAAGAGAGTTCTCACTAGAGCACTCCTTTTATTCCATTTATCGCTTGAATGTAATTTCAATTGTACTAATTCTTTGGTCATACCAAAGGAAGCTCAAAAGTTTACACAGGAGCTATCATTCTATAGATGCGGTCACAAAGTAGGAGGCTGTGCTCATAAACGCTAGTAAATTAATGAGGTTATGAAAAAAAATTTCGTAATTCTTGTTATAAAAGATGAATTCTATGTTTTCGAACTATTAGTCTTAATAAATACACTTTCCATGACGTTAAAACTCCTTGCAGTCTTTTTTTAAAGAAATTTTCGAATAAATTACACACTAAATATTAACCAAACAATGAAGTTTTTTGACAGCGGCTGACTCTATGACGTCATGCGCTCTGATTGGTGTCTGTTGTCACATGACTTGAGAGTGATTTTATTAGGTTTTATTTATTAAATATTAATTAAATTCCTTAAAAATAAGGAAAAATATAGTATTTCTATCATAGAAACTACCACTTTTCGTTAAAATTATGTTTTTATTTTAACACAGTCAACATCCCTATTACAGTTGTAATATAGAGCTATTAAGAGTAATATTGAACAGTTGGTGAATAGTCACCTTAACATGCATAGACCACCGACTCTTGACGACTCCACGTTTAAATAAATATTAATTTAGTAATATGCTGCTTCTCTGATTTCACAAATTGCATTCTTTAACAATTTAAACTCGTGCATAAATTCCAGCGCAGAGTTTAATCTCAAGTTTTCATGAATTTTAAACTGACCCCGTTTAAATTCAACGATGTGACGGTATATGGAAAAGTATCTTAGTACCCTGCCCTAGCAGAATTATCTCGAAACGTTAATTTCCTATATCGTTCCAAGTTCGACCAGTATATCCGCGCTATCTACTGTTTATTTCAAGGTTGCCGTAGAACTCATTTTTATCATTTTGATCATCGTTAATGAGATATTGTAATACTGAAGGAATAATTCAACTCATCGAAATATTTTTCGGTCAAAACATTTATTAAACAGATTAAATAAAGTTTTTCTTAAACGATGTTCCTCAGTATCTCACATCGGATAACCGGGCACAAAGACATTAATGCTTGGTTGCAGAAAGCATTGTCAGAAAATTTGATTTGACAGTGACTTTAGATTGCGATCATATCATTACAGCTTTTACACGTGCAGGAACAAATGTCATTGTGAAACTCCCTGTCCTGTAGAACAGGAACTGTTCTTCATTGAAAAAAGTTGCTTTTGACGCTAAATTTTGATCAAAATGCGTAAAAAAATGTTGTTTTGAAGTGAAAATTGTGCAAAAAAACTATAATAAAAACATGGATCGTTTCGATGAATCAATTTTTGAGCAGGATTGATTTAAAATTCTACTATGCGTTTTTGTGGAGAAATATTTAATGGTCAAAAGTCATTGTGAAGTCATATTTTTGACAGCGCTTTCTGCAACCCAGTATTATACTCGGTTGCAGAAAGAATTGTCAGAAAATTTAATTTGACAACGACCTTAGACTGTGATCACACATATTTCTCTATAAGAACATGAACAACAGTGTTATGTAAATTTTAAATCGATCCTGCTCGAAAAATAATTCTTCGATTAAAACAATATTTCTCTTAAACTGTGTATAAACGTATTTAACTCCGTTTTTTGTACAATTTTCACTTCGAAACAACTTTTTTACTACGAATTTTGATAAGAGCGATTTTTTCCTATGTAGAACAATCATTTGTTTTTGTGTCAGAATATACCGGGTATTTTTTTCAAAACTTTGAATAGATTTTTTTGTTGATACACCGGTTGAATCAAAAAAATTTTAGGCAAAAGTTGTTGGGTTATGAGGGGGAAATAATTTACACGTAATACCAACCCCCTCCCCACACCCCTCGGCAGGGGGAGGGGGTAACTTTTGTTTTTTAAATGAAAACCCCCGATTTTTATGATTAAATTTTTTTTTGTGTAAAAATAAACAACTTTAAAATTGAATTTAATTTAATTTAATCATAAAAATCGGGGGTTTCCATTTAAAAAACAAAAGTTACCCCCTCCCCCTGCCGAGGGGAGGGGGGGAGTGTGTTGGTATTACGTGTAAATTATTTCCCCCTCAAAGCCCAACAACTTTTGCCTAAAACTTTTTTTGATTCAACCGGTGTATCAACAAAAAAATCCATTCAAAGTTTGGAAAAAAACACCCGGTATAATCTAAATGTTTTAGATGCCAGGGACTTTCATCATGGCACTAGACTGCTTCTATATGTTTAAAAGTGACAATCTAAGGTCAAATTAAATTTGTTGACAATGCTTTCTGCAACCCAGCATAAGATTTATAATTATTACAGCTAGTAAAATCCTTATTTTCGAGGGTTGAGAAAGGCCGACACATCTACAGCTACAGAGTAAATGGAATTCACTTTAAACTCTTTCAATTCACAAAAACTCCAAAGCTTAGTGGAGAGTGTAAAAACCATTTTGTTCGACGTACACACATGCATACATACATGCATATATACGTATTCAATGGCACCTTCACACAGACACATCAGAGTCATTTCAGAAAAAAAGCTGTGGCCGTAGTGATCCACCACAAAGCTCCTTTCTCTAGACTCGTCCTTCTGTTGCTGTTGCTATAACCGTTGCTCTAGAACACAAAAGGACAACTCATTGTATTGGTTAGTTACTGTACTATGCTATATTTAAAACTAAATTAAACCAAAGCTGAACTCCAGGAATTTTATGTAAAAGTGCTCTATACACCAAAAAAAAATGAGTGCATGTTCTGTTTACGCGCGTGTTAAATTATACTTCTTTGGCGTGATTAAAAAATAATGTTTAATACACATGCAAATAATTTATTGAAATAAAATCTTAAAAATGTTTAAGAAACCTAAAATATTTTAAAACACTTTTAAAATTTCATTTTTTCTTTTTAATATTCATACGATTGAGTAATCAAAACTACGATATTATAATTTCCACTGGATGACACTTAAAACGACTATTGGTTGTAATTAAGGGTTATAGTCGTCTAGTACATTATATACTATCCAGATGACAGAAAGTGCATTGCTTTCGTCCATTTGTCATTTCAGTCTGAGCCGCTTATGGACAACTTCATACTGTCGAATTTTCGTTAGGACCACCAAAATCTCGTACTGTCAAATTTTCTTTAGCGCGACCAATCTTATACTGCCCAATTTTCGTTAACTTGGCCAACTTCATACTGTCAAATTTTTTTAGCAGTGTGCGCGCAACTTCCGTTACCTGCTGAATATTTTACTCTCAACGCACTAAATGAAGTATAACTTCAAAAATACCTCATAAAAACGTGCATTATATGGATGCGTTTAGGTCAAGGATGAACATTAAGCATCTTTAGATCAAGTAGATGTGACCCTTTAAAGCACCAATCAAAATTAACAACTACAATAACTAAATTAAATTCTAAATTATAAATAAAAACGCAACCTACCATAAGTAACTAACTGACCAAAAAGCTATTGTAACCATATCTGTATATTATAATAATGCGTTTAACGTCCGTTTCTCGACTTTATGTCATAACAGACGCCATTCGCACCATTACTATTTTCATCTACCACACTTCCCGTTATTTTTCTACATTTTTAAAACTTCAACTTATGTAATAACAATGGGCGAATGAAGGAATTATAGGACATTAGGATAAGGTAGGCAATTTTTGAACTAGGAGTTTGATAGGTAATCGGCCATGGCCTCAAATAAGGAACCATTTCGATATTTATTTGGAATTAATTGAGGGAAACCATGGAAAACCTCAATCAAGATGGTCGGTACAGGAATTACCGTTTCTCGGTGAGAGGCAGTAGGAAAAAGTTCTAGTCACATCTGCCCCCACCGGGATTCGAACCCGAACCTAATGCTGTCACCACTAGTCTACCCAGCTCGGTGCATGATCACAATTCCATTGTATATTTGTAATAAGCAGTGCTAATAATCTTAAAATTGAAGAACAATTGTATTTTTTTCTCTTTCTAATAAAATTTAAAAAATACAAGTAAGTCATAGTACAGTACTAGAACATGCTGTCGGCCGGCGACCTTTCTCTCTGTGATATCCAAGTTCAAGAGAAACGGGATATTATGAAATACGTACAGACATACGCTCATTGACAGTACCTTTGTACATTCAGGAATTGTGTTCTCGAATTATCATCAACGGAAAGCAAAAAGCTCGTTGGAATTAATTAAATTGATTACAGATTCAAAGGTTAGTTCACACTATCAAAAATTACAGGACAAATACAATCGTGCAGTCTCTCGTATATGTTCTTTGTTGCAGAATTTCTTACAGCTAACACAGTGGTCCTCAAACTTTTCTATCCTACGCCTCCATGCCAGATTTTTATTGTGCTTCGCCAAGAAAAAAACTTTGATTTTTCACTCGGCACTTGGTAGAACATATAAACAGATAAATAACAGTACAAAAAATATTATTAAATTATTTCTCGATGATCGTTTCGGACAGACTTACAGGTAGGTTTATGGTTGACCCAAATTATTCCACGTCAACTTTCCGTGTAGGTAGTAAGTACATTGCAAATATCTAATTTAGTTATCATTATTTGTTTTGTCCCAATAATGGAATCGTTGAAAGGAAGTTTGGATGAGGAACAATCAAAAGAGAAAAGCTGTACCGATATTTCGCTTATGGCCAACGTTTCGAAATATTTTATTTCATCTTCGAGGTTTAGGCAAGTCAATGGTTAGTAAAATTGTACTGATAATTTACATGATCATAATCATTAAAGTTTCTACAAATTATAGTTTTTATTAAAATTAACATTAAACAATTTTAATTAAAATTTGATGTGTCGAGAATAAATTTTAACTTTTGTAGTCTCCAATCGCCCAATCTCTACTAACTCTAACTCTACTAACCTTGAGAAAATGAAATTCTTTTTAGAGATATTTTATTTTCAATGTCGGTACAACTTTTTTTGTAACGGAATTTGGTTTTAGATACGAGATTTAATTTCTTTTTTTAAACATAAAATTGAAAAGTATACAAAAGATGCGAAAAGTACGCTCATAATACAATCTTTAAAGAAAGTAACTTCATTAATAAAGACGACAACCTTAAAAGCACTTTCTTTGATGTTAAAGATGATGAAGCCAATCTAATAATGACAATTTCATTAAAATGAGAATATCAGGTACACTTTTATGCAGGAATATAATCAGTTCAAAAAGCCATGAATAAACGTTATTCCTATATGAATACGAATATATAAAAGGATCGTTTTAGAGTGGAGCAATGTCGTGTATAGTATACGGGAAACTATTCAAATAAATAAAATTCAACTGTTTCGCTTAAAAATAAAACGGTCAGCTGATATTTCCTTACAGTGTTTTAAGTTATACTTCTTTTGGTGAATCGAGGGTAAAATTTTCTCTGTTACGGAAGTTGCGCACCCAGCATGCAACGAACATGAGACACCATGAAATGAGGTAACATTTTCTCTGTTACGTAAATTGTGCACGCAGCGTGCAACGAACATGAGACACCATGTATTACGTGTATCGGCAGGATTGAAATTGTCGATAAAGCTGACTCTTCGATGCAGTATAGTTTTACATTGTATTCATAGAAGACACGTCTCACTCAGATGTGCTATCCGCAAGGTTGAAATCTATACTAATATTATAAAGAGGAAAGATTTGTATTTTTGTGTGTATGTTTGTAATGAATAAACTCAAAACCTACTGTGCCGATTTAAAAAAATTTTTCACCATTAGAAAGCTACATTCACCCTGAGTAACATAGGCTACACTTATTGCTAGAAAATATTAGGGATCGTAACGTAACCCAAGGTGTAAAAAAATGCCATAAAACATCTTTCGTCGCATGCGCTGCGGAAACTATTGAAGATAGAACAAAAGTATGTTCTACAATATTAAAGAACATATCAATAACTACAAAAAACTTCGCGATACTATATGTCCAACTATTATCGTTATGTTACAATAACTACTTTTTACATTTTAATAATCTATATAGATAAAAGACGATGTATATGTAATCTATGGACTCCAAACGGGTAGACCATTTTTGATGAAATTTTCAGACAATCTTTAGATTAGCCCAGCGGGTGATCTTCTGAAGTTTGGTAGCGATCGGATCAACAGAATTTTTTTAATTTCTTTTTGGGAAATAAGATTTTTCTTCGATTTTTGAACATTTACAAATAAAAGCGATTGAATTCGCGCAAATTCAATACACGTTGAGAATTTAATGATAATGATTCTCATCTTTTATATTCTATATATTACATTTACACCCGGGTGAAGCCGGACTGGGCCACTAGTCGTCGATAAAGTTAACTCTTCAATGCAGTATAGTTCTACTTTGTATTCGTAGATGACAGGTCTCATTTCTCTATTACAATGTGCTGATGGCGTTGTCAACCTATTATCCAAAGTGAAGAAGTACTACTCGCAAGATTGAAATCGTCGATAAAGCTGACTCTTCGATGCAGTATAGTTTTACTTTGTATTCGTAGATGACAGGTCTTATTTCTCTGTTACAATGTGCTGATGGAGTTGTCCACCTAAGTAAATAAATACTACTCGAAGTGAACAGGTTAACTTTTAATTATATTTATCATTTACCTAGACATCCTATTTTATTATATCAATGTACATCTTTAACGAAAATGTGAATATCAATTATCTTCGCACTGTCCTCTAAATCTCAGTAATTGATTGGCAATGATGACGCAAACGATCTCGTATTGAGTGAAGAATATATTACTATGGGTAGACGAGCACAGACATATTTATACGAATACCAACGTAGGTACATATCATGTGGGTATGTTGGTAATGCATGTGAAGGGGTCGAGAGATATGTTAGTAGGACTAGGGCCAGTCGGTCGATCGGACGCAAGGACGCCCTGGGAGTACAGGATCAAGCAAACTACTGAAGCGAACGTGTCCGAAAGTCATTATGCCGACAGTGAATATATATATCCCCTTTTGTGTGCGTGTGTATGTGGGTACATAATATATAGATAGATATATGGAATATGTTTTGTATACAGGGTCGGTGAAAAGTTCGGAAACTTTAACATGCATGCTATACCGGCTAGGGAGTGCAATCCAGTGACATTTTCAATCCAGCTGGATTTATGCTGGATTAAAGCAAATCCAGCATTAATCGATTTTTCAAATAAATGTAACAATTTTTTAACTCTAGAAACTTTAATAACTATTTATCTACATTTACATCAAATACTCGTTTTTTTGGTGTTAGTAAAGTACTCTAATAGCAAGTAATAATTACGAGTATCCGGAGTATAATTATTAATTATCACGCTACAGTCTTAAATCACCTAAATTGATATTCTAAATATCTGAAATAATGTTATTGATGGTGGTATCTCCCAGCCTACTTCTTAAAGAACTGCAAATATACCCGAATGCGGAAAGGGCTCTCTCTACCTCTACGCTGGTTGGTTTGAGAGTCATCAAATAGTCATAGAATAAAGTTAGATTTTCACCTCTTACTCCCTTACTTTCATAAAGTCCCATTTCTTTCTTCAATATCTTATCATAATCCTTCTCAGACCTAGTTAATTACTTGTTTTTAGCTGATTGCGGATCCGCACCGTTGGATCCAGCGCCAGTTGCTGGATCCAATATGGCCAAAAATGTGCTGGATCCAGCATTGAAATCCCTAATAATATTAAATTAATTATTTCTCATTGCTTTGGATCGATTTTTTTAGTGTATTTGCCATAAGGCAACATACACTATTGGCATCGGTCGGATGGCGGGACCTAGGGGTCGGACCAAAATTTCTCGACGTTTCCCTCCTAAACACTTTGGCACCATTTTTAAAAATGTTTATATATATATGTATATATATATATATATACGTATATATATACGTATATATATACGTATATATATATATATATATATATATATATATATATATATATATATATATATATATATATATATATATATATATATATATATATATATATATATATATATGTGTGTGTGTGTGTGTGCGGGCAATAACTTTCGAAAGAGTTAATTGATTTCAACTAAATTTGGTCCACGTGTTGAAACCCGTCACCACAAGAAGCCTATTTAAAATGGGCCTAATCAGGCAATTTAAGGGTAGGTTTTAGGGGTTGAAAAATTTTTTGGGCCCCAAAATACCGCAAAAATTCTCAGAATCGTTTCAAAATTGACATTTAACCCGCTAGTAGCAATTAAAAAGTGCCCCTAAAATTTTAATAAAATCGGCTCAACAGGACCGGACTTACAAATTTTTTGAAAAAACTAATTTGCAGATAGTGACTTATTTATTGAAGGGTGTATTTAATTCGGTGTAGACGTTAGATTGATAATAATATTACAATTAAGAAAAAAAATGTTATTGTATTAAGGGGTTAAATTTTTTATTTTGCCCAAAAACAAGCTTAATTTCACATAATAAAAGTATAAAACTACACGGCCCTATACAAGCAAATACACTATATTGTCGGCAGGGTTTTGGCACTGCGACCCGGGTTTTTTAATTTAGTATTTATTAATTTCCAAGCCTCACATAACATTTATTTGTATATGATGAATAAAGCGAATACATTTGATCATCAAATGTTTGTACACAAACGACGTTGTTTTTAGAAACTCTATCATAAGGATAGTGTTCACATTACTTCTCGTCTTACACGTCGAGCAGAGGTGTCAAACCAATTTCAGCCACGGGCGATTTTCTGTTCTAGTGCGACTCATATGGGCTGTACATAATCAACAGATCTTGTTCCTGCAAAATCTAAAAACACGTTTTAACACACTTCAAAAAAAGTGGGTGCGTGTACTTATGTATCTGCGTTTGAAGTTATACTTCTATGGGCGTGATTAAAAAAGTATATTACAGCTTAAGGGCAGAGAGTTGGAATTCCTGCACTGCGCGACACACGATGTCTGAAGCGAAGTCGAGGGTATCATGTGTCGCGCAGCTCAGGAATTTCAACTTTCTGGCCGTGTGGTGTATACTATTTTTCTACATACCCGGTCGAAAGTACGTACTTTCGTATCAGTGTACACAAGAAAACTGTTTCGACCCGCTGTTACAGACGGCGTGCGAGTAAATCCAGCAGAGCATAAATGTTAGGCTTTCTGCTTTAAAATCGAAACCGAAAGTGTGCACTTTCAACCGGGTATAAAGAAAGCTATTTTTTAATATACACTGTAAAAAATGGGTGTAAAATTACATTGAAAGTTTATGTAAAATTCCCTCAATTTTCTAGGTAATTTTACATTATTATTTATTTTTACAAGGAGATGTGTATAAAAACTTGGACTCTCTGTGTAAAATTAAACAAATTTGGTGTTTATACATAAAATAAAGTAAACTTACATAGACTTATGTAGTTTTAATGTAATTTATTGTGCAATATTCCACTGAAGTTTGCAAAAATTACATAGTACAATGTGTAATTACATAACAAAATGTAAAACTTAAGTGATGTAAAATTACCGGTCATTTATGATAGTAACCATATTGACCGGATAATTTAGCGGTTATTTAACCGGATATCTATAAAACAAAAGGCTGCTTTAGGTTTTTCTATCTCAGAAGAACAAAAAAAAAATAGTTAATGAAATAATTACAATTTTTTTTTTTTTTTTGCTCTTCTGAGATAGAAAAACCTAAAGCAGCCTTTTGTTTTATAGATAGCCGGTTAATTAACTAATTTGTATTTTTAATCATTTCAGTTTTGCCCGAAGAAGTTAAAACGAATTAACGAAACATCGCAAATTTTTTAATTTAGTTTACTATATTAAAATTGAATTGTCCAATTTCCTGTTAAATAATAAAGAAAAACTTATTAATTATAATGGACGTGAACAATATTGAGAACTATATTGAATGTTCACTCCATTCCTTATATATATATGGTCTAAGGTATATATATATGGTCTAAGGTATATATATGGTCTAAGGTGCCGTCGTGATTCCTTTGAGTGTACGCATGCGTACCTCTACTATTCTAAGCGTGCACAGGCGCACTGGTATATCCACGGTAAATCCCCAAGCAGTGTTTCTATTGCGAATTATGTATTATAACTGTTGTAAGCTAATTATGATCATCAATTAATTGTTATCAACAGGTAAGTTGCTTTTATTTAATACTTGTTTTAAGGTGCTAGCTGGGGTAATAATTAATAATGTCATTTCAATGTAATTCCTGTAGTCAAAGTTTTTCCTGTGTGAAAAATATAATTTACATCAATATTTCCACAGAAATTAATAGGGGAAGTTATATGTATGTTTAATCAATGCTATCAAATATTTAAAATGTATGTTTTTTTAGGTTACATCAAGAATATATTCAGTTTCATCATTTTTTAGTACTGCCAAGATAGAAACATATCCAGGGCACCTGAACTGGCTGTCAATATTTCGGCCTTGCCAATGGTTATTGCGGGTTACAATTCCAAAATATGCTGGCAACAATTCGACACCTGGTTAAATTTAACTCCAAAAATTATTGCCGATATGTAAAAAGGTAAGAAAACATTCTTCCAGTTATTATTGTTTGTTATATTTTGTAACAGAAGTATCATTTTTGTTTTTTTTTTAGGTTACATCAAGAATATATTCAGTTTCATCATTTTTTAGTACCGCCAAGACCCAGTGTACCTAAACTGGCTGTCGATATTTCGGCCATGCCAATGGTTATTGCAGGTTACAATTCCAAAATATGCTGGCAACAATTCGACACCTGGTTAAATTTAACTCCAAAACTTATTGCGGACTTGAAAAAAGGTAAAAAAACATTCTTCCAGTTATTATTATTTCTTATATTTTGTAACAGAAGTATAATTTTTGTTTTTTTAATAAATAAATACATTGTTTAAGCAGTACCGTCTTTTTTATTTTCCTTTCCCATTCAAAAATCTTGTGTGTAACTTTACATTTAAATATGTATTATTTTACATAAATATTACATAAACGTATGTAAAATTGTAGGGTATGGGTTAGGGAATTTTACACATTTTTTGGGAAATTACATTTTTTTTGTTTAAAATATTACATATTTGTATGTAATGAGGGTTACACAACTATATGTAAATTTACAGGAAAACATGTAGCATTCCATATGGTGTGTAAAATTACCAGAATAATCTAGGGCATTATTTGGACCCTAGATTATCTGTGTAATCGGCCTTCTCAGTTTTTACAGTGTACAGTAGAACCTCGATAAGTTAAGTCTCGATAAATTATAAACCTCTGTAAGTTAATTTTTTTTTAATTTTCTTCTCCTGAAAGCATAAAACCTACATTACTTAAATCACAAAACCTCGATAACTTAAACAAATATTCTGAACATCGCCCTCGATAACTTAAAATAATATTTTGGTGACCTCCATAAGTTAAAGTATTATAATTATGTAACCTCTATTGAGCTAAATACATCCTCTATAAAATCCACAATCCTCGATAAGTTAAAAATTTTACTCTGACAACCTCTCTAACTTCAACTCTCGATAAGTAAAAAACTCGATAACTTAAATTTTTTAACGTTTCCCTTGGATTTTAACTTATCGAGGTTCTACTATACAAGCAAATAATTTATTGAAATGAAATCTTCAAAAAGGTTAAGAATAATGCTTACAAATAATTAAGCTCAAATTTTTCAAAAACACTTTCAAACTTTTATTTTGGTTCCTACTTTTATAGTCAATCCATTGAGTAATAAAAAACACGATATTATAAATTCTACTGGATGACACTATTGGTTGTAATGAAATATACCTAACCTTTCATTACAACCAATAGCTTTTAAGTGTCATCCAGTATAGAATTTATATCATCTGGTAACATATTATATTATAGTTTCCAGATATTATAGCAAAGAATTCTTATATTCTTCTACAGTAACAGAATAAAATATAGATTTTTAAGATGATTCATCTAAAACAGGTCTTTTACCTTCAGATGGATCTAGTTCCACAACTGAGAAACTATATTTTTTTACTAAAACTTCTTTACGCACGCTTGACTTGGGGAGTAAGCTGGCAAATGCGAGACGAAATTCTTATGGAAGTTGCGAACGCCGAACGGCGAACGCAAACGGAAGTTGAAACTATCAACTGAAACATGTGCTCTTTGTATACTGTTTTAACGGCACGTAAACACGTAGCTAGACTGTCCACGCGGTAAAGTGTTAGACTCGAAGCCTAATGTGATTTGATCGCACAGGTTCGAACCCTGTCCGTTATTTCTAAAGTTTTCTTGAGGTTTTCTTTTCGTATTTGTTTTGTTTTCAAACATATGTATTTAAATACTATTGTAAATTGTATTATTTGGTTATATTTTGTGGAACAATAAATTCTAATTCTAAAAAAAAAAACGACAGGAAGTGCATTGATTTCGTTCATCAATCAAGCTGAGCCTCTTATGGCACGAATCGCAAAAAAAAAAGTTTGGGCCGTCAATTTGACACCCCTGACTTATGGTGTGAAGAAGATACAACATATATACAAACAGACAACTAAACAGAAAAGAAAAGAGATTTAAACGTAAAGTCCTTTTGCATCGTTTCGTTTTCTCCTCTTTAGTTTCCGTATTTTCACTTTGATATCGAATATGTCCGAGCTTTATTTCACCTACTCACCTCCTTCACATTTCTCAACCCCTTATCACATCAGTTATTCTCCCTGTTCCCTTAAATCTTCACAACACATTCGTCTCTTATACTTTGGATTTAAGAAAACATCTCTTCTTTCCACGGACACAATCGTGAAGTATTATAAATAAAAAACCGGTCAAGTGCGAGTCGAACTTGCGAGAAGAGGGTTCCGTACTATTCCGTTTACCGTGAGTACTTTAAGACTTCAGATTTTCGTTTCAATTTTCCTGTAAACTATGGGAGAGACCGGACATTCCCTATTTTTTCAAAATTTTAGGCACAGTAGTTTCGGAGATAAGAGGGGGAATGGTCAATTGTTCATCTATTTTCTTAAGTAACTTTAAAACTATTTATTTTAAAATTGTAAAAAAAAATATATTTGAGCCCCTTACCACAAGTCCTTTCATTTGATATGTCACAGGGTACAGTTTGCAAAACTTTTTTTTTAATTTCCTAATTTTCCCCCAAAATTGACCCCCATGTGCAAAATTTATTTATTTACGTTACACGTCCGTCTTTAGGTTACCGACTTACATATGTGTAATAAATTTCAACTCAATCGGTCCAGTAGGGGTTAAGGGGGGGATAAATGGTAAATTTTCATCTATTTTCCTAAATACTTGAAAACTATTTATTTTAAAATTATAAAAAATATATATATTTGAGACCCTTACTACAAGCTCCTTAATTTGATATGTCACACGGTACAGTTTGCCAAACTTTTTTTTTAATTTTCTAATTTACCCCCAAAAAATGACCCCCATGTTCAAAATGCATTTATTTATGTTACACGTCCATCTTGTGGTCATTGACTTACATATGTGTACCAAATTTCAACTCAATCGGTCCAGTAGTTCGGCGCAAATTGGCTTTGACAGTGGGACAGACAGATACACGAGTGATCCTATAAGGATTTCGTTTTTTCCTTTTAAGGTACGGAAGTGCCAAAACCCTGCCGACAATACCTATAGTGTATACAGGTATTGTGGCTTTATTTGTTAAATTCAATAATAAGATTGACCGTAAAAAGGTTTGCTAGACAAAACGTCTAGTAAGGTTTTTTACGGTCGACGCTTGGACTATAAATCGTTTGATTCATTATTATAGCGTGATGTGAGTAGAATTATTTTTAGCCTTTTTTATTCAATGAGTCCGCACCTGTTTTTCAATTTATATCGCATCAATTATAACATTTTGCCAAACAATTACTTTTACTTAAAGTCTAAATATATATCATGTTTTATACGTTGTACCGGGCACTTTTATAAATTTATGAGCAAACGTCGTAGTTTAGCAGGAAAATTCCCGTTCGTGACAACATTTAAAGCAATGTAAATCATTTTCTAATCATTTTAATGGCTTAATACTTTCTATATTCGACGCAAAAGTTTTGCATTTATAAAATATTTGTATTTCATCGCACCTGTTATTATGCTTTGTTCCAGAACTTCGAATTTACTGCATCGTTACTTTTCCATCTTTTATACTTTTGCATATATTTAGTTATTTCTAGAACGTAGTTTTATTCTTAAAATTCATCCTATACGACCACACGTGGTTAATTACCATAATGCATGCTTGTTTATAACCAACTGAACAACCGAAATTTTCTTATTGTAAAACACATTTTTAATTCATGTACAGGGTTTCTCCGTAATATAAAAAAAATGTTTCTTTATACCAAGCCGAAAGTACATACTTTCTGATTCGATTTTAAAGCAGAAAGTGTAACATTTATGCACTGCTGTAATTACTCGCATATCATTTGTATAGGCAAGGCTGCAACTCCTATCCAAGTCAGGAAGGTGGTGACAACGAAGCTCTACTCTAGCGAACGTTCCATTTTTGACCTTTTCTGCCGTGATAGAAACTTAAAAATAGTTTTTGCGCCACGCGTGATCCTCAGTGTGTCAAAGCTTGGACGCGAATGCCGCTTGGTGCGTTACTTATCCACGCGGCGGCCAGTCCCATTACTTTAGGGATAAACTTATGTAAACTACGAATAGTAAGTACGTTGTGTTACAGAAAGTGGACGTTTACGACGAGTGTGAAGTTTGCTACACAAGTGAAGCGAGAGTCGTAATAACACTTAACGCTAACGCCAACTTTCTGCACGAGTAACTCGACATTAAATACTTACAAAAATTCTAAACTGTCAAATTAAAGTCAATTTTGAAATATTCGAGAATTATATTCTTATATCTAGAATATAATTCTTGAACCGAGTCTACGATCCGCTGCTATTATTATTATTATCATCTATGCCATTATAATGTTTGTTTTAAACCGTTTCCGACCGTGCATTATTCTTCATTACTAGCAAATTGATTTAAAAAATAAATGTTCGTACAATTTTAAGAGATAAATCATTTATACACGCAAAATAAACACGCAAATTATGTGGGAGGTTTGAAACAGGTAGACTTTTGTGAATTTATTCGTGTGTATATTGCAATAAATAATTAATTATAATTATAATGGAGGAAGGCAAGCCTCAGCTCCATTAACCAAAGTGAGTTATACTATTGTAAACGCCACTAAAGTTGTAAATAATATTACGAAAAAGTTTAATTAAAAAATTATCGTTCAAAGATTTTTCAAGAATCACGGCTGTTACAAATGGGATCACATATCATTTATATAGTTACTTGACATTAATAGCGGTTGTTAAAAAAATTTTAACAATGCAGGTAACCAGGAACAGTACTAATAACTAACGATCTTGATGAAATTTAAAATTTATCGTTTTTAGAGGCATTTATTTGCATTTCTGCGTTTCTGTAGTTTTTATTATTTTTGCTAGGAATAACTAGTCACGTCATTTCGTAAATCTACTAAGGAGCAATCAAAATCATTAAAATCATTTGAAAGTATAAAATTATTTTATGTGGTGAAAGTCTCGGTATTTGATGGTGGGAGAACGTGTCTCTATTCATTGTTTTTTTCTGGCGGATCTAGAAATGGGAAAAACGGGTCTTTTTAGTGATCTGCATCTTTGCATCTGGATCCCGTATGTGAGCCGACTCACTGAACCGGTTCAAAAAGAGCCGATTTCTGAATATGTTACTGCAGTCTGCCACTGAGTTACCTAGTTCAGTCAATCATATCACGACCTGTATAGAATCAAGAATGCATAGCCAAACATTTGATGCATGAGTCATTTGAGCTGACAGATGCATCAAAGCAAGAACTGATACGTAAGTGTAAAAATGCTTCTGTGTGTTAAGTATTTCACTGAGCTATGCGGATCCGTTGATCCGTCGGCTCAAAAAAAAGTGAGTCGGCTCTCACGGATCTTCTGTCGGAGTTGGTTCTTTGAACCGGTTCAGATCTGAGTTACTCAACTCTAGTGTCTCTATTCGCTGTTTTTTTCTGGCGGATCCAGATGACTAAAAATGATAAGAATGTGAACAAAAAATAGGTTTCTATCAAAACGTACTAAAAAAATAATGTTTAATTTAGCTTCATAATCATAGATGTGTGGGTCGTAGCTAAAATTAAAAATTAGTTTTTGAAGTAAAACTTTTTTGTTCGCTGTAATGCAGAATTTTTTGTCACGGAAAACTATTGTAATCTATTTTGACAATTGAATTTATAAAAAACATATGTCTTTCTTATTACTATAATTTTGTATTTTAACTAGAAAGGAACAACTTCAAAGCGGAAACTATTATATTTTACAAAAAAATCTAGAAAAAACGTATATAGATCAAATATATTGCGCAGTTATCAAGATGAGGACATTCTCGACAGATTCAAAAAACTGTTAAGAGACTTTTTAATCGGAAAATGTCTGTATGAATGTAATTTTTTTATTAGTGTATTTGCCATATGGCAACATACACTATTGGCGTCGGTCGGATGGCGGGACCTAGGGGTCGGACCAAAATTTCTCGACGTTTCATAACCTCCTAAACACTTTGGCACCATTTTTAAAAATGTTTATATATATATATATATATATATATATATATATATATATATATATATATATTTATATATATATTTATATACGTATATATATATATATATATATATATATATATATATATGTGTACGCGCGATAACTTTCGAAAGAGTTAATTGATTTTAACGAAATTTGGGCCACGTGTTGAAATCCATCACCGCAAGAAGCCTATTTAAAATGGGCCTAATCGGGCTATTTTAAGGGTAGTTTTTAGGGGTTGAAAACTGTTTTTGGGCCCAAAAATACCGAAAAAATTCCCCGAATCGTTTCAAAATTGAAATGTAACCCGTTGGTAGTGATTAAAAAGTGTCCCCACAATTTTAATAAAATCGGCCCGACAGGACCGGATTTACAAATTTTATGAAAACACTAGTTTGCAGATAGTGACTTATTTATTGAAGGGTGTATTTAATTCGGTGTAGACGTTAGATTGATAATAATATTACAATTAAGAAAAAGATGTTATTTTAAGGGGTGTATTAAGGGGTTAATTTTTTTATTTTGCCCAAAAACAAACTTAATTTCACATAATAAAAGTATAAAACCACACGGCCCTATACAAGCAAATACACTATATTGTCGGCAGGGTTTTGGCACTGCGACCCGGGTTTTTTTATCATTACATTTATGACGTCTTTATTCTCTTTTATGGAATTTATAATAAATAAAAATGGAATGTAACGATACATAATTTTGCCGATACGATACCGATTATTGTAGTAAATAATCGGCGCTACCGATACCGATGGTTTAGTAGAAAATAAATCAAATAAATAATAAAGTATGTACCTCCGGCGTTTGTACGTCTTTAATATGCTTAAAACTTACCTATATTTAACAGAGACTCATCCTTGAGAAAGTAATAAACCCATTAATAAAGTCAGTAATTAAAGTTTACTTTTGACAGATTTTGATTAAGAAACAAAAATGTTTTCAAATTATTTGCAGATAATCTGCTGTGTTACTATGTCGCTAAACATGCGCAGTTCTCCCACCTGCGACGCTGCGGCAATATTACTCGCGTGTGGCGTCATTTCGCGCACTTTTCAAACTGTTTGATATCGGTTGTATATGATCGGCGATGCCAATATATCGGCCTACCGATTAAATCGGCCGATATATCGGTATCGGTATCAGAATCGTTACATCCCTAAATAAATAAAAACTATTTTAACACTCGCAGACATATTTATAGTAAATATGTTAAATTATATGGTTCACTTCTATCGAATGTGATCACGACACATCCAATCTTTTTTCTAATAGTACATTTTAGAAAAAGCTTATTTAAAAAAGTAGGTCCGTGTTTTTATGAACACATTTTAGAAATGACACTTCTTTGGCATGATTAAAAACTAATTTTTAATATACATGTGCCCAGTTGATTTTAACCATCTGTCATTTCAGTTTGAGCCTGTTATGACTAACTTCATACTGTCGAATTATTGTTAGCCCCGGCCAACTTCGTACTGTCTAATTTTCGTTAGCGCGACAAACTTCATACTGTCTAATTTTCGTTAGCGCGGCCAACTTCATACTGTCTAATTTTCGTTAGCGCGGCCAACTTCATACTGTCGAATGTTCGTGAACTATGCGCGCGCAACTTCCATTGCCTGTTAAAATTTTACTCTCAACGCACCATGAGAAATACGAGTATAGCTTCAAAAATTACAACTGAAGCTAATTACGTGTAAAGTGAGTTTATTTGCTTAAAACTAATAATAATAATACTAAATGGTTATTCTAGGTAATAAGCATAAGAAATCTTGTTTGAAATGAAGGAATCCAAGTTATTATAATTATTAGCAAATAGTAGTAATATTTTAGTCGTATAGCGGCGGAATATTTGATTGCTTTAAAACGCACACATGGCTAGTGGATAAAGCAGAAACTATATTAACCCTCTACGCTAAATGCTCATTTTGCGTGGGTTGTGTTTGTTTATTGTAAATTACTCTACATCAAATTATTCACTCGGATGAACTAACTCAATGTGTGTTTGTCTTGAACTCTTATAATAAATGCTCTGGTAACACAAAAAGTTTTTCTTTCTTTGACGTTATTTTTATTATTAGTAGTAGATTTCATGAGTACAGAAATTTAACCAATGAACAACGTCTAATAGTGTGATAAAAGCATTGAAAAGTATATATTGTGTTCAACTTTAAAAACTAAAATTATCGGATCTTCAAATTGACAAAATCTCAAAACAGAAATATTGTAAAAATTATTAAAATTGTGTTGGTTCATTATATCTTAATAACTAATTTTACAACGGCTGGGTTTTTCAACGTCTGGATTCTTTTTTTCAAAATAAACATGCTGAAATAAAATTACAAATTTAGACTGTCCTTCTGTACCTCTTTTAATTAAGGAATTAGATCTGCACAGCTGCGTATTAAAAAAAAAACGTGGAGCTGGGATCATTTGACGATATGAACCCACACTGCTATAAAATAAATGTGTCCATTTTTTGAATATTATTTATTTTCGAAATAACGAACTACAATATTTATAAATTACAACAAATATTACAAAAAAAAACCGCGTAATTTACACTACCCGCTACAGAAGTGAAACTTCTAGTCGCGTCGACTGTAGGCACACAAACATCGGGAAAAACGCTACCTCGCAAAAACACTTCCTCGCTAGTAACTCTCCCCCTGCGAGAAATAACTCTAAAATCATCGGTTAATTGTTTAGTACCTATATGAATTGAAAAAAATGTATAAATAAATATAGACGGAATATGAAATAGTCGCACAAAAAAAAATAATAGCGCCAACCACTTGAATCGAACCTACGGCCTTATAGCAGCCGCTACACCTCTCAGCTACCATAGCCTAGTGCTGTACAGCCGGTTTTTATAGTATACGGTATTCCAAGTACCACCTATATAGATTATAGAATCAATATTCGTACAACTACAGGGTTCTTCATGGTTCGATCTCTAGTAAGTTGTAACACTTTTCTGTTTAACTTTCAATCGCATGAATCGAACTTGTTTTACCGTGTGTAAAGAAGTTTCACTTCAAGAACAGTCCTTAGCATATATTTTGTAACTTGACAGTTTTGTTTTTGTGGTGTGGACTTTTAAACCGCGAAAAGAATAATTAATACCTATACACAATTAATACAATAAAAAGTTTAACAGTAATAGACCTCGGGTCGTTAAATTTCAAGTCTAGAATGTTAACAATTACGAGTACTACCACTTGTGTGCTTGCCTCTTAATTACGGTACACTAAGTCTAAACATTATATTGTTGTAGTATGTAATTCGTGATAAACAAACCAGGGATGTTACAGATATGTTTTTTACCAACTTATGCGGGTGTGGAATTTTTGGCGTCCACATCTGCAGACGCGGATGTGAAAATAAAAATAGCGTTTTCAAGTCCAGAAAAAATTAACATTTGTTGCAAATGTCAATTTTTTCTGGACTTGAAAACACACCCTGTTCTAAATTTCAATACTTTTATTTGAAATTGTTATTTCAGCAGTGAAAATAACGACATATATCAGTTCTTTTTGTTGCCAAATTTAAAATTTTTTGATTAGATTTATATCGGCGACATTTCTTTCCTATCAACGCCCTTTTTTAGAAAAAAATATTTTTTGGCAGGCTTTCCAGTAACAAAAAAAAATATGTTGCTTGAAAATATACAATAGCACGATATGAGATTAAACTAAGCGTACAACTGATATTTTATTTATTAGTTAAATGTTGTTTCAAACAGACTGAAAGATTATATTCATTTGAAACGTAGATATAAAAATAAATAATGAATGGAAACAGAAGTATTAACTTGAAAAACATCAAACGTAACAAATTGTATTAATGATCGTTTTCATTTGTCGAAAAATAAATGAATATAAACAATATTAAATCGGAATCGTAATTCATTGCAAACGAAACAAAAGATTGTCGAGACAATCAGGAATGATATTTATTATGTCGACGTGTTTTAGTCCTAACAAAATATGATAGGGTAATTAACCCCCATAGTGACATATTTTACATTAAATGAAAAAAAATGGCCAGCCTTAACCCCGATACAAATTATCCAATAGGGAATTATCTGTCCGTGTATGTGAAATACGTAATGTTCAGTCTGGAAAAAGCAAGTTTCAAATGAGTGATGTTTTTTTGATGGAATTAACGTCTGCCAAAATATCATGTGCATATATCGGTATTTAGCGTCACGTGACAGAAGTAATTAGTCTTTGATAGGATCAATATTGGAAACACTGATTAAATAAATGAACAAACAATAAACGCTCAATTCGCTTCGGTTTTTTTTTTAATTTCCATTTCATTCATTTGCATATCGAATAACTTTATTGATTTATTCGTCCCTCTTGTGAGTATTTAATTCCGTTCTTTGGTAGAACAATGTCGAAAACTAAAAAAAATAATATTCCAACGCAACGACCGTCCCGCTATATCGGTTTAAGTCAACGCTTACGCCTTGATTTTCCAAAATAGCGGTACCGTAATATAGCGACCGTAATATGACGGTAACAGAAAACGCGTGAATAGAAGCAAGTAAACGTGGATTTCTCAGTATTGGCGGCACTACCGTAACGTAAAGATGCAGTATCCATTTACTTCTATGAACACGTTTTTTGTTAGTTGAATCACGCCCACTCCTAAAGTCTACCGTTTGATATGAATCAATTTTTTAATTTCTTGTCTGCATTTAAGAGAAAGGATTTAAGAATGAAATATTTGGTTTACATTTTTTGTTTATGTATAAAGAATAGTATGTACTGTTAAAAATTGCCAAATTTTGATAATCGAGACGACCCTATTCTGCACAAAACTTCAAATCGATGTATAAATGTTATTCAAAGTTGATTTAAAATGACTGGCAAACAATCATGTGAAGCTTGTAGTAATAACTCCAAATTGAACATGATAGATTCGCGAAAACAATTTAGCCGATTCTGATACGATTTTCACAAACAGGTAGAAAAAATATTACGTTCTTTAATGGAATGCTATCAAAAGTGAAGTTTTAGCAACGGTACAGTTCTTAAAACTAATTAATTACGGTAGGATAGCTACACTTTTGCTACAATTATTAAGAAACACTCATTGTTACAATGCAGTATTAAAAAAAAAAAATTAAAACACTGTCACCGTCGAGACTTAAACCCGAAACTTTTCACTTTTACGACGGAATGAGTTATCAATTACTCCACATAGAGTTGGGTAACTCAGATCTGAACCGGTTCAAACAGCCGACTCCGACAGAAGATCCGTGAGAGCCGACTCACTTTTTTTTTAAGCCGACGGATCCGCATAACTCAGTGAAACACTTAAAATACAGAAGCACATTTTACACTTACGTATCAGTTCTTGCTTTGATGCATCTGTCAGCTCAAATGACTCATGTATCACATGTTTGGCTATGCATTCTTGATTCTATACAGGTCGTGATATGATTGACTGAACTAGGTAAATCAGTGGCAGACTGCAGTAACATATTCAGAACTCGGCTCTTTTTAAACCGGTTCAGTGAGCTGGCTCACATACGGGATCCAGATGCAAAGATACAGATCACTAAAAAGACCCGTTTTTCCCATCTCTAATATATCTATAGAGTCTACATTTCTCATATTTAAAGCATATTTGTAACAGTGAGGGCTAATTTTTATCTTATGTAACGCTAGACATGAACCTTCACAGTAGTGAGAGTTATTTAAAAAAATGTCATTAAACATAACTAAGATGACGTTCCTTCGATTGGGATCAACGCATTATTATATACAACAATATCATCTAATCGCCCCTAGTGGCTGGATAGAGTATGATATGTCTCTCCGGAGTTCATATAATATCCTACAGGAGACACGCTGAATACATATCCGTACGTTGTGTATCCTGGGGAATGCCTAAGTTATTCGTGTGATGTTAGAACTCACACTCTGTAACCTACAGGAACACACATAGCTACAGGACATCAGGATATCGGAAATGACACACAGGATATACGCACGCCGTACTCTCTCCACATAGAGACTGATTCTTTTCGAATTAATCTAAACTTTGACATTTATTCAATTGGTAATTGCAAACTCTTCCAAATCAAAAAATTAAACACTAATGGCCGTATTCATAAAGAGTCGATAACTTATTTAACAGGTAGATAACACTGATAAACTAGTCAATAGGCTGATTTGGTATTCATAAAGAGTATATAGTGCTATCGAGTGTTTAAATCGTCCGATAACTTATAGGTAGAAGTACCCTCCTGTTAAACTATTTATTGAACAGTTTTAACAAAGAAAGAAATACTTTTATTTAAATAAGAAAATCTTCTTTTGTATATTATCCTATTGTATTACTGTTGACAAAGGATTATTGTTAATTTTATTATTTTATAACTTGGTTAATAAACTGTAATTTTGGTATATTTAATTTCGATAGCAATATACTTTGTTTAAAAAAAAATTAAAAACAAAAAATCTTATTTTGGTTACTGTCAATAAGAAAAATTATATATTAATAATATTGACTCTACCAACAGTAATATAATATTAAATAAAACGAAACTACTTGCGATTACTGTTCAAAATATTTTTTTATTTATAAAACGTTTCTACCAAATTTTTGGTCCTTTTCAATTCATCAAAATACTCATTGTTTTAATATATGGCATTTCATTACCATAGATCATATAATTTTTATAAAAAAAATTTTAGTACTTAACTGTTTTGTTTTTATATAAACAATTATAATTTATTTTCTATTTTGATGAATTGAAAAGGACCAAAAATTTGGTAGAAACGTTTTATAAATAAAAAAATATTTTGAACAGTAATCGCAAGTAGTTTCGTTTTATTTAATTATTTAAAAATTATATATGTTGTATTATGATATTATCATATTTATTGTGAATTAATTATGATAATATTTTATTTCATGTAAACATTACTTAATTTTTGTAATTTTTTTTAAATTAAATGCCTGAGTAAGAGTTGATTTAAATCGAAACGTTGCTGAAATAATTGTATTTATTTATAATAAATATATTTAATTCAAGTTTCTGCAAATTTATTATTGAAATTAAAAATAATGGATGCTAATATCAATATGGATTATATTTTATTATTACAACTAACGACTGATTAAAAACACGTGATTACATCACATTTCAATGTGCGAAAATGTACAAATAGGAAAATATCATAGGCATAGAAGGAAAATATGATCAAATATGACAAAATATTTAGGGAAATTTCATGTTACTAGACATCCACTGAACAGTTTACAATTTATAATAAGGACGCATATCTTAACCAGTCGATAGTTATATATTTGATACTTCTACTTCATGAATACCAACTAAACTTATTGGTTCAATAAAAGTTAACGATACGATAAATATTGAGAGATTTAACAGGTCTTTATGAATACGGCCATAGGTGTTCTGTCTGTTATGTGGGCGCCAGGCACAGACAAATATTTGAACAAATACTTTGCTCACACATTTGAACACATGTTTGCCGCACCAGCCAGACATGCTTTGCAGACACTTTTAGCAAACGTGTCTGCAAAGTATTCAAATAGATAATAAACAACATGAACGACGATTTTGTGGACCAAATTTCTATTTTTATGATTTTTACTTTTTGGGTTCCATATACATGGTTCTTCTTCAAGTAACTCAATAAATTCAAGAGCACTTTCGTTGCTCCAGTCCATCTTGCGACTTAATTATAAAAAAACTTTCCTAAATCTAGATTTAAACCTGAATTGTGTATCAGAAACCGAACATTAATCTGTCGCAGTCTTCGAGATACTAAACTATGTATTCTACAATACCGACGTTGTTTTTTTTTTGTCAAAATGTAAAGCTATGCGTAATTTTAACAGATAATAAAAAACGTCAATGTTTGTGTAATTAGCAAACCCGTTCATTTATTTTTTGTAATGTTTTTAATTGCTTGTAATAAATGTTTGTCTGTAAACAAATTTGAATAAGTAAAATAAACAAGCTATTATGAAATTTAATTGTTAACGTTTTAATTTATTTGTATATTTTGAGTAAATTCCGAAACAAATTTTTTTGACATTTCTACTAAATTAATGGCGATAAAAACGTAGAGGCATTACGTGAAAAGGAGATTCACTTTATATCAATAGTAAAGAGCCTCCTTTATATGTGGTCATCGGTAAAGGATCATTCTATCAACTGAAAATGTACTTTGAAGCTGCAAGAATTTTGATTGGAAATTCTTATTAATTCAAGAAATGACCCGTGAAACGACATCGAGTATTGAATGACAATAAAATAGGTAACATAATACTATTTACCTATGATAAAAGGTAAACATAGTAAAAACTTATTAAGTGGAGAAACGTACAAAAGTACAATAAAATTAGTTCCAAACCGGGAGTCGAACTCGCGAGGAGAGGGTTCCATATCATTGTTTTCCGTGCGAACTTTAAGACAGGATTTTCATTTAGATTTTCCTGTAAACTATGGATGAGGTCCAATTTTCCCTATTTTTTTTTCTAAATTTTAGACTTAGTAGTTTCGGAGATTGACGGGGGGAATAATATAGTTTCTTTAATATTCTAAGCTATGCATTTTAAAATATATTTACGTTTCTCATAACAAGCCTTTTCATTTGATATGTCACATGATGCACTTGAAAATACAGTGTAAACTCTTTATAACATTATTCTTTATAACGATAAACTCTCTATAACATAGAAAAGATCACAATTTGGTTGGTTTACCTTAAAACCCATACATTGATACACTCTTTATAGCGCAGCAGCCGTTCTTTATTACGAAGAAATGTGTTCATATTTAGACACAGAAAATCGTCATTGTTGGTGTTATTAGTGTATTTGCCATATGGCAACATACACTATTGGCATCGGTCGGATGGCGGGACCTAGGTGTCGGACCAAAATTTCTCGACGTTTCATAACCTCCTAAACACTTTGGCACCATTTTTAAAAATGTTTATATATATATGTATATATATATATATTTATATATATATATATATATATATATATATATTTATATATATATATATATATATATATATATATATATATATATATATATGTGTGTGCGCTATAACTTTCGAAAGAGTTAATTGATTTTTACGAAATTTTGCCCACATGTTGGAATCCACCACCGCAAGAACCCTATTTAAAATGGGTCCAATCGGACCATTTTAAGGGTAGTTTTTAGGGGTTGAAAAAAGTTTTTGGGCCCAAAAATGCCTAAAAAATTCTCAGAATCGTTTCAAAATTGAAATTTAACCCTTTAATAGCAATTAAAAAGTGCTCCTAAAATTTTAATAAAATCGGCCCGACAGGACCGGATTTACAAATTTTATGTAAACACTAGTGAATTATTTGCTGAAAGGTGTATATAATTTAATTTAGAGGTTCGATTGATAATAATATTGCAACTGAGAAAAAAATGTTCTTTTAAGGGGTGTATTAAGGAGTCAAATTTATTATTTTGCCCAAAAAACCAACTTAAGTTCGCATAATAAAGCCACACTGCCTATATTAGTAAATACTCTATATTGTCGGCAGGGTTTTGGCACTGCGACCCGGGTTTTTGTTTATGTTATCTTATCAGGTTACAAAAGACGCCGACTAAACCTTTGAGGCCCCGAAACGTCAGGCAAAGTTAACTGACTATATGTATTAATTTTATCAAAAACATACATATTAAAGATTACTGTTAATTTGGTTGTTTTTCTTTTTTCACTCCATATAACGGTAACTCTCTATAACGATTAAAAATGCTCGGTCCCTTGAGTTTCTTTATAAAGAGTTTACACTGTATATATTTTTTTTAATTTCCTGATTTGGCCCCCAAAATTAACCCCTATAACCGGATCTCGTTTATTCGTGCTATACGTTCGTGACTGGGTCATCTAATTCTATATATGTACCAAATTTCAACTTTTTTCGTCTAGTAGATTCGGAGATAAGATGTGATCGACGGACCGACACACAGGAGAGTGATCCTATCATCGAATGTACGAAACCCAAAAAACAAAGCTTCCGTAGTGAAGCTGCTTTGGTTTTCCTAATTTTTTTAGACACTTTGATAGCCCATGAATAGGTCTATAACACCGATGTGGAAATTAAATATTTCTTGAACTCTTCATACTAAAGCATTTTGCGTAAAAAGTTTATATTCAAAATTTCTAAAAATGTGTAAAAATGCTAAATGAAAAAAAACCCGGGTCGCAGTGCCAAAACCCTGCCGACAATATAGTGTATTTGCTTATACAGGCAGTGTGGCTTTATTTCGCGAACTTAAGTTGGTTTTTGGGCAAAATAAAAAATTTCACTCCTTAATACACCTCTTAAAATAACATTTTTTTTCATAATTGCAATATTATTATCAATCGAACCTCTATACCAAATTATATACAACTTTCAGTAAATAATTCACTATCTGCAAACCAGTGTTTCATAAAATTTGTAAGTCCGGGCCTGTCGGGCCGATTTTATTAAAATTTTAGGGACACTTTTTAATTACCACTAAAGGGTTAAATGTCAATTTTGAAACGATTCTGAGAATTTTTTCGGTATTTTGGGGCCCAAAAACATTTTTCAACCCCTAAAAACTACCCTTAAAATGCCCCGATTACGCCCATTTTAAATAGGCTTCTTGCGGTGATGGATTTCAAATCGTGGGCCAAATTTCGTTAAAATCAATTAGCTCTTTCGAAAGTTATTGCCCGCACACATATATATATATATATATATATATATACGTATATATATATATATATACGTATATATATATATATATATATAAATATATATATATATATATACATATATATATAAACATTTTTAAAAATGGTGCCAAAGTGTTTAGGAGGTTATGAAACGTCGAGAAATTTTGGTCCGACCCCTAGGTCCCGCCATCCGACCAACGCCAATAGTGTATGTTGCCATATGGCAAATACACTAAAAATTGCCCATCCATGCCTCCGAGACTATAAAGGATTCCCTGCTTTTTTTGTCTAATTTTCATCTACTATAATAATATTGTTTAAAAAATATAAACATAGCCTTGTTTCATTGAATCGAATCTAGCAGCAATAATTTATTTTATTTGTTCTTTAATTGATGTTCAATTTATTACTAACAAATAATAATATGAATTGGTGCTCGACCCAAATAACTTTGGCTGTTGGTAGTCTAAAAAATAATTTAAACATTTGTTGAATAAAATTTTAAACAGACTTAGAAAAATAAACTTCAGAAATAAAAAAAAATATAATCATGAAAAGGTGCGAGAAATTTTTTTATATCAATATTTTGCCATTCGTTTTGCGTTATTTAAATATATTATTCAGTTACTCAATGAACATAATTTAAATTTATTGCCCTTGTGCAGATGGCGCCTGCGTGTTGCATAAAAACACAGTGTCTAAAATAAGCAGATTCAAATATAGATTTGGAAAAATTATTTTAAAAACCTTCAAATGATACTTTCTCTGATGAGTAGTAGTAGTTATTCTTAGATATTATAGAAACTCGATAACTCATTAGCTTCTATTATATTTATACAAGCATATTAATGTTCTGACTTAGGTATGGTGTAATTTTTAGGGGCAATTCGCCTTCTGCTAAAGATGTTTTTGTCTGGCAGAAGAGGATTCTCAGAATTATATTTGGAATTAGGCAAATAGATTTATGTAGACTCATTTTACAAGTTACCGATTACTTCCTTGCCATCAATCTATGTTTTGAAAAGTCTTATAGCTACTAAAAAAAATATGAACAACTCATGTTGTAATAAAAATTTTCACAATTACCCAACAAGATGCGGTAATGACTTAATGTTACCCGAACTTAGATTGGAATTGAGTAATCTCAAGCGTTTTAAGATGGCGAGTAAAGATTTTCATATTGATAAGTGATGTTATTCAGTTAGAGATTTTTTTTTAAAAGTGATTGTTCATTTTTAAGGAATTTTTTTTGAGACATATTGATATCCTAACTAATATTATAAATACGAATGTGAGTTTGTTTGTTTTTTACGTTTGCTATCTTTTGTCTCAAAATAAAAACTTAAAGGGAGTGAAATAGGGGATGTAGGTCACTGACAGATCATCACGATACCTTCCGGAACTATTAGACCTCCAGACTTGAAATTTGGCAGACATGTTACTTTTGTTGAGTAGAGATACTAAAATAGTTTTTTAAGGTGTGGAAAGGGGGGAAGTACAGGGGTGTCATTGATTAACACACACTAATTTTTAAAATACAGTTTCTATGGACCGAAAAAATAGCTGTTAGGTCTTGATGAAAATTCCACTACTGTTGTTGTTGACGTGCATCATTACAATCGCGGGCGGAGTGGCTAGTGTTTTATAAATTGTAAGTCTTAAAATTGCTACTTTGTTTCATACTCAGTTGAGTTTTGCGAAATCAAATCTTTATTATTAGTGTATTTGCCATATGGCAACATACACTATTGGCGTCGGTCGGATGGCGGGATCTAGGGGTCGGACCAAAATTTCTCGACGTTTCATAACCTCCTAAACACTTTGGCACCATTTTTAAAAATGTTTATATATATGTATATATATATTATATAGGTATATATATATGTGTGCGGGCTATAACTTTCGAAGGAGCTAATTCATTTTAACGAAATTTGGCACACATGTTGGAATCCATCACCGCACAAAGCCTATTTAAAATGGGCCTAATCGGATCAATTTAAGGGTGGCTTTTAGGGGTTGAAAAAAGTTTTTGGGCCCCAAAATACCGAAAAAAATATCAGAATCGTTTCAAAATTAAATTTAACCCTTTAATAGCAATTAAAAAGTGCCCCCAAAATTTTAATAAAATCGGCCCTACAGGACCGGATTTAAAAATTTTACGAATGACTAGTTTGCAGATAGTGAATTATTTACTGAAAGTTGTATATAATTTGATATAAAGGTTCGATTGATAATAATATTGCAATTAAGAAAAAAAATGTTATTTTAAGGGGTGTATTAAGGAGTCAAATTTTTTAGCTTGCCCAAAAATCAACTTAAGTTCGCATAATAAAGCCACACTGCCTGTATTAGCAAATACACTATATTGTCGGCAGGGTTTTGGCACTGCGACCCGGGTTTTTATTCTTATTAACATTATGAATACGAGTACGATAGACGCTTAATACAAAATCTTCCTGTATATGAAACTAATTTAATGTAGCTATAATAATTGGTGGAAGTACAGGTGCGGATGGTGGAAGTACGCGTCTGAGGTAGTGTTATTTTGTGGAGATTGACACACGTTTAGTACACAAAGCTGGGCGGCGCTGTTTATAATATAACGTGCATATGTGGTGGAGGCCGCGTGTATATATGGTGGAAGTGCGTGTATATTAAGAACTATTGTGTTATGTTTGAGTTTGTGGAGGTTGATACAAGTTTGCCAGTACTGTTTACGAAAGGCAAGTAAACTGAACGGTACCAAGGGACGGGATGGAGGTGGCGAGGCAGTGATGAGGTAGATTATTTGATTATTAATCCCGGGAGCAGTGGCTCTGGTTATTATATTATTACGGCATGCTGGATACGTCATGTAGTTCTGCACTATGTTCTATTAGTCATTACTCATTGCCTGAGCGAACAAACACAATCCACAGATGATATAAACCTGACCGTTATATTCTATTTTAGTTGCAGCTTTTTATTAATTTAGACAGATATCACATCACAGATAACCAGGACGAAAATATGTATAATGATAGTGTCATATCATGATCATAAGAATAAATTTAAAAATGCTGAAAGAATTATTTCGATGTCTTTAATTTCAACGGATATATTGAATTTTATGTAGCTACGTGGACCTGCAAACAAGACCGATCGACGTCAAGTTGACCATTATGACGTACCGTGGCACGATGTGTCTTAATTATTAGTAATAAGTAAAAACCCGGGTCGCAGTGCCAAAACCCTGCCGACAATATAGTGTATTTGCTTATACAGGCAGTGTGGCTTTATTACGCGAACTTAAGTTGGTTTTTGGGCAAAATTAAAAATTTGACTACTTAATACACCCCTTAAAATAACATTTTTTTTCTTAACTGCAATATTATTATCAATCTAACGCCTACACCGAATTAAATACACCCTTCAATAAATAAGTCACTATCTGCAAACTAGTGTTTTCATAAAATTTGTAAATCCGGTCCTGTCGGGCCGATTTTATTAAAATTGTGGGGACACTTTTTAATCACTACCAAAGGGTTAAATTTCAATTTTGAAACGATTCGGAGAATTTTTTCGGTATTTTGGGGCCCAAAAACAGTTTTCAACCCCTAAAAACTACCCTTAAAATAGCCCGATTAGGCCCATTTTAAATAGGCTTCTTGCGGTGATGGATTTCAACACGTGGCCCAAATTTCGTTGAAATCAATTAACTCTTTCGAAAGTTATCGCGCGTACACATATATATACATATATATATATATATATATATATATATATATATATATATATATATATATATATATATATATAAATATATATATATATATATACATATAAACATTTTTAAAAATGGTGCCAATGTGTTTAGGAGGTTATGAAACGTCGAGAAATTTTGGTCCGACTCCTAGGTCCCGCCATCCGACCGACGCCAATAGTGTATGTTGCCATATGGCAAATACACTAATAATAGAAAAAACTCGGGTCGCAGTGCCAAAACCCTGCCGACAATATAGTATATTTGCTGATACAGGCAGTGTAGCTTTATTATGCGAACTTAAGTTGGTTTTTGAGCAAAATAAAAAATTTTACTTCTTAATACAGCCCTTAAAATAATTATTATCAATCGAACCTCTATACCAAATTATATGCAACTTTCAGTAAATAATTCACTATCTGCAAACTAGTGTTTTCATAAAATGTGTAAGTCCGGCCCTGTTGGGTCAATTTTATTAAAATTATGGGTAGTGCGCAGCGACTTAGGCTATTACAACTAAAGGGTTAAATGTCAACTTTGAAACGATTCTAAGAATTTTTTCGGTATTTTGGGGCCCAAAAACATTTTTCAACCCCTAAAAACTACCCTTAAAATGGCCCGATTACGCCCATTTTAAATAAGCTTCTTTCGGTGATAGATTTCAACACGTGGGCCAAATTTCGTTAAAATCAATATATGCCATATGCCATATGGGAAATACACTAATAAATATGGCGTCGATTAGACGATTAGATGACCGTAGTGAACACAGGTGGGGGCTTTCGGTCATTGCAACTGCGTAACTACGTGTGTTCTGATACTACAGTTAATGAATTTAAAACATTATTATAAAGTCCGTATGGAGCTGAGTTTCCGTCGTGTGTCTACAAACCGACGCACCTCTTTTTAGACAAATTATTATCTAAAATAACCTTCCCAACAACTTGACGTCAAACAAACTGAATTACTGCTTTACGAATTAATGAAGTTAAAATTTCCAAATAAAACACCTTGCACTTTTTTATAGAAAGTGTTTTAAAAGATGTCATATCTTTACTAAGTTTTTGTATTATTGTAAGTAACCTTATCTCTCCGTTAAATGTTAATAAATCATCCTGTATAAACGCAAATGCTGCTATGCTTTATATTTTTTTACAGTCAAAATATTGAAATATTCGGTAAAAAAGTGTATCAACGTATTTTTCCTAATTTCCAATTTATTCCGATCCTTTAATCCATATGAACGCATAGCTTATAATCCGTATATAAATAGCTCTTTTTTATATAAACAGTCAGCCAACCCGTCGTTACTCTGACAATGATGATGAGAAAGTTTACGCATCCAACCAGAGATGGAGCCATGATCGTCAAGCTTGACGGAGAAATTTCAGTCTAATATTTATATTCCATGTAATTTGATAAGATTCTTACAAAGTCAACAGTGTCATTTTTTTCAATATCAACGTAAAAAATGGCATTTCAGATTTTTTCCATTTTTAGAGTCCCGTACCTCAAAAGGAAAAAACGGAACTCTTATAGGATCACTCGTGTGTCTGTCTGGCACCCTGTCACAGCCAATTTTCTCCGAACTACTGGACTGGTTGAGTTGAAATTTGGTACACATATGTAAGTCGGTGACCATAAGACGGACGTGTAACGTAAATAGATGAATTTGAAACATGGGGGTCATTTTTGGAGAAAAAATTAGAAAATAAAAAAAAAGTTTGGCAAACTGTACCGTGTGACATATCAAATGAAAGATCTTGTCGTAAGGGTCTCAAATATATATATATATATATATATATATATATATATATATATATATATATATATATATATATATATATATTTATAATTTTAAAACAAATAGTTTTCTTCGTTATTTAAGAAAATAGGTGAAAATTTACCACTTACTCTCCTTTATCTCCTACTGGACCAATTAGGTTGAAATTTGGTACACATATGTAAGTCGGTGACCCAAAGACGGACGTGTAACGTAAATAAATAAATTTTGAACTTGGGGGTAATTTTTGGCGAAAAATTAGGTAATTAATTAAATACTGTCAGTATTCTACAATTAAAAATTAAAATAAAAATAGTTTTTCTCTGGCTTATCCAAATATTTTTTCATTCTATAACGGTCATTTTTCAATTAGAGGATGTACATTAATTATCTTGAAATTACGATGCCTGAAGAAATCCTAATAAAGGCCGTAACGTTGCAAAAGTGATAATCGATATTTTGATGTTTTTGCCTGTTCCACTTTCCTGCTAAAACTCACAATTAACTAAAATAATGTTTATATATTTTCAACAAAAACTGATCAGACAGATATCCAGACGCCGTACCTTCCTATTTCATATCTAGTGCTCTCACCACTACGTTACTCATTCGTCCTTACTGAAAAATATTGACGTAATAGTTGATACAGTATAGCTCAGCAACAATGGAATAACGCCATACCGTACACCTGGCTGATATGTATTATGTAACGTTGCCACCGCTTTATCTCGGAATTAACGCGGCGCAGGATAAAACTTCCTCCACTCCGACAGATAAGGGCGATCGTCTGTACTTTTGTGGATCGATGGTACACGTCATTTAGTTACGTACGCCACGTAAGGTGAACCTCAACCTGTTTTTTTATAAAGGCAAATTATGCAAATGCCAATACGGTGGAATCAGAATCGACAGTGAAAATGCATTGTAAAACTATATTAAAAACAGATTGTTTAGGGGGTTTACTATTATAAGAACCAAATCTTCGTGTGCACTAAATGACTTAGTTACCTAGTAACTATTTTGCTGTAATACAGGCTTTTACATTTTATGTAATATTAGCGGCCCAGTCCGGCTTCGCGCGGGTGTAAATGTAATATATAGGATATAAAAAATGAGAATTATTATCATTAAATTCTCAACGTGTATTGAATTTGCGCGAATTCAATCGCTTTTATTTGTGAATGTTCAAAAATCGAAGAAAAATCTTATTTCCCAAAAAGAAATTTAAAAAATTCTGTTTATCCGATCGCTACCAAACTTCAGAAGATTACCCGCTGGGCTAATCTTAAGATTGTCTGAAAATTTCATCAAAAATGGTCTACCCGTTTGGAGTCCATAGATTACATATACATCGTCGTGTATCTATATAGATTATTAAAATGTAAAAAGCGGTTATTGTGACATAACGATAATAGTTGGACATATATTATCGCGAAGTTTTTTGTAGTTATTGATATGTTCTTTAATATTGTAGAACATACTTTTGTTCTATCATCAATTGTTTCCGCAGCGCATGCGACGAAAGATGTTTTATGGCATTTTTTTACACCTTGGGTTACGTTACTAAAGTTTTAGTAAGGATCCCTAATATTTTCTAGCAATAAATATAGCCTATGTTACTCAGGGTGAATGTAGCTTTCTAATGGTGAAAGAATTATTTAAATCGGCACAGTAGTTTTTGAGTTTATTCATTACAAACATACAAAAATACAAATCTTTCCTCTTTATAAGTGTAGATAAATATAATTTATTAAAGATAAAAGAAAGTCTGTATTACAACGTAACTAGCAAACCCGTCCGAACACTTCGCAATGTTAGTAGTTAGTTAGGTAATATAATAGAGTGGAAATAAAGCTTATTCTATATCCTATTCAGAGACTTTCGCGCCACTACGTCACTTAATATTACCGACAACTGTTAAAATAAACAGATTGCTACCAGATGGTGACATTTATTTTACCATTCCAACCCACTTGTGGGGAATGGCACTAGTTTAGGTCGAAATTCACTTTTAAAAAATTTTCAACATTTTTTCGTTTTGAAGTCCCCCGAATCCAAAAAACATATTTTTGGAAAATTTTGGCAAAACTCTGTGCGTCTGTTTGTATGCTAGTCTGTGAGCACGATACAAGTCAAACGAATGAACGGATTGAAACCAAATTTTGGGAGGATGTTTGGTGTGCAAATATGAAGATCCTTATTGTTTTTGGGGAAAATTGACGCATGCGCAGAAGAGATATGTCCTATAATGTTGTTTTTGTATAATAATGGTATACTTTTATAACGGTTTAAATTTCCCAAGAAAGTTTCGTAGAGAAAAAAATTTTCTTAGTTTCATAGTTTCGGAAATATTTTGAAAATAAAAAAAAATCAGATGTTTTTGTTACGAAAATAAATTAGTTAGGTAGCTGATAAGCATGCTTTGGTTAATTTTTACATGTAACCATTTAAATGAATAGCTTTCATAATATTTATTACTAGTTGTTACCCACGTCACCGCACGCTCCAACAGAAATTTTATTTTATATACTATAATATTCCAAATGTCAATATTTATGAAGTTGGAATGGTCCTGTCGCCCAACTGGCTGAATTTTTTTTTGTTTGTTTACAGATTCTTTCGTTTATCTTATAAAATCTAAACTATAAAGTTGGCAACACGTAAAAAATATTAAAATAGAAACCGGTATTATTTGTAAAAACATATTTCAAATTTGTTAAGAACAGATTTTGTTCATCTTAGTTCAGTTCCAGATATATGTTGTAATAGAAAACAGTATCACGGGTAATTGGAATAATGAAAATAAATCAATTTAAACACTCATTGATTGCAACGTTTCGTCTTTTCTTTAATTAAGACTTTTTCAAGCTCTCAATATGCTTAAATGATAGTAAAACTATGATAATTGTTTTTTGTAATGCCAAATTGCATATTATATCATAGTTTTAAGCATATTGAGAGCTTGAAAATGTCTTAATTAAAGAAAAGACGAAACGTTGCAATCAATGAGTGTTTAAATTGATTTATTTTCATTATTCCAATTACCCGTGATACTGTTTTCTTTATAACAGATTTTGTTTTATATCTTTATAGACTTATAGTGCATAGATATGACGTCAAAATTTAAAGTTAACATTTTAATCACTTTTCTACCAGTGAAACGTTCCACAAAGTTGTAATAGAATTATTTTTAGAGAAATCGTTAGTTTTTATTGTAAATAGATATCTAATGCTTTTGTACTTTTACGTAACTACTACAAATAAAGCAATTATTGGTATAAATGCCACAGAGGCTGCAGTTGGTCTGAATTGAGAATTTAACCACAAAACGCCTTTTAAAGAAGATAGATGAATGTTTTTGTCGTCTTTTTTTGTTTACATGTCGTCAAAAAAACTCACCGCATTTACCATTGTAAATATGTATACCTCTCTACGTCCTATACCTATATTATACGTAAGTAGAGAAGAGAAATTTGAATTTATACATTCGTCTCTTATCTATAGAAAAAAAGAATTTTCTTTTTTCCTTTTATGATTAAATCTACGTTTATATATATTAAAGGAAAACGCGAAATTTACATATACAAATGAGATACCAATTTGATATTTTAGATAAATTTTTTCTGAACAAATATTTCGAATTTATGTAAATCTTGTACTTTGTTAACGTCTGTATTTGCTTAGAACAAATAAAATTAAACGACTAATAACACAATTGAAAAATTTAATAGTGAACGACGTTTTTTTTGGATCTTCTTCAGGTTCAAAAGAAAAATTAGGTATATAAATAAAACCAGGGACATTTTTGTTTCAATTTTTCAATTTATATATAATTAATATTATTTTTTTAGAACCTGAAGAAGGTTCAAATCCACACTGAATGTCGATCACTATTAATTTTTTCAATTGTCTATTATTAAACGTTTAATTTTATTTACTTTATATAAATTTTGTTTTTAAATAATACTTCGTTTTTTAAATTATTGTTAAGCTGTTTAATGAGTATATCTGGTTCACAGACGAACTAATTTTTCCAAAAATATGTTTTTGACTCCGGGAAAAATTCTGCAGACAATATAGTCTATAGGTTAATGCAGGCAGTGTAACTTTTATTATGTGAATTTATGTTGGTTTTTGAACAAAATAAAAAATGTAAATCCTTAGTACCCCCCTATAAATAATAACTTTTTTATTGAAATATTGTTATGAATCCAACATGCGCACCAAATTAAATAAATCCCTCAGTAAGTAAATTCGTATACGCAAAGTAGAGTTTTCATAAAATTTGTAAGTCCGGTCCTGTCCGGACGATTTTATTAAAATTTTGAGAGTATTTTTAATTGATACTAAAAGGTCAAATTTCAATTTGAAACAATTGTGAGATTTTTTTCGGTATTGCTGGATTCAAAAACTTCTTTCAGCTTTTAAGAACCACTTTTAAATGGGCTTTGAGCGGTGTCGGATTCCAACATGTGGACCAAATTTCATTTAAATCAATTAAGTCTGTCAAGAGTTATCGTGCTAACACACCCACACACACGGACTCATATATATTGTATGTGTGTGTATGCGTAAAACATTTTCTTCGAAAATGGTGCCAAGTTGCTTAGAATGATGTGAAAGGTCGAGAAATTTTGATCCCGCGGTCCCTATGTCCCGCCATCCGACAGACGTCGATAGTGTATGTGGCAAATACTCTAAAACAATATTGAGAAATTGTGAAAAGTGATGTTGAACCTAAATTAGTACCTAGCAACCATTCTCTATTTATTGAGTTGGAATGGTTTATTAATTAGATAATCCGATTAAATATGCGCGTATGCGATGATACATTTTCAGTCCAAATATCCTGTCGATGTTAGTTTGGTTCTTGGGAAGGTAAAATTAACTCTAGCACCTTAACTGAAAATTTACATACCACCTGTAACATTACCATAATTACGGTTTTATGTACTATATATACAAAACTATGCGGTTTAAAATGAACGGAAAAGTGAATTTGTTTTACGTTATGGTACACTAAGACCTATTTATGTCACATTAGCTTTCTGGCCCGGCTTCGTCCGGGTAGTTTATGGTTTAGCAACGAAATGATAAAGAGCAACAAATCTGTCATCTTATAGTGAATCAAGTGGATGCACACATGTTTTTTTTTATTTAAAAGTTGTACCGAAATTCAAAAAATTGAATTACAAGATTATCATGCGTTTATTGCACAGACATATTCATTTTACGACCGGCTTACACGTAGGAATAACAGTTTATTTTATAAAGGGGTAAAACAAAAAAAAATATTTTTTATCGGGACTCAAACCTATATAGGTGATTTTTAAGTTGATTCATTTCTTTAACAGCTAGCGTGTAGAAATCAAATAGACGAACAAATATTTCAAGTAATTTTTCATCAAAACTCAAAAATAAGAGGGAAACAACCTTTCAAAGTTTAATTAAATTTTATTTAATTTTGAGGTCGGTCCTGTCGTTATGTTATGTCACTATGGAAATATGTTGTCATTATTAAATATTTTGGTCCCTATTTAAAACAAAACGGGGACAACTTCGAGTATTAAATTGATAATGATATAACATACATAGTGGCACAACATAACGCCAGGGCCGACCTCAAAATTTAATTAAACTTTAATAGACTGTTTCTCTTTTATTTTTAACCGACTTCAAAAAAAAGGAGGAAGTTCTCAATTCGTCGCAATTTTTTTTTTATTTTTTATATATGTTCCCCGATTACTCGAAGACGCCTGAACCGATTTGGAAAATTCTTTTTTTTTGAAAGGGCATACATCCCAGGTGGTCCCATGATCATCAGGTCAGGATCTGATGATGGAACCCTGGAGAAATCGAGGGAAATCTTCAAAAATGTGCGGAATCAAATCCACCACTAAAAAGTAAAAAATAAAAAAACTTAAAAAAAAAAATATTAACCTCCTTTAAAAAAATCACTAAAAAGATGAAAATAATGATTTTTTTGAAGAAGGTTAATATATTTTTTTTAAGTTTTTTTGAGTTTTGATAAAAATTTATTTGAAGTATTTGTTCGTTTATTTGGTTTCTACACGGTGTTAAAAAAAAGAATCAACATAAAAATCACCTGTATTCGAAAGGTTGCATTGCAAGATATTACAGATATTTTTATATACAAATTGTCAGTCTAGATGAAAAATTGAAAAGCACATTGAAAAATAAAATAAAAGTAATGCTGACATTCGTAATTTAGTTTCAAAAGTAAATAAAACGCAATTGGTATCGACAGTTCTAACTAAAATAATACCTGTATAATAAATAGTTTGTGAAGAGTTGATACCATAGCTATATGCATTTCGGAGAAGCTCGTGCATTTGTTAGATTGGTTCGATTCGTACTTCAACACGAGAAACTTCATGCATGCAATCGCGACGCTTCACTTGCCAACGGAACCATTGATTTTTCACTACATTAAAGATAACAAATAGCACCTATACTTGAGATTTATAATATTGTTGCAACAAATCTTCAAAGCTTTTCCATATAAACCTCTTTGCCAATATTCAATTTCTGATGTAATATAACAGTTAACGTCTCAAATGTTTTAAAGAACGATATTTTATATAACGTTGATCTGACGCGATTACTTTTAAATGTATAAAAGTTGAAAAATATATTAAAATGGTTCAATAGGAATCGGATATCAATATTTTTGACTAGAGATAATATTTAAAAAAAACAACTCTAAACTTCTAAAGTGGGTGCGTATGCGCATTTGAAGTCATTCTTCTTTGGCGTGATTAAATTCTAATTTTGTTGGTACCTGGGGGTCCCCCCTGAAACCATTGGGTTTAGGTTTAAAAAAAAAAAAAAATCTAATTTTTAATATACACACAATAATTTCTTGAAATAAAATTTTCAAAAAGTTTAAGAATAATACTTGCAAAAAAATTACCTTAAATATTTGAAAACAGTTGGAAAATTTTTATTTTTGTCTTTATTTTTATAATGAATCCATTGAGTAATAAAAATACGACATTATAAATTCCGCTGATGACACTTCAAAACGACTAGTTATAATCAACGTCCTCTAGTATATTATAGTTTCCAGATGATAGAAAATGCATTGTTTAAGGCCATCGTTATTTTATTCTGAGTTTCTAATGATCAGCTTCATACTGTGTGATTTTTGTAATCTGTGCCTACCAGAATTTTATTCTCAACGTGTCATAAGACGTACCTATAACTTCAAAAAATCGACTGAATCTCTCATAATCTCTGAGCAAATAATCGCTGATGACTGTCACAAAACTGAAAATATTTTTAACAAAATAATTCAGTCTCGAAGGAGAAAAATGTTGCCATAAAAAACGTTTCTCGAGCACGTAAAACCCAACATAGGATGACCGCACTTTAATCGCTCAGGGTTTCGTATATCATTTTCATAAGAAAAGTTGACGCATAAAATATATAAACTAAAAATAGTATATTACACCACAAAAGCTGAAAGTTGAATTTCCTGCATTGCGCCACATGATGCCCGAGGCGAAGTCGAGGGCATCATATTTCGCACAGTGCTGAACTTTCAGCTTTCTGTTCGTGTGGTGTATACTATTTTATTTCATACTATGCCGAAAGTACGCACTTTCACCAATATATAAAAAAACTACTTACTTTCAAGTGAGCAATGTTGAGGTTATATGCGTAATGACACATGCATCTAATAATGACCATAACAGCAGACGGCTACCTACTGGCGTACACATAGACATCTATGGGCGAACATGTGATGACAAACGCCATCAGTGCGCATGACAAAACTGTTTAGATCCGCCTATACAGACGATATGCGTGACTACAACAATGCATAAATGTTATACTTTCGGCATTAAAATCGAATCAGAAAGTACCTACTTTCGGCATAGCATGAAGAAAATATATAAAGTAAAAAACACATTTTAAACTAAAGGCACACCAAAGCAACTCGTTAATGTTTTTTAACTACACATCGCTTTTTTTATTAGGGCGATGAGGGCTTCGGCAGAAGGGCCTAACACAATTTTAATTTGCGCTAAATTTTAAAAACAGATGAAAATTTGACATTCGCGCTAGTTTTCCTGTAATATTTATTAGTCGCTGAATATGTCTGATTTTTTCAAAATTTTAGACATTTAGCTTGAAAATCGACCTTCTGTAGGTCAGTTTCACAACGAAAATAAATTGCAAGTATATATGATGATGATCACAATCTAAGCTCATTGTCAAATCAAATTTTTGACAATGCTTTCTGCAATCCTGCATAACAGTTGGCATATAAATTATTACTAGAATGAATATACGAACATCAATCTACAATTTCTGTCAACTCAATCTGCGAACAAAACAACAAGTGAAAAGCTTATGTTGTGTTGTAACAAAAATGTCGACAGAAAACAAGGCAAATGTTTTAGTGCAGGGTGTTAGGTACGGATGTCAAACATATGAATACGACACGTAGACGACTTATCGTATACAATACTTGGGTGTAGTGTATCATGTACGAGTATGTCATAATAATATTACGTTTTTCAGCGCTTAATGATATATTACGTAAAACTTAATAGTTTCTTTACGGAATAAGAAAGTAAGGTTATAAATATCGAACTAAATAGCTATATGCTGGGTTGTAGAAAGGATTGTTAAATCATTTGATTTGACAATGACCTTAGATTGTGAACACACATTTTTCACTATAAGAAAAGCATTGTAGAATTTTAATTCGATTATGTTCGAAAAATAATTGATCGATTGAAATGATATTTTTTCTAAACTGTGTATACGTGTATTTAACATAGTTTTTTGTATAATTTTTACTTCGAAATGGTATTTTTTGACGCATTTAAATCAAAATTTGACTTGAAAAACGATTTTTTTCTATGCAGATCAAGCATTTGTTTTTGTGTGAAAACAGTCTAATATTGTACATGACAGGGAGTTTGAATACGACATTAAATTGCTCTTGCATGTATAAAAAGTGTAATTATATTATCACAATGTAAGGTCATTGTCAAATCCATTTTTTTAACAATGTTTTGTACAACCCAACATTAACCTATAATAATTATCAATGTACTATATTATTTCGTCTTCAGAACTAAAGGTGTGTGCAAAATTTCAGTTCAATCGGAAACCGGGAAGTGGGTCAATTTTAACTCGCAAGACAGACACCGGGATAGATGAAACTAAATATAAACTTGTAAAATACATTTGATAATTGCCCGTTAGAAAGAGAGGCAATTTCAAATTTGTCGGTTTCTTGTTCCTCAGTATTCATTTTGTCTATTTTATAATTTACAACTTCAAAAAACAATTGTAATATCTAATTGTTAAAGCTTCTTTCAACAAAATTTGAAATTACATGAGTTTTCCTATGGGTCTAAATCTAGTGCAAGACCTTGTACACAAGTAAATATATCTTCCAATTCATTGTACCTACTACTAGACGCTCGTCGTTCGGATTATTGACCTCACTGATCGGTACCATCAAACTTTGAAACATGCACATTTAGTTGTATTTCCAGTGGCGTACTTTAAGTTCAGTGGCGCCCCAAGTTACTCGAAATCGGGCTCCTACCACAATCAGCATGACATATCAAATATGATACCTGGGAGACCGAGCTTAGCTCGGAGGTTCCTAATTAAAATTTCTTCTTTTTTATTAAAATAATTGACGTTTTCCTTAGTATAACTTATTCACTGTCAGTATTTTTGACACAATTGTTCATTTGTAATTTCCAGGGTTACTTACAATATTATAGTTTGTATTTTGAAACGTCAAAAAAAATTTTTTTTAATGATTAAATCTGTGTGAAAACTAATCTTTCCGAGAATAAGATCTAGCTAGATCGATTTTTTGTCCCCCAATACCCTCTTTCCGTGAATTTCATCCAAATCGTTAGGGCCGTTAAATACGCGAAATTTCTAATCAAGACAGAAATATATATATATATATATATATATATATATATATATATATATATACATATATATATATATATATATATATATATATATATATATATATATATATATACATATATATATATATATATATATATATATATATACATACAAAAATTGCTCGTTTAAATATATAAGATTATTAAATGACTTAGAGGTTATCAATTCGACATGTATATATATTTTTTTTAAGTTTGTATAGATATAAATTTTCAGTGTTTACGGAATTGTCCCATATATATTTTTTTCAAATCGGTTCAGTCGTTTTTAACCGACTTGAAAAGAATAGTTTTTTTATGTATGTTACCTCAAATCTCCAGCATTTGTAAACTGGTTGTGATGATTATTTGTCTATTTTAGTAGGGCATATCTTCAGTGTAGTACCACATAAATTTCTACTTAAATTATTTCGATAGTTTATTGGTTTAGTTTAGTAAAAAAATATTAAAGAAGCAGTCTGTTAACACGTATTAACTACGTATTGCAATGCAACTGAAAAGTAAAAAATAAAAAAAAATTGATCGTCCTTAAAAAATCCACTAAAAAGCGTAAAAGAATAAAATTTTGAGATTGGAACCAATTTAACAAAAGTACATAGGTTGGTAAAAACTTATAGTAATTATATTGGAACCGACTTCAAAACTATTATGTTACGCTTTTCAGTGCATTTGCTATATGACACATACACTATTGGCGTCAGTCAGATGGCGGGATTTAGGGATAGGACCAAAATTTATAGATGTTTCATGACCGGTTGAAAAAAATTTGCACCATAACTCTTGACGGACTTAATCGATTTAAACGAAATTTGGTCTATGGATTGGAATCCATCACCATACGAAGCTTATTTAAAATGGGCTCAATCGGGCAATTCTAAGGGTGGTTGTAAAATGTTTTGGAGTCCAAAAATACCGAAAGAATTCAAAATGAACATTTAATACTAAATACTGAATGTGCTGCTAAAATTTTATTAAAATCGACCCTACAGAACCGGACTTTAGTGGTGGATTTAGACTCGATGCCGCCCTAAGCCTCATCCGATATGGCGCCCTTTTGCTCTATGTAGAAGTGATTATTGCAATTAAGCATCTAACGAAGCCAGAGAACCGTAAATTTGAACAATGGATTTTTAAATTTCAACTGTCCTATCATTGTTTAATTTTGAAATATTGTTTCTAAAATTTTGCCGCCCCTAAAACCATGCCGCTCTAGGCCGGGGTCTCACGGGCCTAAACGTAAAACCATCATTGCTGGACTTTATTTTATAAGAACGCTAGTTTGCCGATATAGATTTATTTATAGAAGAGCGTATTTAATTTGGTTCAGATATTAAATTGATAATTATTGATTATTGATTATTGATTGAAATTAAGGGAAAATATAATTTTAAGGGATGTATTAAGGGGTTAAATTTTATTTCCCCAAACCTCAAATATTATAAATCTCTAAAATGCCTGTTTTCTTAAATTAGTATAATAATTAATAGATCGGAGACTATATAAAAACACAGGATCGATTTCCTATGTATAAGAAACAAAAACAATTCTATAAAATTTATTTGCTATAGCACCAAAAATCGAGAGTTAAAATTTCTACGAAAAAAATAAAACGTTGTTGTGATCAATGACGCATGTACAAATTACTTGTAAAGGATGGTAGAACTGGTCTGGAACTGTATCCTGCTCTAAATAAATAAAAAAAAGTGTGAGCCTCGTCCACATAATTTCGGAAATAAAGGGGGGTAGGTAATGCTTGGTTTTTCTTTAATAACTTTTGAACTAGAGCATTTTAAAATTATAAAAAAAAAACCCGGGTCGCAGTGCCAAAACCCTGCCGACAATATAGTGTATTTGCTAATACACGCAGTGTGGGTTTATTATACGAATTTAACTTGGTTTTTGGGCAAAATAAAAAATTTACTCCTTAATACACACCGTAAAATAACATTTTTTTTTCTTAATTGCAATATTATTATCAATCGAACCTCTATACCAAGTTATATACACCTTTCAGTAAATAGTTCACTATCTGCAAATTAGTCTTTCTTAAAATTTTTAAATCCGGTCCTGTAGGGCCGATTTTATTAAAATTTTAGGGACACTTAAATTTCAATTTTGAAACGATTCGGAGAATTTTTTCGGTATTTTGGGGCCCAAAAACATTTTGCAACCCCTGAAAACTACCCTTAAAATGGCCCGATGAGGCCCATTTCAAATAGGCTTCTTGCGGTGATGTAATTCAACGCGTGGACCAAATTTAATTGAAATCAATTAACTCCTTCGAAAGTTATTGTCCGTACACACACACACATACACACACACACACACATAATATATATACCTGTATATATATATATATATAAATGTTTATATATATATATATTATATATATATATATATATATATTATATATATATATATAATATATATATAATATATATATATATATAAACATTTTTAAAAATAGTGCCAAAGTGATTAGGAGGCTATGAAACGTCGAGAAATTTTGGTCCGACCCCTAGGTCCCGCCATTCGACCGACGCCAATAGTGTATGTTGCCATATGGCGAATATACTAATAAAATATGTTTTCATAACGAGTCTTTTCATTTGATATATATTTTTTTTTTTATAATTTGACCACCAAAATTAACTTCCAACGTCGGAATTCGTTTATTTACGCTATACGTCCGTGATTGGGTTATCTGGTGTGCCGAATATCAACTTTTTTTGTCCATTAGATTCGAAGAAACTAAGTTGTGACAGACAGACACAAGAGTGGTCTTGTAAGGGTCCATTCATGGATAATACGGAACCCTAAAAATTGACAGCAGTATAAATATTTTCACACTGACTGTATAGAATAGCAGAATAGGGCTCGATTTCGGCCGAATAGATTTTGATATGGCAACAACAAGAAATTTCTCAAATGTCATTTTTCATCAGAAATTGTGTGCGGAATCCCCCACTTGCTTTACATTTTTCTATTTTTCCGGTACACTTTATAAATTTTAAATTTTTATATCAAGATTCTAACGAATTGAAAAAATGTCACAACTCACAGGCATTGATCTTTAAATTATCGATCCCTAATATCTAATATAAAATATAGGTAGCTACGTTCACAATTTTTATAACCTTTGCCACTTTCTTGTCGGCGCTTCTTTGTCGTGTTTCTATTCAGACCGTAATGTGCAAGTTGCATTCTTGACATTTGTGAATGGATGACATTTTATCTAATATTGACTGTGGCAACACAATAGTGTCGGGAATATGATTTTTTTTTAACTTTTGCACCGAATAAAGTAATTTGTTTACTCTTGATGTATTACTTTTTTATTTTGAAAAAAAGAGTTTGTATTGTAGTTTTTTGGCTAAAATAAAATGTGGTTTTTTATTACTGATTTTGTATCAAATATTTGTCGAAATCAAACATTCGCACCACTTTGAAGATATAATAAAATTAGAGTTTAAAAAAACTAAAACACCACGCTTTTATGAACTAAAAATTGCAAAATAATTTGATAACCAAATGCTTTACTGTAAAAAGCGTGGGGTGCTACCTATTTAAATTTTCATAATAGCTCTATGTTTACACTTAGCTAGTAAATGAAAAATTTATTACCGATATTAAGCACTCCACGCTTTTTACGCAGTAAAGCATTGCATCGCCCGCCCACGCTATATCTTCCTTTTCGATTAGCGTTCTTTCTAATTTTTTAATTTTTACTCGGCTCCTAGTGGTCGTAGCGTGATGTTAAGGTAGTTCTAGCGTGGTATAATAAATAAAAATCACTTTACGACAGATTTTGCTCATTTTTTTCTATAGGCTCAAAATAACGTTTTCTAATAAATCCCGCATCGCGAAATAATTAATAACAAAGTTCGCAATTGTCATATGCTGACCGTGAAAATTGCGAACTTTTTTATTAATTATCTCGCGTTCTAAACGGTCAAAAATTCTGAAACTTCGGGCTTTATTAAAAAACGTTATTTTGAGCCTATGAAAAAAGATGAGCAAAATCTGTCGAAAAGTGATTTTTCTTTATTATACCACGCTAGAACTACCTTAAATAACCTTCGTCCAGAATTGGGCTAGCAAACAGTAAAAAATTTTTAAATACGACTGACAGTTCCAGAGATCAGGACGTTCAAAAAAAAAAACAAACAATCTCTTCAGCTTTATTATATTAGTATAGATTATCGTTTAAAAAGTAATTTGTATAGACTACCAAATTGTGCCCAGAATTGTCAACTGTTCTAATTACTAAAGATTTAATATAGTATGTGTCGATATATATTGTATGCGCTTCGTTGCAGTACATCTGAAAGTGCTTTATTATTTACAACCAATAAATATTAAACATATTGTATGCTCTATATAAGTATACCGAATGTTCAATTGAGAACCAATTCAGATAACTACTCACTACGAATTTTAAAATTTCATAACTCACATAATAATAAATTTTAATAGTACTGTGAACTTGAAAAAAAAACAATTTAGCCACTTCTTAACCCATTATTATTGGATGTAAATTTCAAGGTCAACGTGTTGAATAATATTTTACGATTGTTATAAATGAGTTATATCATCACGCACGAGATATGTATAGTGATTTTTTTGTACGTACCCGCTATAAAATAGCTGAATTTCACTTAATTTTTAAAAAATGACAGTTAAATTTTGAACATGTTTACTACTATTTGAAGGCTGCGTTATATTCTCACGCGGTTGGACAATGATTTACTATGGTAGACGTTTATATTACATTACACCACTATAGTGTTAAATGTTCTATACAGGCATAAAAAACAGCTATTTTATAGGGAGATGTGCAAAAATGTTATAAATTGCGATAGCTTTCATTTCATAAAGATTTTTTTGGATTATTTTAAGATATTGCTGTATAAAATATTTTTGGCGCAATCAACCTATAATAGTTTTATTCCGAATTTTTTACCCTCTAAAAATATAAGCCTTCCTTAAACTGGTTTTAGCTACGGTCCTGATCTACTAAGGCTCTTGATCAATAAAAAACAACATCATAATATCCATAGTATAAAACTCTATTGGAAAATATGTTTGCCAACCACTTTGGGTAAGTGCTCAAAACTCATAAAATGCAAGTTTTCAGCTTTCAGTGAAACCTCTTGATATTTAATACTACCATTGTTGTTCTGTGACTTCAAGAAATGTTCAGATTGCCTACTACTTATTTGATATTAGTACAAAATAGTACACAGAATTTTATCTGATCGCACAGATATAAACATAAGCCCGATTCGCAGACACTTATGCTCGGTTGCAGAAATCATTGTCGGAAAATCTGATTTACAATGACCTTAGATGTTGACCATAAGAAAAGCATTGTACAGTTTAAAACCGATCTTAAATCCAATTCAGACTAGCCGTTCTCGGTTACGATTCACCGGTCCGGTTGGGAGCTCGACCAATCAGAGCGCAGTCGTTCCCGATTGCGATTCGGTTCGAGCGTTTAGGTTCAGCTCTAATTTCCACCGGACCGTTCGCAACCGTAGCCAATGAGAACGCTTGCTGGAGTCACGTGACTAGCCAGGTGTTTTTGTTGACGTTTAACTACACATCAAACGTCAAATCATATTTCGAAATTGCGCATGCGCACCGAGAATAATCGTAGAACCGAATCGGGATAGTGTGAGCAACCTAGATTAATCGAAAACCGAACCGAACCGGTGAATCGTAACCGAGAACGGCTAGTCTGAATTGGCTTTATGCGAAAAATAATTGAACGATTGAAACTGTATTTTTTGAACTGTGTATCCTACATGTATATAACATCGTTTGTTGTAGACTTTCTTAATGCTTAACATATATTATGCTACTGTGTACTCCTATCTGGGATACAATATTTTATTATGGGGCCAAGCCAGAGACATTGAGAGAGTTCTTATAACTCAAAAAAGAATCGTCAGATTAATATTCGGATTGAATTACAAAGCCAGTTGCAGACCTGTCTTCAAAGAAAAAAAAAACTTACTGTAACATCTTTATACATCTATAAATCAATATTATTAATCAGAAAGAAATTAAACGAAATTAGCACGGTTTCGCAGGCTCATCATCACAATACAAGGCAAGGCGCGATGCTGCACCTACAACATTTTAATAATTACTTTTATAGAGAATCACCATTATATGCTGGTACAACTTTATATAACTCTCTTCCGGATCGCATCAAAACAATAAATAATTTTAACAATTTTAAACAACATTTAAAACAGTTCTTAATAGACAATGTTTTCTATAACGTAGCAGAATAGTTTAACCTCTAAGTTTTAATTTTATCACTCTATTATATGTATATGTAACGCTGTTGTAACCCCTATGGGGCCAAAACTGTGATTCGACGCTATAATACAGATTTTACTCTGTCAAAATAAATAAATATCTATCTATCTATCTATCTATCATGTTTTCCTCCTTAATAAGTTAATTTAAATATATAAAATTATTTGTCCTGACTGACTGATCTATCAACCCACAGCCAAAAATATTAAGTTTACGTAGCTGAAATTGAGAACATAGGTTTATTTTATAACGTAAGCATCCACTAAGAAAAGATATTTGGAAATTTCGACTTTAAGGTGGGGAAATGAGGGGTGTATGGAAGCACTTATCGTTTTTTTTTAAAGGTAGGAATTTTAGAACTGGAATTGTAGCTACTGATTATAAATAAATAATGACGTATTTCAGGGTTTTTGGGTATTATTGGGGTGGGAAACGGGGGGTGAAAGTTTGTATGGAAGTCTCGATTTTTTTAAAGGTAGGAATTTGAATTGTAACTACTCACAATAAAAAAAATTTTTTACACTTAAAAAGTGCTCCTAAATTTTAATAAATTCGACTCGACAGGGATAGAGAATTATACTGACTAATATTATATAGGTATTAATTTTGAGCAGGTGATGAATTAATAAAACAGGAACGAAATATTGAAATAAAAAAAATATTTTAAGGGATGTATTAAGGCGTTAAATATTTTTTTCTCCAAAAACAAACAATATTCACATTATAAAGTCACACTGCCTGTATTAGCAAATCCACTATATTGTCGAAAAGCTTTTGGCACTACAATTCGAGTTATTATTTTTTTTTTTATAATTTGAATTTTTGGAAAGCATTATTTCGGCAGTAAAAACATGTTTGATGTGGTTTAAAATAACCATTAATTTAGAGACAACATAGAATTCGATTGACTTTTGGCATACTATGTTTTGTACCCAACTAAATTCCCTGCTCTCTTGAGTTCTTTCGAAAGAGGAACGCATAATATATAAAGCTGAAGTCGGGGCAACCGTTGTATACGGGTGAACAACTCAGTGTCAAAAACATTCAATTTCAACTTTCCCTCGATTCCCTAAATCTGTCAAATTGACTATGTAAAAAGTAAAAGTTATAGGTTATGTTACGCTACGGTGTATACTGAAACTGTATTATATTTGAATCACTTTCTGAAACATAAATACAAAAAAATATACGCAAATCGCCCTATAAGAGTATTATTACAAATATTCTGTTACTTTCTTTAAAAGAGAAATAAAACTACAAATATCCAAACGTACGCGCTAATTAACCATTATTCTATTTCAGACAATTAAACAATTGCTCAAGTGATTATTTAATCCCTGTAAGGATTTCTGCAGACGAAACTTACATAAAATAGGTAAAAAAACTTTTAAGTTAAATGGTTCGCCAGTTGTACCAAAAACTAGAAAATAATTTGGAACTTTTAACATACTAAAATAAAAGCGTGGGGCGTATTTGAAATATTTGTTTTGTAGAGCTTTGAAACACATTTCTCGAGGCAAGTCGTTAATATTTAATTATACATTTTTCATGCGGCCCACGTTTTTATTTTAGTCTATTAAAAGTCCCAGATTATTTTCTAGTTTTTGGTACATAGCTGATGATTTAAAATAAAACCGTTAACTTAAACATATTTTTACCTATTTTAGTGTATTTTATTAAAAATGCTATTTGCATCTGGAGGAAATTAAAAAGACCCTTGTAATTTAAAAAAAAATCGGCCAACGATTTGAATGAAATGAGGCATAATAGGTACATAAGCTCTATTTTTTTCGGCCGCCTCCATAAAGATATTTTTAAGGCGCTCCATGCGAGCAAAAGCTAATACTAAGTGAATTTAAATTTATATTCTAATATCAATCAGCAGGAAGATGTAACTGAAGTAGGTAGCTTTTCCAATTTAATTATAAAAGATTTATTTGGCCGCTCCGGTCCTGGAAAGAAAGTTAGAAGGTGTCGAGAAGGTGAAAACAGAGTTTAAAGGGATTTAGAACTGTGGAGAAAATACAACTACCAACGTAGCAAAAACAAACATGCATATTAGCTAAAGTTGACATACCAAACAAAATCTTCCCGCGCGTTAGTTACAGAGATATGAGTAAGTTTATTTATTTACATTGTCTCGTTTCACGCAGAGCTTTTAACTGAACTTTCTATGTGATATATGCTGCACTCACTTATCAAGTCTCCTTTTGACAATCTACGGGTATCTTGTTTTCTCTGTTCACAAAATTAGATATTTCAAATCAAAACGATTTCAATTAATCAATTAAATTACTTTTTTTTCAAGATCGGTAATACAAATCTCTAAATAGTATGAAGCAAAGTCGCTATCCGCGGGTGTCTGGCTGTTCACTTAGCTCTTCTAAACTGCACAATTGAATTTAAGGCGGTTTTCAGCTACATTTAGAGATTTTTATTTGTAATGTTTATGTGTATAATATATTTATAGTGCAGTGAATGAGTCGGGATTTTTCATGATTTTCGCGTTTTTTGCCAGAGCTCCAAACTAATCCCCGTTTTCGAGGACAAAAAAGTTTTTTCGCTCGGCAACCCCTTCGAATTGGCCAAAAACCACCCCCACGTTGCCTTTTCGCACACAAATCGATTTCCAAACCGTTTCTTGGCCTGGTTAACAGTCTTTCTGGTGCCGGGGATCAGTTCTCAAGAAGAGTGACCCCTTGATTTCCACCCCCTGTAAGGGGGTGGAAAAGGACTTTTGTAGAAAAAAAGTTTCAGACGAAAGTTATTCAGTTTGAAGGGGGGCTTCGTTTGGTAACAAATACCACCCCTTATCCCCAACCCCTGCGCAGGAATAAGGGTAACTCTGACATTTTTAATAGGAACACCTTTTTTTTATCACAAGTCATGATTTTTCGATAAAAATATGCCACTTTGGCTGAAACTTTTTTTCAACAAAAATCATTTTCCACCCCATTACAGGGGTGGAAATCAAGGGGTGAAGCTGGTTTGAGTCACTTCCCTTGAGAACTGATCCCCGGCATCTGAAAGACTATTAACTAGGCTAAAAAACGTTTTGGAAATCGATTTGTGAGCGATAAGGCGATGTGGGGATGGTTTTTGCCCAATTCGAAGGGGTTGCCGTGGGAAAAACTTTTTTGCACACCACCATCGTTTTCAGCGACCTCTAAAATGGTGGAATGTGATTAGTTTGGAGCTCTGGCAAAAAAAAAGTTGCAAACCCGACCATTCACTGGACTATTATATTAAATTGAAAGATAGTGGAGAAATCTCGTTGTTTTAGAAGCAAGTAATAAAAAGACGCTTTTAAGGCGCTTACTTGGCTTTCCCTGACTAAAATTGAAACTCTTTAAAAAAAAAAACCCTTAAAGAAGAAAACTTAAAATTTTGAGGGTGGCGCTAATTTAATAAAAGTACATGTGTAAAAAGTTTTAATAATTTATTATTTTGACGTCGACCTTATAATTTTAAAATTTTCTTCGTTTTAGTGACTGTTTTGAACGAAATTCAGTTACAACTTACAAAAAAAATAGTTTTTTTAGAAACGTGTTCAAGGACAGAGTACACCTAAGATTAAAGAGGTCTTTATCTATGTTCCAGTTGCCTGAACAGAGCTGACCTAATCAAGGTGCACGACGGTCGAACATCGACTGCTGCGATGATTCGAATTCTTTGCAACACGGCTAACGAAATCGAAGTTCTGTCGACGGGTTCGGAACTCTTCATCGAATTTGTCGCAAACTCCGAATGGCCCGGACAAGGCTTCAAGGCGACGTACGAATTTCAACCGATAGATGACACCACAGCAGGTTGTTATGGATTACATAATCATTTAAATAAACAATCACTCTTTCTGTCATTATTGTTAATTGTTTTCACTACGCACCATCATTTTAATTATTTTGTACATTGTTGTTATTCTTACTATTATTTCATGTTTTTAAAATGCACATTAATTGTTTCTTATTTCGCTGATGTTCTCTGAGCGTGTTTTTAATTTTTTTTCTCAATGTAAGACTGTCGATTTTTGATAACGAATTTAAAAATAAATATTTGGGGTGTTTTGTTAATCCAAACTGATCGAACGCTTTTTTCAGTTTTGAAATGCGTTTATTTATATATAGTTTTTTTAATTACTAAAATATGTACATACATAAAAAATAACGATATTGTAGCAACAAATTTTAACGGATATAGCATATGCATGACGTATTTGCAACAAAGTATTGAATTACATAGAACCACTGTTTCATTTTAACAACAAAATTAATGTGGTTTCGTATGATATCTATGGAAATATTGAAAGCGTTCATTATAGTGAATTTGCTCCTAAGGGAAATCACATAGTTTTAAACAGACCGAATATAATTCTAACAGTTAACACGCAATAGAATGTTTGTCAGTTATTAAAAGTGTTAAAAAGACGAAATCACTTACACGTATTTTTTGTAAATTTATGTTTTGGAAAATCGTCCATTTTTTTCTAGTTTGAGTTTTTTTAATATGTATTTATTTGTACTTAATAACACACAAAAGAAACATTGCTAAAAATAATTTTTGAAATAATTGTCAACGTATCAAAATTTACATTTCAATTTTATAATAATATTCAAAAAGCATTTGACAAAAATACACGAATTTCTGGGTTTGAAATTAAACAGAATATATTATACAGAATGTACTGGATTGTGTCTACCAAAGTTTAGTCAGATTTGAAGTTCTTACAAGGTCAATTATAGAATTTACAACACTGGAAAATTTAATTTTACCGTTCGATGGAAATAGGTTTTTGTGGTTCAAATTTAATATGAGGTCATTTATAAGAATTGTCTGAATGCTTTTGAGTTATTTAGTGTAATTTGTAAATATATTTTGTTATTTGTCGAAACGTTGCTGGCTCTATTAAATAAATTGATATTTGATCCGGAAAAGCTTTATTATTATTGAAGTTATACTTCTTTTGGCGCGTTGGGAGTAAACTTTTAGCAGGCAACAGAAGTTACGCGCGCGCAACTAAAAGTCGAAAGTGTGAACTTGGCTGCGCTAACGAAAATTAGAAAGTATTAAGTGGGGTTATGAGACCCAGAAAATGACAGATGAACGAAATCAATAAACTTTCTGCCATCTATAGAATTATACAGTCAAAGCCCTCTAAGTGCACAGCTCGGAACCGAGGCCCATCCTTTAAGTGCACACTTCCCCTACGATCTTTTTCATCCCCACTCTTCTAACTCCTATAGCTATCTTTATTCAATCAGATGCTCTCTCTCTCTGCGCGAAACATTGCGCAGAATTTAAAAATGAGTTCAAACTCAAACTGTGTTTACAATCATATGACATGTGTTGACATAAGCGCGCTTACGGTCGCACGTGATTGGTTGCAGATTATTCGAAGTGGGGGCTGGGGAACGTGCACTTAGAGGGCGAGTTCGTGTGCAGTAAGAGAGCGTGTGCATTTAGAGAGCGTGCACTTAGAGGGCTTTGACTGTATACTAAATGACTATAACCTTTGATTACAACCTCTATAGTCGTTTTAAGTGTCATACAGCGGAAAAAAGTAAAAACCAAAATAAAATTTTGAAAATGTTTGAGATTAAATTCTTGTGCGTATTATCTTTAAACTTTTTGAAGATTTTATTGTAATAAATTATTTGCATGTATATTAAAAAATAGTTTTTAATTAGGCCAAACAAGTATAACTTCAACAGCGCATAAATAAATACACGCACCTACTTTTTTTCATTTTTCTATGTACTTTTTGTACAACATTTGTATAAGATGTTTATTAAATTACTCTAAAGTGAAATGTAAAGAAACTTAATAATATTTATTAAAGTAGTTGCATTTGATCAGTTTTAAGAAATATCCATCAAAAACAAAACAATTATTAGTATACTAGATCAGAATTTCCCTAACAGTGGTCGGCGCGATAGGTAAAAAATATTAATAGCGACATGCTTCCCCTTAAAATATTCAATAAAGAGCGCTTATGAGTTTCGGACAGTATTTTATAGATTGTAAATAGTAACGATAGGTCGACTCCGAATCGATCGGAAATTTTAATGTTTATAACAAACTTTATATTATGAATGAAAGATTATCAGACAAGAAGATTAAGCTAATTAAAATGTAAAAATGGTAAACTAAGTGTGCTCATTGTTGTAAGTTTTAGTGGTAGAATGGTCAGAATAAAGAAATAATTCTTTAGATCAAAATCGAACACAAAAAAGGAAAGAATCCGGTGATAATTTCACTCAAACTTTGAGAATCGATTAAGAAAATTATAAACTAAATTTTTCTTTTTTTTAAGGCCATTAACCCGCAGGTTATTGTTGGCAAATAATTTTCAAAACACTCCAAATGTAAAATCTAACATTTTATAAAAAACTAAACACATTTACTGTTACCTACACTTAGATATTATTGTCATTTTCAAATACTATTTTTAAATTACATCCTGGACAAAATTGACTCAACATTCAGAAATTCACATTTTTGATATTGAAGAAACTATTGGGGATTGTTGTGACCGAGGCAAAGGTATGAAGTAAGATTTACTGTTTGCAATTTTTCTACAAGCTACAAATCTGAAGCAAATGCTTTCCGAAAAAATTAGACATTGCAGGTAGCATTTTTTTTCTTTCGACCTTCGTCATAATATTCGTTCGCAACCATCTCATGCTGTTAACACAAGAATAAATAAAAACCAGAAGCATAATTAGGTGCGCATATGGAAAACCAAGGTCACAAATCCTTCGGTAGACACAACAAAAGCACCGCGCTTTTATTGTGTATACCGACGGATCTGTGACCTTGGTTTTAAGCTAAAGATGAAATGTTATTACTTTTCCATATGTGCACCTAATTAATTTATATATTTACGGTTTTGTTTTTAAAAAAATCGGTTCTACTATTATAGCAAGCACAATTTTAAAATGTCTTACTAAAACCGACGCGTAAGAAACAATTCGATGTGAACACTCGAGACGATATAGCACTGGCTATATCAGGATAGAATCTCAGGTTAATTGAGCACCGAGGTCACAAGAATGAGTAAAGGTCGCAATAAGAAGTTATACTTCTGGTTTTTCTTGTGGTGCCAAGCTTACCGTGGTCATAATAAAACTTGTGTTAAGTGCAATTACTTCTTCTGTGACAGAAAAACCTAGTGGTGCGTTAATTTTGACCAAAAGTGTAGTATTACTATATTTCAAAAAGCAGTACTAGTATTCGTTCTGGACTTTTTTAGTACAATTCTGTGGTTGATAATAATAAAATCGAAATAAACTTAAACACTTTCTCTAAATTGTTTAAGTATCGAAATTGTATTCTCTAAGCAGCTTTTTATATACTTGCCTTCTATTTTAAAAGTTAAATCAATTTGTATCTGCTGTTTGTTTCATTTTATTTATTCGAAGGCTCCACTAAAATATATTAACTAATAAAATTTTGTATATAGACAAAAATAAATTTTCACATTTTTAAAGGATAACACGTTTTAAGGACATAGAGAAATGTTTGTAGTATACACGCTGTTCTTTTGCCGCGCTCTATTTTTTCTATACTTTTTTTTTCTTTTATTTCTTGCATATTGATGTTATTCGTTTCTCTTTGTAATTATGAAAATGACCTCCAAGCAATTTAGTAAAAAGCCTTTGTATAAATTAATACTAGAGAAAGAAAATAAATATTGTCATATCAAACGTAAATTAAGTTGTGAATACCATTGGTAGGAAAAGCGTTGTAGATAAAACTTCTTAGATGCAAAAAAAAATGTTATTAAATTAAGGAAACTGGCATTTATCATATTTTCTGATTAAAAAATTTCATTAAAATACTGTTCTCTATGGCCTTAAATAAAAATTGTTTAGACGTGTACTCAGAAATTTTTATGTATACGACAATTCAATAAAAAAACTTATACATACTATTATATACATAATATATCATTGTCACTTTTTTCTCTTTTTTTTTTTTAATATCGCTGAAAAGTTTTGTAAATTTTTTAATTACTTAGTTTTTTTTATAATAATTGTTGTAGGTAAAGGAGCTTTATAAAATATGTAAAAATTATGTAAAAAAATATTACATATAATGTATGTAGAAAATATAGACTATTGTAACTAAGTAGGAAAAAAGAATGTGAATTTTGTTGCATGGAGGTCTTTTTCAAATAAATATTATGTTGCATTTTATTATAGCTTTTTATGAACATTATTTGGCTATTTCGGATAACTATTTTTCATACTCATATTTGCACATCAGTCGATAATATTTTTTCAGTCAAATTTTCATTTTGCAATATTGCAGCGAAAAATATTTATCCTTGCATGCCATCTTAAAAACCCATATCTCAACATCCAGGAACACATTTAAAAAATAATAATTTTCGGTGAATTTTGAGAGGGGCCGGAAAATATTTCTATAAGCTAAAAAAGGCTAATTTTTGGTGAATTTTGGAAAAAAATATTTCTCGGAGCAAAAGAAGACTAATTTATCGGTGAATTATGGGAAAGTGAAAAAAATATTTTTCACAAATTCCAAGCTCCTCTTTTGCAAATTTTAAACTGTGCCCTCTTTCACGAATTTCTAACTGTGCCCCTCTTTCAAAATTTCAAACTCTGCCACTCTTTCATAAATTGACCAACGCCAATAGTGTATGTGCCATAAGTCTTATAAGACAAATCTTCAATGAATTTAGAGAGGGGCGAAAAAATATTTTCTGAAAAAATGGAGACTAATTTTAGGCGAATTTTGGGAAAGTTAAAAACATATTTTCTGAGCAAAAGAAGACTAAGAGACTGACAATTAGGATTAGAGAACTTTAAACTAACAGAATATGAGATTTTAAATAAAAAATTAGTTAAAATTTGCGATCAATGTATGTTTTCAATTAACAAAAATTTCTTGAGTGGCTCTATCTCCGAGACGGTAATGAATACAGGCCTCCGGGTGTGCTCTTTGAATTTAGAATGTCGTTTTCTGTTTGCATACCAAATTTGAAAAGTACTCTACACATATTCCAGAGTTTCCAGAAAAATGTTAGAAAGGTATAACTTCGAAACGGTAAGTGATATAGCGCAACAGATAGTCTCACTGAGCTTAGAAAAAGATCCGAGAGATTTTCCCCTTCAACCACACCCGTTCAAATCTACCCCTTACTCTTTTAACCCGATCTTTTCGATCTCAACCCTTCAACTCCACTCCAATCAAACCATTGCAAAGGCACTCATAAGTAATGAGAATTAGACATAAATAAATAGCCTTGAAATACAAATAAATCGAGTTATATCTTTAACTAGCGGCATTGGACGGAATTTTAACTAGTAAACGCGTTTTCTTCAGTAAGTTCGAACCATTCTTAATTTTTAAAAAATGGAATTAAAAAGACATAGGTAAATAAAAAATTCACATTAAAAAACAGAGAAGGAATCATTGTAATTTTTTTCTGATTAACATACTATTGCACCAAAATACACAGAAATTTTTAAGAGGACCATGTCTTATTATCTATTTAAAACAGATAGGTTATGTTTCAAATATGTACTTTGGACACATTGGAGTATTTTAATGCCAGAAATGTAAATGTCCAGAACGTATTCAAGTCTTGTAGAGTTTAATGTGAGTTTTTATGTACAATAATATATTAGAAGTGATTTTAACATAAAGACCTGTTGAGCTCAATAATATATTGCTTCGTTAAACATTACAAGGCATAGGTAGTAACTAAATCATTTGTGAACTTCATTACTGCTTTTTAAAGGGGAGGCACTCAAGTCGGAACGGAAGTGGCGCGAATAAGTAGGCGAAGTCACATTAAAACACTGTTCCAGGTTTCGCCTTTCAAAATTATATTTCTAAATGAAAGTACCATTAATATAATAATATATAAGGTATGATATTGCAATATTATATAAGCGCCGTACTTGGCGCCATATGTATTACAAACTGTCTCATTTAAAATTTTAAATTCCCTGTTTGCGAAATAGTAAAAAAACATTTTTTCTTTTTTGTCCTTGATAATTAATATAAAAATGATTTGTCGGGAAAAAGGACTTTTTAAGTAAACACTTATTTGTTATTTATAGCTATAATTACTTTTACTTAAAAAGTTCTTTTTCCCGACAAATCATTTTTATAGTAAAAAAACATTAGAAAAAAAACTTTTATAAAGACAAATAGTATATTACTTCTCAACGGCAGAAAGTTGAGATTCCTGCACTGCGGGATACACGATGTTCGAGGCGAAGTCGAGGGCGTCATGTGTCGCGCAGTGCAGGAATTTTAACTTTCTGGCCGTGTGTAATATACTATTTTTCTATATACCCGGTCGAAAATACGTACTTTCGTATCAGTGTGTACGAAAAAACTGTTTCGGCCCGCCGTTACAGATGGCGTGTCAGTAGTTCCAGCAGAGCATAATTAATGTTAGGCTTTCTGCCTTAAAATCGGAGCCGAAAATACGTACTTCCGACAGGGTATGAGAAAAAATAATTTGTTGTGATAAACAGTAGGTGAAACTGACCCATTTCAAGTAAAGTTTGACATTTCTAACCTGTTTACGCAGGTTGTATGCGAAGTTTGATAGACATGTTTGCCTAAAAAATGCAAGCACTACATAATCTAATAGGCAGATTAATAGTAGATTGTATATCTAGTGTTGTAATTACGACATTATTTTTAAAATGAGCGCCGTCGAGTTTTAACAGTCACACGAACCGTAGTACCATTACGCACGAGATTATACCGAAAAAATTCTCAGAATCGTTTCAAAATTGAAATTTAACCCTTTAGAAAAGATTAAAATGTGCCGTTAAAAGTTTAATAACATCCTCCCGACAGAACCCTGCTTACAAATTTTTTGAAAAGTCTACTTTGCGCATAAAGATTTAATTTGGTTCAAATCAAGAAAAAAATATTAGTTCAAGGGCTGTATTAAGGGATTTATCTTTTTATTTTGTCCAAAAAAAACTTAATTAATAAAGCCACAATGCCTGTATTAGTAAATACACTATATTGACGGCAGGGTTTGGCATTGCGACCCGAATTTTTTTATCTCATGCTTTATTTTTACAACTGCGGAAATTTAACTATAAAAAGTTCAAAGAATTTTCATCATTGAAGCTTTTTCTGAAAATATATTAAAAGAAAACAACTCTGAACGAGTGCAAATATTTTCCCATTCCATAATACAGAAAGCTTAAAAATTCACATAATAATACAGTTTTTAATAAAAACTTTAGTGCACGAAATCCGGGAATACCTATATCATCGACTTGTACAGTTAATATCACGGTTATACTAAAAAAAGATGAGTAAAAAGATTTTGGTTATGGTATACATAATATATTTTTTTAATTTATAATTGTACCAGGCATGTTTTTTAGCAAGTATATAACAAAGTATATTTGAATTTATTTTAAAACAGTTATATCACGCAATTTTGTAGTAAATAGAATGTATAAGGGACGGTTTTGGCGCTACGCATTTTAAATAAACACTAGCGGCCCCGTCTCGCTTCGCCTGGAATCAATTAAATATATAAATAAGTACATAGTTCCATATTCTGTTATATTTCCTAACATATTCGTCTAAATTAAATAGTGTCAAGGACGAACTGATTATCCACAAAATTCGGTGAAAAAAATTTTCTTCGAAAATGTTTCTAAAACCGTCATTAATGCTTAACATCATTTTGCACTACTTGGAACGTTCAAATTTTTTTTTGAAAATTAATTTTTTTTATTGAAATTAGCACTTTTATTATTATTAAAATTCAAGTGCCGAAAAGTTTTTGCCAAACATTTTTAAAAATATTTTTTCTATTTTTTTTTGTCTGGAAAAATTAGTTTTTCGAAAAGATATTTCAAATAAAATTAACTATTATAGATTACAGGTTGTTGAAATTTTCATTTCTTCTAAAGGAGGCGGTTGTTCATAAAAGGTTGCGAACCTGTTTACTAGACAGTAAAACAAACAAATTCACTATAATTCGGGAGCGAACAAATCTGTGACCGTTCATTGTTGTACCATTTCACGATGACATCGGACTATAATATTATGATATATGGACGTGTCAAGTACGTGCTATGGAAAGATAGAAAATATCTCAAAAAACGAAGACTTTCCTATTTTTATTTTGTTCATTTTTGTTAACTAATGCTGGGTTACAGAAAGCATTGTTAGAAGATCTGATTTAATTCCTAGCCCTGTGTACAATATGCATTCTATTGATTTTAGGTATAAAAATTGTTGCTAGAAAACATTCATTGTTACAATGCTAAATTAGAAAAATTTAATTTTTTACCCACTGTCACCGTCGGGACTCAAACCTGAATCTTTCCACTTTCGCGGCGGAATGAGTTATCAATTGTCGCCGGAGACAAAAGCGCTACCCATCCGGAAATTTAAAAAACACATTAAAGCGTATCTTGGCAAAGAATGTTTTTATCATTATCAACTTTTTTTAAATATTGCTGAACTAATATAGATTTTCTAAAATATTTTCGATATATTTTGACTTGTATTTGACCGTTTTACGGTGTAAGTAATACAAATAAATTTTATTATTATTTATTATTATTATTATTATTACTATACGGTGCGCTAGTTCAACAGTTAATTCATCCTAATAAAGCAATTGTAACATTATATTCACAACAATTTAATGTTACAATTGCTTTATTAGGATGTAATAACTGTTGAACTAGCGCACCGTAGAGTAGAATAACCGTAGAGTAATTGATAACTCATTTCGCCGCGAAAGTGGAAAGATTCGGGTTTGAGTCCCGACGGTGATAGTGGGTAATTTCTAATTTAGCATTGTAACAATAACAACTATCATTAGGCGTCTATAGCAACTTATGTAGAGATTAATTCTCACGTACTATAAACGTAGGAAATATATTTTATCAAATAAAAATTTGTGCCTGGAAAATGAATTATTTTGAAGTAACATAAAAATACTTGGGTTCAAAAAGCCGGTTCTGGTGTGGAGATAAGGAAAGGTAAATACATATAAGTTGAGAAGAAATACGAGATGTATCATATCTTAAATTAAATATCTTTCCTGCAAGCATTTCATCATTCCCTTCCTTCTAAATTAAATTTCATTTAATTTTTCTGAAACACAGGCCATAATTCAACATGAAAATACGTAGGTATAAATTAACACACCGTAAAACAAGTTCCTATTTTTCAAACACTTTTATATGTTGGGTCGCAGAAAGCATTGTCAAAAAATTTAATTTGACAATGTGCTTAGATAATTTACAGGTTTCATACATTCAGGAGCCGTCTAATGTCATTTAGAACATTAAATTGTACTCACACAAAAACAAATGATTGGTCGACTTAAAGAAATGTCGATTTTCAAGCTAAGCTTTGATCAAAATACGTAGAAAAAAGTTGTTTGAATTTGAGAATTGTATAAAAACCAAAGTTAAATCCATGAATACACAGTTTAAGAAAAATGTTGTTTTAATCGAACAATTATTTTTCAAGCAAGATCGACTTAAAAAGAAAAAAAGAACAAAACAAATATTTAAAACGTAAATATTCACAGACTAAGACAAACCACAAACTCGGTCGATACGCGGTCCCATATGTGTCCGGGTTTGCGAATCTGTATTGTACCAAAAGGTATTTTGAGAAAAACCGATACATTTAATAATTCTTATTATTGAGGTTTAGGTCTAATGTAAAACTTGTAATAAATTTTAATTTTAGTATTTTAGTGGCCTACAAAATAAGTATTTATATTTTGTTTAGTAAGGTAATCCTTGCTAAGCAAAATATAAAAAAAAATATTGAAAAAACATCTAAAGAGAAATTAAAAAAAACAATTAAAAAAGGCATGTGATTATTTTTGTTCATAAAATTACATTTTCACTCAATATTTTAAAATTTAAATTTTTCTTTAATAACTTTTCATTCACGTCCCTTCTTTTACATCAGACAAAGTTTAGATATTATTAATTCAAGTTTTTAATGAGAATCTTAACAATGAAAATTATAAAGTTAATTACAAATTCGAAAGAGGGTTGCAATACGATAAGAATCATCGCTTATAAAATTCACCAATTCAAACAAAACCAACATATGCCCTCTGTAAACATTTTCCGAAACTAATCACGACTCCGACCGTATCTGTAAGTTTCCATCTGTTGGAATTTTCCGTAACTAGAGCGTGACTGTTGGTTACAGATATTTCCGCGATACGTGAAAGAGGAAAATATAGTAGCTTTTCATACAAACTTGTACTTCAATATACAGATGTCATGTGCAGAAAGGAAAATTTGATAGTCAGTATTCTGCAATATTTATGTCGAAAATCCACAGTGAACTGAAGATGGAGACAATTTTCTTTAGATTACCCAATTGCAGTGCTGGCTCGATTATATGAACTATTGTGGACCGATTTTATCTCGAATAATCGAAAAAGGAATTAATAGAAGAATTATTATGACAAAATCAACATTTATGTAGGTACTCATTAAAATTTTTATGTCAGCATTGTCCGGATAACTCGAATTCCTGCGCGGTTTATGTGACGCTTAGTATTTAATATCCATTTGAATTTCTATTTCTGAGAAAAATTATCTTGGCTGAGAGACCGACAAACGAACGGACGGACTGAAGTGATTTTATAAGGATTCCGTCATTTTTTTCTTTCTGTTGCAAAAATGAGTATACAATAACGTTAGAGCTAATCACAACAGTAATTTCTCCTTGAATTATTCCGTACGTAAATATCAGAGAATCAGCTATCAATCCATTAATCTCCAAGGCTAGTTTTTACAAAGACCAGATTTTTGAAACTATACTTCTTTTGGCACGTTGAGACTAAAATTTTAGCAGGCAACGGAAGTTGCGCGCGCACAACTAATAAAAATTCGATAGTATGAAGTTAGCCACGCTAACGAAAATTCGACAGTAGGAGTTGACCATAAGAGATCCTGATTGAAATTACAGATGAACAAAATCAACCCATCTGGAAACTATATAAAAATATACTAGACGGCTATAACTTTTGATAACAACCTATAGTCATATAACGGAGAAAAGCAAAAACCAAAATAAAATTTTGAAAGTGTTTTCAAATACTTGCGGGTAACTTTTTGATGAATTTTATTCTTAAACTTTTTGAAGATCTTATTTCATTATTTGCATGTATGTTAAAAAATTAGATTTTAATCACGCCAAAGAAGTATAACTTCAAACGCGCGTACTTTTTACACTAATATATAACATAATTTTATTAGACTAAACAATAGGGGATGTTGACTGTGTTCAAATAAAAATATAATTTTAACGAAAAGTGGTAGTTTCTATGATAGAAATACTAAAAAACACTATATTTTTCCTTATTTTTAAGGAATTTAATTAATATTTAATAAATAAAACCTAATAAAATCACTCTCAAGTCACGTGACAACAGACACCAATCAGAGCGCATGACGTCATAGCTGTCAAAAAACTTCATTGTTTGGTTAATATTTAGTGTGTATTTTATTCGAAAATTTCTTTAAAAAAAGACTGCAAGGAGTTTTAACGTCATGGAAAGTGTATTTATTAAGGCTAATAGTTCGAAAACTTAGAATTCATCTTTTATAACAAGAATCACGAAAAAATTTTTCATAACATTATTAGTTTACTAGTGTTTATGAGCAAAGCCTCCTACTGTGTGACCGCATCTATAGAATGGTAGCTCCTGTGTAAGCTTTTGAGCCTCCTTTGGTATGACCAGGTGACGTCACACGACTAATATTGGCGTTTTGGACCTAAATTTGAAACTGGATTTAAAATACATGATTTTTAAGGCTTGAGTTGTATTTAAATAAAAATAATAAATATTTGTGGCTATATTAGGTACTTATGCACGATTTAAAACACTTTCCCAAAAATAGTCAACATCCCTATTGACATGTTGTTATGAGCGATAATAGTCTTTTAGGCACAAAAATAAAATAAAAAAACCCGGGTCGCAGTGCCAAAACCCTGCCGACAATATAGTGTATTTGCTTGTATAGGGCCGTGTGGTTTTATACTTTTATTATGTGAAATTAAGTTTGTTTTTGGGCAAAATAAAAAATTTAACCCCTTAATACACCCCTTAAAATAACATTTTTTTTCTTAATTGTAATATTATTATCAATCTAACGTCTACACCGAATTAAATACACCCTTCAATAAATAAGTCACTATCTGCAAACTAGTGTTTTCATAAAATTTGTAAATCCGGTCCTGTCGGGCCGATTTTATTAAAATTTTGGGGACACTTTTTAATTACTACCAAAGGGTTAAATTTCAATTTTGAAACGATTCATAGAATTTTTTCGGTATTTTGGGGCCCAAAAACATTTTTCAACCCCTAAAAACTACCCTTAAAATAGCCCGATTAGGCCCATTTTAAATAGGCTTCTTGCGGTGATGGATTTCAACACGTGGTCCAAATTTCGTTGAAATCAATTAACTCTTTCGAAAGTTATTGCGCGTACACATATATATATATATATATATATATATATATATATATATTTATATACGTATGTATATATATAAATATATATATATATACATATATATATAAACATTTTTAAAAATGGTGCCAAAGTGTTTAGGAGGTTATGAAACGTCGAGAAATTTTGGTCCGACCCCTAGGTCCCGCCATCCGACCGACGCCAATAGTGTATGTTGCCATATGGCAAATACACTAATAAGGAGAAATAAACTGAAAATTAAAAAGAACCTATACTGCCAACAGATTTTATCTATGTTTCATTTGGGCGTCGAGCCAAAAGTAAGATTATACAAAAGGGGTAATAAGAAAAAATGCTCTGTAGTTAAAGCATATACACACACACACATCCACACAATCACGCAAATTTAGAATCACGTACAAACACACGCGCAAATAACAAAACTAAAGCCCTTTGTCACCATATTTCATGCAATGAATTAACTTGCCATTTCTCTCTTTTCATTTGACATTTGACAATCACAAATTTTTTATCGACAATTTGCAGAGCGTATTCTATAAAAAATAAAATTTTATTATCAATAAAAAAAATGTTTTTGATCATAGAGAAAGAAATGCATAATGTGTTAAGTGGACCCTAGATGATCAATAGAATTCTTAGGGATGTGACGATTTCGATTCCGATACCGATATATCGGCCGATTTAATCGGTAGGCCGATATATCGGCATCGCCGATTATATACAACCGACATCAAACAGTTTGAAAAGCGCGCGAAACGACGCCACACGCGCGTGATATTGCCGCAGCGTCGCAGGTGGGAAAACTGCGCATGCTTAGTGTCATGGTAACACAGCAAATAATTTGAAAAAAATTTTGTTGCTTAATAAAAATCTGCCAAAAGTAAACTTTAATTACTGATTTTATTAATGGGTTTATTACTTTCTCAAGGATGAGTCTCTGTTAAATATAGGTAAGTTTTAAGCATAACAAAGACGTACAAACGCCAGAGGTACACAGTTTATTATTTATTTGATTTATTTTCTACTAAACCATCGGTATCGGTATCGCCGATTATTTACTACAATAATCGGTATCGGTATCGTATGGGCAAAATTATGTATTTTTACATCCCTAATTAAAATCTCAATGATATTAATAATGTAGATTGAAGAAAAAATCAATATGCTTCAATAAATAACCCATTAATCCGTGCAAGAATTCAGAGTGCGAAGTGTTTTTTTTAAGTCTGCCTGTGTGTTTGGAAATGAATTCTAATTCAGATATGAGGTTTCTTGGTGCTGCGAAGCCGTTTTGCTAACGAGAATGTGCTGAACGTTCTATATAGTAGATACAGAATCGGAAAATTACAAAAATTTTCTCCGTAGAAAGTTGCTAAGGAACGGTGACAACAGGCTGTTCGACGAGCGACTGATCAAAATATTGACAATCACGCTCATTAACGTTCAATACGCTTTTTCAATCGAGCTTGTCAATGTGCGTCGATCTCCTCCTAAACAATCGATATTCGCTTCCGTCAACGATTTTGACGCGAATATACAATCTCATTGATCGTCTAGGGGCCGCTTTAAGTACCAACTGTAACTGGAAACTTTGTTTGTCGCATTTTTTTTTTATTCAACTCAAACAGCTAATCAAATTTTGAAAAACTTTTTTTTGTTAGATTCAGAAGTATATTTATGCACCACTTAGCGCGATTTTAAAATACCTACAATTAGAACCCGTTTAAAAAGTTTTTTTTTGTGTTTGTTAGTGTATTTGCCATATGGCAACATACACTATTGGCGTCGGTCGGATGGCGGGACCTAGGGGTCGGACCAAAATTTCTCGACGTTTCATAACCTCCTAAACACTTTGGCACCATTTTAAAAAATGTTTATATATATATGTATATATATATTTATATATATATATATATATATATATGTGTGTGTGTGCGGGCAATAACTTTCGAAAGAGTTAATTGATTTTAACGAAATTTGGCCCACGTGTTGAAATCCATCACCGCAAGAAACCTATTTAAAACGGACGTAATCGGGCCATTTTAAGGGTAGTTTTAGGGGTTGAAAAAAGTTTTTGGGCCCCAAAATACCGAAAAAATTCTCAGAATCGTTTCAAAATTGACATTTAACCCTCCAGTAGTAATTAAAAAGTGTCCCTAAAATTTTAATAAAATCGGCCCGACAGGACCGGACTTACAAATTTTATGAAAACTCTACTTTGCAGATAGTGAAGTTGTATATAATTTGGTATAGAAGTTCGATTGATAATAATATTGCAATTAAGAAAATAATTGTTATTTTAAGGGGTGTATTAAGGAGTCAAATTTTTTATTTTGCCCAAAAACCAACATAAGTTCGCATAATAAAGCCACACTGCCTGTATTATCAAATACACTATATTGTCGGCAGGGTTTTGGCACTGCGACCCGGGTTTTTTTTTTACCGGTATCAATGGAAAATTTCTATTTCCAAGCGATCATAAGAGTGAAGAAGGTCATGTTTTATTCCGTTTGATAATATTTTAAGGGGACTTGATCTCTCAGATCGTAAAATGTACTCTCGGGAAACTTCGAACTTTGGTCGCAAGATTTATTTTATTATAGTTTTTATTAGCTTCACAAAATGTGATTTGCTGCTTACAAATTAGAAAGAACGTATATTTTTGCCCTAAAAATTGAATAAAAAACGTGATATTCATCAATATGTCTTTACACCGGCATGAGATTTCGAATTACGGGAAGGAAAATAAAAAAAATATGTTTTTTCTTTTAGTGGAGTGCCGTTAGACGTAAAAATTGTAAAACCTCGGAATCCAGGGCCGGTCAATGAATCTTCATAAAAACTTTTGGACTGTATTGTTAAAAGCTCAAATAAAAAAGTTAAAAAAAAAAATTTTTGCGATCTCGATTGCGGGGTGGATGCCACCCCTTCTAGGGGGTGAAAAATGTTTCGTTTAAAATAAGCACGGAAATGGATAGGTTGACTAATTATAAGCAATTTTTGTTCTATAAAGTTTTTTCTGAAAGTCCATACTTTTCGACTTATTCGCGAGTGTAAGTGTCAATTTTTCAACCAATAAACCTACGTTTTCAGGTGGTTTTTCCCGAATAACTGAAAAAGTAAGTATTTTATCGAAAAAATAATTCTTAGTAAAAATGTAGCTTATAAAAAACAAAAATAATGGTGAGTTTACAGTGGCTGTAGACCCAATACAAACGGAGAACTACCTTGTTGAAGGTTGGTTCTTATTCGTCAAAAGCCAAAATTGAAAGTTTCAGCGTGAAGTTACCAAAATACAATGCATTTTTCGGGGGAAACTCATGGAGCATTTTTTGAAGTGCTTGAAAGAAGCTTTATTTATGTTTTTTATAAAAGTCCCTAGCATCAAAACTAACTGAGCTCTGACGAAAATAATGTTGGTCCCTATTTTTTTCGATGTCAAAAAATGTGAAAGTCACCCCCTTATTACCACACAAATTAAAAATAATCGTTACCACTTCACAATTCACTTTATTTATGTACTTGTAACATGCTCTAGAAGTTTGACCGGTTTAAAGTGCTTAGTTTTGAAAGGGCTAGAGCTGAAAGAACTCGAAAAGTTACTATTTTCGAATATATGCAAACTTTAAACGGCCATATCCTATTCAAGTTTCATCCTACAGAAAAAAAAACGAAATTTTTCAGAAAAGCAAAACAAACAATTTGGCACACTACAAAATTTTGCGTATCATTAATAGTTTTTGAGTTATTTTGAAGAAAAGGCAATTTTTTGCAAAAATACAAAAATGCTCTTTTCACTTCAAACTCAATTTTTTTCAAAACTAAGCACTTTAAACCTGTCAAACTTCTAGAGCATGTTACAAGTACATAAATAAAGTGAATTGTTAAGTGGTAACGATTATTTTTAATTTGTGTGGTAATAAGGGGGTGACTTTCACATTTTTTGACGCCGAAAAAAATAGGGACCAACATTATTTTCGTCAGAGCTCCGTTAGTTTTGATGCTAGGGACTTTTATAAAAAATATAAATAAAGGTTCTTTGAAGCACTTCAAAAAATGTTCCATGAGTTTCCCCTGAAAAATGCATTGTATTTTGGTAACTTCACGCTGAAACTTTCAATTTTGGCTTTTGACGAATAAGAACCAACTTTCAACAAGGCAGTTCTCCGTTTGTATTGGGTCTACAGCCACTGTAAACTCACCATTATTTTTGTTTTTTTATAAGCTACATTTTTACTAAGAATGATTTTTTCGATAAAATACTTACTTTTTCAGTTATTCGGGAAAAACCACTTGAAAACGTAGGTTTATTGGTTGAAAAATTGACACTTACACTCGCGAATAAGTTGAAAAGTATGGACTTTCAGAAAAAACTTTATAGAACAAAAATTGCTTATAATTAGTCAACCTATCCATTTCCGTGCTTATTTTCAACAAAACATTTTTCACCCCCGAGAAGGGGTGGCATCAACCCCGCAATCGAGATCGCAAAAAATTTTTTTTTTAACTTTTTTATTTGAGCTTTTAACAATGCAGTCCAAAATTTTTATGAAGATTCATTGACTGGCCCTGGATTCCGAGGTATAAACCTAACGGCACTCCACTATTTACAAACTTATGTTAAAAATACTGACCAAATATGATTTTTTTTTTAATTTTTTATTTATTGTATTTACAATTATTACATTTTGTTACATAAATAACGTTTCCTGCTCAATAATTTTTTTTCAATTTTAAAAACTAGGTATAAAATCTTCGCTAAAAGTCATATGAGAATAATGGTACATATTTCTAGTTTATTTTGAAGCATTAACATCAAATATTGAATAAGATTTTTCACAGAAATTAGAGGTTTCCTAAGCAGCCACCTTAAGTGCGCGCGTTATTTTCCAGCACAATTCTTTTTCCCTCTGGGAATCAACTTTCATTTCCGTAAGATAATATCGCTAGTACAATAAATAAATAATAAGCCTTAAATGGAAAATCTTGTATTTGCAGTATATTTCATAATATTAAATGTCACCTTTAGGTAATATCGTTAGCTCTATCACACATATCACATGGCACCCGGAACTAGCTACATATACGCCGCATAAATAAAGAACAACAAAAATAAGTTATGACTTATTGTAGTGGAACTTTTTTAGGGACGGTAGAATATAATGTGAATTCACCTGATGATGAGCGTGCTTGTATTAGCAAATACACTATATTGTCGGCAGGGTTTTAGCACTGCCACCCGGGGTTTTTTATACTTCATTTTAACGAATTATTGTAATATTTGTATAATTTTCAGATTCGGATGAAACGGGCTCTCGATATTCAATTGTGGGACCTGAAGTGAGCGCTGCAAGTAAGTACATTTTTTAAATTATTTATTTTAATGTTCTCTCGAATCTATAATCACAAAATTAAAAAATATAGGTACATTTTGGTATCCATTTATATTTTTGAAATGCATCGTTTAATTTGAAAATGTATTAACCACGTACAAAACGTATAATACAACACAAAGAAAAGTAACGGTTACTGGTTTGATAATTATTGTGTCATTTTCATTTAAGAATTTTCATAAAATCATGCCTCTTCAAAAATTATGTAAAAATCGGTAGTATTTTCATATTGAAATAGTGCGAGAATTTTAAATGTTTGATAAACTGTCGATATACATTATTATATGCTGGGTTGGCAGAAATCATTGTCAAAAAATCTGATTTGACAAATACCTTAGATTGTGATCATATCATTACAATTTTTATCCATGCAGGAATACAGTAATATTTTTATCAAATTCTTTGTCATGTAAAATAAAAGGTTATACTCACACAAAAACAAATGATTGATATACATCAGAGGTTCCCAACCTTTTCTGGATCACCGCTCTTTTTAGAAGAAAAAATATCTATAGTCCTCATAGCCTCATAGTCCATAATAGTTAATTTTGTTTGAAATATCTTGCCAAAAACTAGTTTTTTTCCAAAAAATGTAAAAATTTATTTATACATTTATTTATACATCAGAGGTTCCCAACCTTTTCTGGGTCACTGCTCTTTTTAGAAGAAAAAAAATCTATAGTCCTCATAGCCTCATAGTCCATAATAGTTAATTTTGTTTGAAATATCTTGCCAAAAACTAGTTTTTTTCCAAAAAATGTAAAAATTTTGGAAAATGTTTTTTTTAAATTTGAAAAAATTAAAAAAAAATATTTTTAAAAAAACTTTTCAACTGATATTAATTTTAATACTAAAAATAACAATAAAAGTGATAGATGCAAAATAAATTTTACCAAATTTGTTGGGCATTCCGTTCTGTCCCTATTTTCTTTTTATTGTCTACCCTATATTATTAACTTAATTTCCTATTTAGATAGATACGCCACGGTGGTGAATTCGCTACGGCGTCCACTGCTGTACCGTCTACATAGAATGAGCGCTTTTAAAACTAAATTTTTATCAAAATGCATAGCAAAATGTTGTTTTGAATTGTAAAAGAAACTATGGTAAATGTCATTCCAGTCGATCAATTATTTCTTTAGCAATATTGATTTCAACTTCTACAATACTTGTGGTTACAGTCTAAGATATTTGTTAAATGTTTTCTGCAACCAAGCATAAGTCTTACAAATAGCTGTCCTAATTACGACAAAATAAATGTTTTCCTTTGCGAAATTAATTAATATCAGAAAAACAAAATGTTCTCTCCTTCAAAACGCAAAGCGGATTGTGGTCCTTTAATAAATGATTCTGAAACAATTATAAACTGCTATAAGAAAATGATTTCATTTTATGAAATAAATTTATTTTTAGATTAATTTATCTTTAAATTTAAATATAATTTAACGATGATGTATCATTCTACAGAATACATTTCGAATGAAATGAATTTACCAGAACACGCGCGCGGTTAGAAGGATAGAATCTCAGTATGGAAGGCCGCAGGGGTCTCAAAACTTTTTTTGTTTTTATCATTTTTTCTGATGTAAACTATAACCTTTTCTATAGATGGACTCTAAGATAAGAAGGACTTAGGAACTTAAATATTTAATCCAATCTTAATTCAATCTACTTTAATGTGAATCACTCTATTTTGACTATAGTCTACAAATTCAATGACTTAAAAAATGATTGTCAATTTTTATAAAATAGTGTATTATATTTATTTTTATATGTGTATTTTTTGACGCGTATTTGTTATTGTTGTGTCCACAAACTTTTCAGCAAATATAATTTCAACATTAATGCCCGTCGAGGAGACGACAACATTTTCTGAAAGTGACGACATCTATGAATACACATCAACATCAACAGAGAAAAGTTATAGGGCAAAACTATGTAACAAAGGCAGGTTTTTTGAATACCCTGAATATAGAAGACCCTTTAGAAACATTAGAAACCGCACTTTAGTGAACCTTAGGATCTATGTATAGAAAAAAAATATATATCCTGTTTTAATTTACTTGTTGAAAGTTAAAAAACAAAGTAATGATTATTAATATTTCTTGTAAACGTTTAATGGATCGTGGGTAATTGGACACAAATAAATGAAAATTCTAAATTTTCTAAATTTGCTACGTTTCGTAGGTTAGTTTCCTACTTCTTCAGGCAAGTTTATAGTTTAGAATCTTTGTTGATATGTTTGCAGTGAGATCATCTTGTCATTCATTTAAAAACAATAATTTTAAAAATATAAAAATTAGCAATCTACTATAGTTTCGATTTGTATTACAGCTTATTTTCAAATTGTGACATTTCTTGTAAACGTATGTTCAATAATGATCTAGAACATGTTAATATTTTTGTCGCTCTTAATTTGATAAAAATTTTCGCTATAAATGACACAATTTTTATGCGTGAGACATATATGCTTTACATTGCTTCGCCGCTCCATTAAACAAACAGAACTATAACTATAGTGATTCTCTATTTCAGAGCTATATTATTAGAACTTAATAATAACAAATAAAGGAATATATTTTTTGATATGACACAAATTTGGTAATTGAAGCTCATAAAAAATGAAATAACAACTGAATTATTTCAACGTGTCGTTCTTTCTTAAAACGTTTGCCATAATCTGATTTAAAAAAAATAATTCTGTACTCGCGGCCATTTCGCTTTTTATTGAATTTCATCTTGAAAGAAGATTATATCAAATTCGTTTTCCTAGTTTCTTTGAACAAAAAGAACGATAGAAAGATTCTTACGTGAGCAAGTAAAAGGTAATCGTATTTTTATTATATCACATTTATCATTTCATAATCCTTTCCTCAGGGATCAAAGCGTATATCCTGCTTTTATTTTGTGGACTATAATAAAACTGTAAAAGAAGGGGAGACAACAATTTCTACATTCAAAAATTATAAAAATCTTTTCCTATCTATTTATTTGTAGCTTCCTGACTATACATAAATAGTCGCAAAACTATTAAAATTTAAAGAAAACATCAAAATAATGTATATAATAATGTTTTAAATTCAACAATATAATGAGTTATAGAAATCAGGATCACGGGTATTTGGAATATGTGGTCAAATCAATTTAAATACTTATTGATTGGCAACGTTTCGTCTTTATTCTTAAGACTTTATCAAGCTCTCAACTATGTTTAAACGATCGTCAAATTATAATAGTTTAATAATACACGATCTTGCATTAACATAACTTTCATTATTTTGCCAATTGGTAAATTAGATAAATCCAACGAAAGCTTACAAAACTACAAAACAATTAGTAAAAATAAAATGATCCTGTTTTCTATTATTTATATATCTGGAATTGAGCTTTGAAGATGAATAATGAGTTATATGGCTTATTTTTTTGAAATATGAATCTTGGTTCTTAACTCGGATTTTTTTTCCATTATTTATAAGAAAAAATATATACCGTGTGTTAAGAAAATGTTAGTCCTAAGTGTCTTGTTTGAAGAAAGTACAGATATGCTACTTTTATTTTAGACTAGCTGTTACCCGCGACTTGGTCTGCGTTGCTTACTATATTAAACGCAGTCGAAGTCACGGCTATTAGCTAGCCTTACATATAAATGTACATTGTAATGACTCAATAACCAACAAAGCTAAAACAACTTACAAGTTCACAGTTCACTCGAATGCATAGTAGGTATTACAGAAAGCCTTACCAAACATTCAGTCCCAGCTGAGAATGCTCATCTGCATATACATATACACTTACAATACGGAGGTAGAGACGTAAATATTGTAGATGACCTTTGGTTAAAACAACTGAGGGATGGATAATACTAGATTCTGACTGAACTCTACAGATTATGAATAATTCGGTCTGAACCTGATCACAATTAATGAATTGTGTAAAGAAACAGTCGCACGACTAGACAACCAAGACAAAACAACCAGGATATAACAACCACGACAAAAACAACCTCGGGTCATAACAACCTCTTCACAAACGACCTCGTCAAAAACAGCTACAGGACAGGAACAGAATAACCATAAATCATAGTAATCCTTGCAAAAACAATTAAAACAAAGTAGGTAAACACGAAAAATGTCCAGGATTAGAATCAGTGTTGCCAGACGTCCTGATTTTGGCGGGACGTCCCGATTTTTGAATCGAAATTAAATATCCCGCGCGGGACAGGCTCAGTCCCGCTTTTCGGGGATAACTCGACCGTGCGTAAATAATTATTCTCTTATTGTAAACTGCAATTTGTAACACTCACTCCTCAGACTATTGTTTGAAACGCCATATTTTTCTAATGAATAAAACTTTTTTGATTTTGATTTCTGTTTTTTTTTTTTATTTTTTTATTCAAAAGACGAATAAGACTCAACTATTTAACGATAGGGTAAATTTGATTTAAAATATCATATTTTTATTAAAATACATTTTCTATGGCTATTTTTGCTATCTATTGTCACGTAAACGTAATTTGAACTCCAATAAAAAGATAAATATTTAAAAACTTCTGATTATATACGTTTTTTTACTATGTCCCGCTTTCGACGAAAGAATCCCGCTTTTTTCACTCAAAAGGCTCCAAAATCCCAACTTGGCAAAAAAAATCTGGCAACGCTGATTAGAATGTATAAAAATAATTTTTAAAAAGTACACGGTGTCCTTTCATTAGACAAAGTCTAAGTTTAAATAATTAATTATAGAAATTTTGTAGAATTTGTCTGTATTGTTCTGTCTCCAAAAACAACAGCGTGTTTTGGTCGTTCCACTTGAATACCATTTTGTCTCATACACAGACAGAATATATTCACAATGCTGTGTCGTTCGTCCGCTACAAGACACGACACAAAATGATCGAATCCGAATGAATGTTTTTTCTTGTATTCAGACGTTTCATTTTTCATTCATTTGGTGTGCGAATGAATCATGCCGAATGCCGATATCTAGCGTTGTTGGATCGGTTCATTAATGAATTCATTTTTCATTATTGTTTCATTTCGTGTTTAGACGTTTAATTTCGAATGAAAGATGCTGAATCAAAGACAGAAATGAACAAAAAATGAACCATCTGATATCACCTTAAGCAAACCGTACTATAATGGTGCGTCACGACTTGAATTTTGGTCACAGACTATAAGTACATTGTTGTAGATAAGGGCGGTATTCTATCATGCCCAACCATTGTCGGTGACACACGCATTATACTATACGTGTAGATATTATGTCTTCGTGTGCGTTTATAGGCGGATGGTCTGAAGTACAGGGTACTGCTTTATATGTACATCTTTACATTGGGTCATCACACGGGGGACATTTATTTTGCTAGTATAATCCTACACACAAACGCGTAAACCACACTATCTTATGAAGATATAGTTCTATAGAATCTCTTAGATTAACCAAATCTTCTGTGATTTAGCGCTACAAATACGACCTTTATTTGTTGATATATTATATTAATATAAAACTACTAATAATGACTGATACACTCAAACATATTCATTTGTTGATAAATAGTAGCTTTTTAGTGTATTTGCCATATGGCAACATACACTATTGGCATCGGTCAGATGGCGGGACATTGGTGTCGGACCAAAATTTCTCGACGTTTCATAACTTCCTAAACACTTTGGCAATAACTTTCGAAAGAGTTAATTGATTTCAACTAAATTTGGCCTACGTGTTGAAATACGTCACCGCAAGAAGCCTATTTAAAATGGGCCTAATCGGGTCATTTTAAGGGTAATTTTTAGGGGTTGAAAAATGTTTTTGGGCCCCAAAATAATTCTCCGAATCGTTTCAAAATTGAAACTTAACCCTCTGGTAGTAATTAAAAAGTGTCCCTAAAATTTTAATAAAATCGGTCCGACAGGACCGTATTTATAAACTTTATGAAAACATTAGTTTACTGCAGATAGTGAATTATTTACTGAAAGGTGAATATAACTTGATATAGAGGTTCAATTGATAATAGTATTGCAATTAATTAAATGTTATTTTAAGGGGTGTATTAAGGAGTCAAGTTTTTTATTTTGCTTAAAAAGCAACTAAAGTTCGCATAATAAAGCTACACTGGCTGTATTAGCAAATACACTATATTGTCGGCAGGCTTTTGGCACTGCGACCCGGGTTTTTCTTCATACTATGCCGAAATTAGGTACTTTCTGATTCGATTTTAAAGCCGAATATATAACAATTATACAGTGAGATGAAATTACTCGCATATCGTCTGTATAGTCGAGTCTAAACAGTTTTGTCATGCGCACTAACACGTGAGACTGGCGTTTGTCATCACATGTTCGCCAATAGGTAGCCATCTGCTGTTATTACATGTACATTATAAAATACATGTGTCATTACATATAACCTCAGCATTGCTCACTATTGAAAGTATATATTGGTGAAAGTGCGTACTTTCGGCATGGCATGAAGAAAAATAGTATACACCACACGAGCAGAAAGCTGAAAGTCCTACACTGCGCGACATATGATACCCTCGACTTCGCCTCGGGCATCAAGTGACGCCGTGCAAGAAATTCAACTTTCGGCTCTTGTGGTGTATTATACTATTTATTATCCCAAGTCTACAAGGGGAATGGTACGAATTTAGAACACGATACAGATCGAACGTATGAGCGAATTGAAACCTAATTTTGGGAGGATATTTAATATGCAACTATGAAGAGCCCTATTTTTTTGTGAAAAATCGACGCATGCGCAGAATAGATATATGCTATGACGTTGTCTTTTATATTACGATGATATACTTTTCATAACGGTTTTTTATTCTATGTATTTTTTCAAGATAGTTTTGTTAAAATTATTTTTTTTTAATTTTTAGTTTAAGAAACATTTTGAACCAAAAATTAAAAAAAAAATCAGCCCTTTTTTTGTTTTGAAAATCTGTCAAAAATAAATTAGGTAGTCGACAACCATGCTTTGGTTAATTTCTAGCAAAACCGTACAAATGGCACATTTGAATTTTCAATTATTCTATATTTAAATAATTTATATTACTTTCCTTTAACAAGAAATACAAAACTACAAAATAATGAATTTATTTAAAATTGTATTACAATCCTTTCTTTATAAATTGCGTATTGCTATTATCAAAAATTAAGACTTACTTGCTGAATGCAAGCACATGGAATAAAAGGTTATTTAAATACGAGTTACGTTTCTACTACAAAGGTAACCCTCTTTACTGAAAACCGTTCGACTGACACAATTTACACCTGTAAATACGGGTTGGAAATTACAGTGTGTTTAGTTGAGTTTAATTACTTTTTACTATTCATTTTTCAATAAAAAACGTAATAAAAAAACCTGGGTGCGTGTAAATCTCTAAAATTTTATGATAGGTAAACATTTGGATTAGGTGTAAACACCAATATATGTTGGTTCTGATCTTCGCTAATGTATATTTAGTTGATTTCATTTATCTTCGCGGAGTAAATAAAATTCGTTTATTTACGTTACACGTCCGTATTTGGGTCACCGACTTACATATGTGTACCAAATGTCAACTCAGTCGGTCCAGTAATTTCTGAGAAAATTGGCTGTGACAGAGAGACACACGAGTGATCCTATAAGGGTTTAGTTTTGTTCCTTTTGGTGGTACGGAATCCTAAAAATTGATTTGCGAGCGAATATTTTTATAGTAGTATCCATTTATAAAAAGAGAAAGATTGTAGGTTGACCATGTGTTTATCTTTAATAAGCAATTCATAAATTTCGAGCAAAGCTGGATCGAGCTATTAGTATTTGATATAATTATGCATAGAGGTAATTAATAAGTTATGTTTACATTAAGTCATTTTAAATTTGTTTTTTGTATACTTCACGTTCTTTAAATTAAAGCAGTTAAAAATGCATAAATGTGGGGAACTTCACAAAGGCTTAAATAGAACAACAAATAATTAATACCAAGCGAACATTGCACGTTTATACAACAATAATTTAATTATTTATAACAATGTACGTTGTACAAAGTTTATAAAATGCAGTAGTAAAAGGGTAAGAAAGATACACATACATGTATAAGTTTTTATTTGAAGACATATTTCGTGCATGTTTTAGTAATTGCAAAGTTTCATGGGAAGAATATAATCAAATTCTTGACGTAATTTTTGTTAGCGTGATAGAAGTGAAAATATGCACGTAAAAATAAACTGAAACTGAGTTTGTATTCTCTTGTTAACAATGTAGAGATTTCGGAAAACAGTCACGGTTTTCTTTTGTATTTTCTCCTACACTGTTTCTCCTCACCCTTAAATCATGTCCTGTTTATATACTAATAAATTACTCAAGAAAAGAACCTCATAATTTTCATAACAAGTTGTTACACTACAATTAAAATACTAAGAAATTTTGAAGTGAAAAACTAACAAAAAACGACACTGTCACGAATGGGGTTAATGAGCTACTAACGGAGAACCAATACCGATTGGCTGGCGGGTACGAAGGAATCGAGGGGAAACATGACCGACACGCCTCTTTCTGTTTAGTCTTGATTTTAAATATTTACGCATGAAGTTTCGCTTCAGACGCATATGATTTAATTAAATTCTCACTATATAATTAAATCGACTCATTGGATTATAAGTTTAATTTTGACTGATTTCCACGGTTGAAGTAGCACTAAAGTTATATACAGAAAAAATTCAAGTGATGACTGTTAAGATACACACCCACTGAATCGAATAGGATCGACTGGGCAACATCTAGTTTGTGACATTTCCGTGCCGAGTTGGTCCGATCCGATTCAGTGAGTGTTGACCTTTATAGTATAATTATTACTTTTATCAGCTTTTTGGATAAATTTTGGTTTGGCGACGAAATAATCAAGAGGAACAATTTTCTCATATATCACTTTAATTCCGTGTTAATCTCAAAAACTTCTAAACCGATTTAAAAACTTATTAGCTCCCGAGTGGCATAAGCTTATAATTAATATAGCCAACGTACATCATTTATTTATTGTAGATTATAGAAACTCGACAACGTAGGTCATTAACGTCTTAATTACATCAGATACATGATTGCATTATATTTTAATTAATATTTAAAGTTGCTTGGGATGAAAATGGCTTTTTAAACTGTGACACAGATTGCCACCATATGGCGACATTTGTTTTATTCTATTTCTATTCTATTCAGAGACTTCGGCGCCACTACGCGTCATATTACCGACAACTGTTAAAATAAACAGATTGCCACCAGACGCCGATATCTGTTTTTTATGAATGTTATTTTCTATACTAAAACTGTTAAAATTTTTGAACTGTATTTTTTTTAATGAAAATATTAATTTAAAGATATTAACGTAGTTTTCGTCATTAGACACTCTAAAATGGCGTATCAAACATAAATTTTGATACAGTATTAAACGAGATATTTCATACCAACAAAAAACACCTTTGAGAAATAATATATACCGATTATTATTTAAGTAGTCATAGATATTTTGACAGCAAGGCGAAGTCCTTGGGAATTGAAAGACTCGTATTAAATACTTTTTAAGAAGTTACTTTGTGCTTGAAGAGCAGTATAACCGCTAACGAGTACTTTCTCTAAGACCGCGTAACAGAGAACACTCGTAAATGGGATGTATTCATCAAGTGTGCGATGGAAAAAAGAAAACTTCCGCCCGTGTGTTTGCCTCTTGCACTCTTTCCACTCAAACGAAATGGCAATATGTTTTTTATACACATTTCATTTTCCAAGACTTGTTTATTTTATCGCGCAACGTTTTTGCTTCTTTTAATACAAAGAGTGGTGATAATAATATTTTTTATTCTGTTTACTTTTATGAATAAAAAAGGTAAGATTTTACTCTCAACTTTATATTTACCTAGTAAACAGGTTAAAATTTAATATCAGTCTTTTGACATAAAATATATTTTTAATGACATCTATAAGCTATATTATAGAAGTATTATATACCAAGAAATAATCCCTTTTTAAATTGATTTTTACTTGCAGACTTTTTTAAAATATATTTAAAATAAAATTCGTTGTTGAATACGGTCGTCCCACGTATCTAAATTTAATTTTTGCTTGTCACTTCTTACATTTTTTCATTTATCTAATTATCAAAAATTAAAGAAAAATATTTTTTTTAAAGTGAGCATAAACCGCTATACAATGTCGTAGAGCAAACCACAAGGAACATGATTTCATCTATTTCTTTAGATAAATAAATATGATTGTCGAATCATACTTATTTATCTAAAGAAATAGATGTATATAAATCATGTTCCTCGTGGTTTGCTTTCAATTTTACAAATCACTGAGCGTGACACAATAGATCTAGTCAACCAATCACAGGTTAAATGACGTCATATATGTAGAGGCATAACCAAGCTGAAAATTTCTTTGGAAAATGGAACTTTTTTATTATAGAAAAAGCTTCCGAAAAATTCTCAAAAAAATGATTTAAAAATTATTTTACAGTTATAAAATGAATCAACCGAAACGTGATATTTTGCACGAGTTACAGTTAGTACATTACCGTTATATAAAATAATATCGAGCTGTGATTATGTTGTTATTATTACAGACAAAGGCAGTAAGTTATACACAATGTCTTATAGACTTTGATGACCTCAGCTGTTTAGCGTCTATAATCTACAATCTCTCTCTCACAAAGTCTCATAACATACTGAAATTAGAGGAGAATGTGATGTAATGAACAGCGTGCTAATCATTGGATCGTGGGTCCGAATTTCACCTTTGCTCATGAATATTTTGCGATGTAGTTTAGACCCAGCTTTGAAGCTTTGATATTTGATAATGTTGGCTAAGTATCTTATATGGTGGAACCACATCTCCTAAAGTAATATTTTTTTGTTACGTGCATACCTTAAAATATGAAAATTACTCGAGTAACTACAGTCTATAAATATTTGTGAAAAACCCGAAACTTGGCACAATTCTCAAACATGTAAATATAACATCAAGTTACATAAAGCTACACGGTTCGCTGCCCAGGAAAATGTTCTATACAACCATACAAACCTAATAAAAATTGGCTCAGCTGTTTTTAAGTCTTTCGCGAAAAGACATACGCGAAAAGGTTACTTCACTTATAATAGAGAGCACATTTAATCGGTTATCTTATATAAATATTAAGATTACAAATAATTTTCTGTAATAGCACTTTTTACGACAGTTTTTTTCTTCTTTTGTCTAAAAATCTCATTAAATAAAACTTTTTTCATAACTCCACTTTTCATGTACTTAATACTTTTAGCATACGAAACTTTCTTACGCTATTTATTAAATGAAATATGTAAAACAACATTCTATTTTATTTGAAGTTTCAGTGGACTAACAAGCAAAAGTGGTAAAACAAGGTTTTAAAATCTTATATTAACGTAATTATTTTACATTCTTTTCCTTTTGTTAATACTTTTGTATTTATTTTCATATTATTGTGTTTTTATTTATGTAGATGATTTTTTTATGAAGTGCTTATTTCTTGATTTTTTAAATGAACCTCAATAACCTTAATTGTCGGCTATATTCTACAATATGAATTCACATTTTTAAAAAGACTCACTACTCTCAGAAAAAATAAATTTCTGCAGCTCCGGTGACTACGGTAATGTAGAAATTACAATCTTATCAGTGGATTTGTACCTTTATAATTCGGTTTGTCTAAACTTCATACACTTTGCGTTAAGTGGGAAAATACGAATCCACTGGTATTTCAGATTATTTTTCCCTTTTCGATGGAATATTGTGTCAGGTTTTTTAAAAATTAGTTAATATTTAGATTTCTTTAACCAACTTAAAATCGACAAACAATCATTAGTCAAGAGGTCACAATCTTCTACTTGCCAGTTTTTGCCTTTAAATTAATTTGTTTCAGTCATATTAAAAGTTCATAACGTCTGTAAATATTATAAAAAACTTTTCAAAAAGGAAAGTTTCTTTTGATATATTATGCAATTTTGTGGGTATGAAACATCAAACACGCAAACTTTTCTGATTAGGAAAAACTCTTGTTAGTTTTGTAAGTTTTATCATAGAATACAAACTGTTATATTACAATAGAATGATTCACCTATCAATAATATATACCAGGGGTGTCAACAATCAAATATTATTTTATAATTTTGTGGTTCTAGCCCTTGGGCTAGGTGCGATATTATAAGTTTTATATCTTTGACAAAGAGTGTTTAAAATAATGTTCTCGTAAATCTTGCACCGTTATGATTTATCCTAGAGGATCTACATGTATAAAAATGTTTCCTATGGACTCCAAAACGACTGGACCGATTTTGATGAATTTTTCAGACAATCTTCAGATTAGCCCAGCGGGTGATCCTGTGAAGTTTTTTTTTGTTTTTTGACAATTTTAATTTTTCTTCAATTTTTGAACATTCACAATTAAAAATGATTGAATTTGCACAAATTCACGCTAAGAATTTTATGATAATGATTCGCATCTTAAAGATAATTAAATAATTAGTGCTACCAGTGCGAAGCCGCTAGTCGGTAAATAAAACTATTGAGTTAATTGTACTTTAGAATGTGTTCAGAAAACTACATCAACTGTGGAAACTAGTACAGGGAACGAGGATACTGGATCGGGTGATATAAAAGATAGCACAATAAGCCCTAGAGACTGCAGTGTACCCGGTGACAAGACGACTCCCAAAGCAAAAAAAAAAAAGAAAAAAATGACACTTCAACTTATGATTTGTTACTACCTACTGTTGAAATATGATAATCATTTTTTTTAAATGTTTATCAGCCATTATCCGTTTACAAAATTTCGACACTATTTTGTTCAAAATGTTTGCGGATTGATTCCATACAACTTTTTTAAATCGGTCAACCGTTTTTAACAGATTTAAAAAAAAGATTTTTTTAAATATGCTACCTAATATCCCGCTCTAGCATTTGTGAACCAATTTTGATGATTTTTTTTTGTTTCATAGGGCATACCTTCAAAATGCATTTTTTTGTTACTTTTTAAAGAAAGAACAAAACATTGAACATTTTAAAGTATAATAGAAAACAGTATCACGGGTAATTGGAATAACGAAAATAAATCAATTTAAACACTCATTGATTGCAACGTTTCGTGTTTTCTTTAATTAAGACTTTTTCAAGCTCTAAAACATTTTTAAAAAATTAACATTCATATAATAAAAATATTAAACATTATGGATTAAATAATTTACTAAAAAGAAACAATGGTGTGACTAACGTTGCAATCAATGAGTGTTTAAATTGATTTATTTTCATTATTCCAATTACCCGTGATAACATATATCTGGAATTGAACTTTAAAGATGAATTTTAAAGTATACTTTATTAAAATCAAAACAACTTCTACCTAAAAATAACTAATCGCATAAGTCATAATTTTAATTAAGAAAACAAATGTGATCGACAGCGTCCGCTTACAAGACTCTTCTGGCGAACAAAACATATTGGTGTGACTTTGGGGCTCTGATACACGAATAATGAAACACAAGTGAGTCCAAAAGTAATCGATTTTTGTAAACAAAAACCGGTGTTTATCGATTTTTACATAAACGGTTTTTTTTAAGTTTTTCTAAAACCGATTTGCATCTCTAATCTCGCGAGTGACTATACACACTTATTAATTATTATTAAATCATGTATCCTTAGGCTTAACCTATCCTAGCACTGACCTTACCAAGTTGGGTAGGTTATTTCCAATTAATATGTAACTTATGCACTGCATTGTCACTATTTTGGTGGAATAAATTATTATTATTAATAGTTTTGTTTTACTATTTCGATACGAAAACCTAACAGCAAAAACATCACAATAAAATATTATGTAGGAATAAATAGGGATGTCGAAAAAATATCGATATATCGATATTTTTTATTTGATATATCCATATTTTTGGGCGATATTTAATATTTCGATATAAAATTCCGAGTATCGAAAACCGATATTTTTTTCCAGTAGCAACACTTGTATGTACTACCGCGACTGACTATATATGGTCGTTTTCAAAAAACATCGAAAACTCCACTGCAAAAGGAACATGTGTTTTTACATATGTTTTTGGAACATACTTTTAAGTGCGTTCCAAAAACAACAGTGAATAAAGCACATGTAAAACACATTTCTTCTTCTCCGGATTTTTCGATATTTTCGGAATAATAAACAGTCAAAACAGCTATTCATATAAAATATTTCATTTCATTTCTACAACAACTAGAACATTTTAATTATTTCGATTTACACCAATTCATGCTGTACCCAACAATTTTCTGTCGAATATCACCTCTGGCACGCATGCCTTAGGTTCGCCATCCGTGGCTTTATTAATTATTCGATTAATGTCTAAAATTATCTGCTCATAAATATATTAGACGTTTGATTAATAAACAAAAAAAAATCTTGTCGTTGTTTCTGATTTCAGATAATTATTTATTACTTGATTTATTAGAAATAATGTCCGTTAATTGCTATTTGAGATTATATTTAGCTAGCCGATATGTATTCTAAATTTCTTCGAGTGCCAATGTTCTCTTTAAAATCGTACTGATATATCAATATTTTTTAAAAAATATATCGGTACTGATATCGATTACTTAAAAATATATCGATACTTTTTGGCACTTCTGACATCCCTAGAAAAAAATAAACGTAGTTTCTGAATCATGTTTCTTGTTACTGTATGAAATAATTTGTACGGCGAATCGCGTGTCCTTCTCATATTCGCCGATGTTTATAAAATTATTTTTCTACGGACGCCTTTACTATGTAACCGTCTCACGAAATATCAATTTATCTGGAATGACTAATAGCACACAAAAGTAATATAATATAAGAATCGCGGCATGACTCCACTAAGTTCCGAACTCGTGACCCACTATGACACCTCATATGGTTTATTTTTGAAGATGACGTGAATAATATACCTATAACACATTTTTTCACGTCCACCTACAATATAGCTGCTTTTCAGATTTCATAACTTAGCAAATAGAAGTGAAACTGTGATGTTGGTTTATTAGTGTATTTGCCATGTAAGGCACATACACTATTGGCGTCGGTCGTATGGCGGGACCTAGGGGTCGGACCAAAATTTGTCGACGTTTCATAGCCTCCTAAACACTTTTTTGAAAATGTTTATGTATTATATATGTATAAGTTTGCGGGCAATAACTTTCGAAAGAGTAAATTGATTTTTACTAAATTCGGTCCTCATATTGGAATTTATCACCGCACGAAGCCCATTTAAAATGGGCCTAATCGGACCATTTTAAGGTCTGTATTTAAGGGTTGAAAATTTTTAGGGCCCAAAAATACCGAAAAAATTATCGGAATCGCTCCAAAATTAAGTTTAACCCTTTAGTAGCAATTAAAAAGTGTCTCTAAAATAGTTTAAAAATCGGTTCAGCAGGACCGGATTTACAAATTTTCTGAAAAAACTTGTTTGCAGATGGTGAGTTATGTATGTACTGAAAGGTGTATTTAATTTAATGTAGATGTTCGATTGATAATAATATTGCAAATAAAAAAAATGTTATTTTAAGGGATGTATTACATTTTTTATTTTGCCCAAAACAATCTTAAGTTCATATAATAAAACCACACTGCCTTTATTAGCAAATACACTATATTGTCGGCAGGGTTTTGGCACTGCGACCCGAGTTTTTATTATATAACTTTAATCGTAAAATATAAAACTTAAAACAAATTATATATATCTTTTCGCGTTTAATAATATTATCAAAAGTAGTATACTATAGGAACATTAGGAACTAGCAGTGTGAGATGGGTGTGTGTAGGTTTTGTTACATGAAAAGAAGAGATTCAGCTAAAAGCTTTTTAATTTAATCAAAGGATCTTCCTTTTTTTGTTAATTCTCGTCCGGTAATTGCAGCGGACTAACTCCTCGTTTCGCGGAGAGATTGTATTCCATAAAATTCGTTCGTTTAGAGAAAATTCAACAATGGTTTCTCATTAGTTTATATAAAATAATAATCGCTTTAAAGATCTGTGATATGTATCTTAAAGACACAGTAGAGTCTCGATTGTCCGGAGTAATGACCAGGAGAGGATACACGGATAATTGAAATCACGATTAAGAAAAACATAGGTAACAGTATATTAAAATAGTTGGCAAAACCAAAAGTGCACACGCTGTTAAATTTTCCACTGTATGATAGGAAAAAAATTTAAAAAAATATTTTAAAAAATAAGCTACACTTACACAATTAGTGTTCCATGCCATCAGCCTCCTACTTGTATATCTTCTATAGCCTAATTTGGTTCTGCGGTTATACCTAAAGAAATAATAATTAAATTACTTACAACAAATGATCGCGCCAGAATTTTTAACCCTAATTTTTTTTTGCGGCTTTCAATTTTTTTTACTAAATAGGTATTTAATAGGGCAAAGAAAAAATAAAAATTAACAAACAAAGTACATTTTACTTAACATTGGGATCGAACACACGACCCTACGGACTAGAATCCTAGAGCTCTATAGCAAAGCTATAGCATATAGCTTTCACATTTCGCTCGATATTACTATACGAGCATATAACAGTGTGCCATTTATTCATAAATTTGAAATACAATGTCAATTCATTAAATTCTTTATAACAATTAATTGCGCCAGAATTTTTCTATCCTGATAATTTTCAATGTTTCTTTTTAGACTTTTCTGAGCCTTCCTTTTGGTGATAAAAAAATAAACCATAATATGTATTGTTGAATTCGAGTTTTAATAAGCTTTTATTTGATCCTTCACAATGTCCTTGAAAAAAAAAATAGTTTTCAATTTCCTTATTTACCCCCTAAAGTTAACCCCCAGAATCAAAATTCAACTCTTTTATACTTCATATCTGTAATTGGGACACCACGTTCTGTGTGTCAATTTTCAATTTTTTTAGATCAAAATATAGTCTCAGAGAAAATCGCTTGTGACAAACGGTCGTACACTGAAGTGTTTCCATAAGTGTCCGTTTTGCACGGAATACTAAAAAATAAATAAATAAATATCAACCAATTTTCCACACTACTAACACAATGTAAGTGTAACGCAGCTATATAGGTGATTTTTAAAATAATTCTTTGTTTTAATAGCGTGTATAAATCAAATAGATGAACAAATATTGCCAAGAACCGTTCAAATCTCAGACGGGTATATACGAAAATATACCTGCTCTTCCACCATATATAACCGTTATGTCCACCATGTGGTGGAGGGGACGGGTATTATAGAATTTAACACAAATCGTTTTTAAACATGCATGCCTTATGTGGTTATAGAATGCACTTCGTGAAGGTAAAAAAAAGAGAAATATATCGTGAAGTTTAATTAAATTTGATTAAATTTTGAGGTCGGTTCTGGCGTAATGTTATATCATCATGGAAATATGTTTTTTTTTTTATAAACGATAGGGCTTCGGCAGCAAGGCCATTAGCTTCAAATCTATAACTGATCACTGTATATTATATATAACTGTTTATTACTGGTTAAATTTTGTTAAGAAGTTAAGTTTTTTCAAGGAAACGAAATAGTTTGTAAATATTTTCACTGTTGTCGCCGAGGATGTCTTGAAGTTGAGTGGGGAGTTCAAGTCTATGGTTGGTGTATGCTTGACATTCAGTGAAGATATGTTGAACGGTCAGTGCAGTATGTTATGTCATTATCAAGTATTCACAGAAATTGAAGCTGTCCCCGTTTTGTTTTAAATAGGCAGCAATTAGATACTTGATAATAACATAACATATTTCCATAGTGACATAACATAACGCCAGAACCAACCTCAAAATTTAATTAAATCTAATTAAACTTTGAAAGCTTGTTTCTCTCTTATTTTTGAATTTCGATAAAAAAAGTTACTTGAAATATTTGTTCCTGTACTAATTTCTACAAGCTGTTAAAAAGAATCAACTTAAAAATCAGTCTGTAGAAGAGGTCCTAGTTTTTACTATGATGTTGCTTTTATGCTTGTTCCTGATTGGCGCATATTGTCTACGTGCTATTGTGCTATTGTTTTATGGGATTTGTACGTTTATACTCGTACATAGAGTAGACAAGCGAAAAGAATTATGGTTGACACTAATACGTCGTTTGAAGAAAGTACTTTGTTATGCATTCAAGGAGCTGAATTAACTGGATTTGCATATCCAACTCATTCTTGTGCAAGTAACGAAACCCTTTTTACTTTTTTAGTTTCAAAATATTTTTTTTTTAGTTGTGTACATTATCAAGTCCGTTCGTCCGTCTATCTGTATCGTTTCAACCGTAATTAGAAACCTGAAATTTTCACAGTGTGTGTATTAAGGTTTTACATACGTCCAGCATTTTCAAAAAATCGCTTTTTTTTACAGATCGCTGTTCTCTATAGTTTTAGGCTTGTTTCTGGGAAAGTCAATTGCAAAAATTAAAAAGTTCTGGTAGAAAATGTCACTGCACTTAAAACTTTTAAGGCGTTTATCTCGAAACTACTTTTTCTGCCACGGTCGGCATGATAACTCATACAGTTTTTAATATTTTTTGATGCGATTTTTTTTAAATATTCGTAATCGTTTTCGTGTGACGAGCCGGATTTTTGATATTTTGATTTAAAACTTTTATAAAAATAATTAAAGTGTAAGATTTATGACGTCAAACGCATTTTTTTTTAAACTGCCATAAATTGCTAAATTTTTTGACATTCAAAATTCCGGCTCGACACACAATAACTACAACTTTATTTTACAAGATTTTTTTTAATTTTGTAAATCGATCAACATTTACGGGAGACATGATGCCGACCGTGGAGCAACTTTTTTTTCTAAGTCTTGTGGATCACGTGATTTTTTATATAGTAAGTTTTACAAATATAAAGTGAAATAATTTTTTTATACAGTTTAAATACCCATAAACAATGCGTATTATTTATTTTTATTAATTTCTATTGTTATCCCTACTAAAAAAATGTTTCTTTTAGCGCTGCTGGAGGTATGTAAGGCCTTAATATGGCCGCTATAATAATAAATAAAAAAATAAATTAGAGCTAATAAATATTGTATTTTTTTCTATAAACGTCAAAATAGTGCAACTAGCGACACCGGACGGAATCTCTTAAAGCTATTAGTTCAGGCATTTCTTTCGTCTTATAACAACAAATAATAAAAATTAAATAAAGTTAATAAATATTGTACGGTGGTACGGAACATGTGCGAGTCTGACTCGCACTTAACTATTTTTTTATGTACTGAGCTTATTAATAACTACAAGATGTTTTTAAGCGAAATCAATATAGCGGTCCTAATCAAAAGCACTGTTGATAGATAAATTGTGGGTAATAAATGCTGGACAGCTGAGTTAATGAACGTCTATAAAAAAGATAGTGTATATGAGGCACGTGTAGTAATTAGGTAATTCCATGAAATAAATAATGCTCTATTGATTCAATAAAGTCGCGTCATAAATAAAATATATTGTAGGTAGGTATATATTTTATAAGGTTGTTATGAGATTGTTTGATTAAGGCTGCATGCTACTATTTAAGTACAGAAAAACCTGGACACAAATGGTATCATTGGTGTATCAAGTTTGTCCGAGTTTGTAAATAAATGCCTTTTAAATATTTGTTTGGTTCTTTTTATTAATTTTGAAATAAGAAAACACGTATTATATGTAGTATTTCCATTGCTCAAACTATCCAAAAACCGACATACTCGTATCTTCTCTAGATTTACTGTTAACGTTTTACTAAATAAGATTAATCACGCGTCACTAATTCACAATCTCACAGTAACAACAAGTAATTTGACAGTTGTTTCGACAATTTTTAAGTAATATTTCCGCAAAACTACACGTACATTTTTTTCATTACAATTTTTACGTTACCTAAAAGAGTTAAACTTCCGAACAATCAGTTTTTGAAAAAGTCTAGAGCCAATTTGGTTTAATTTTATGTTCATGTACATACACTTCCGGTAAGGCTTCTCATTTATCAGTGTGTTAAAATCACATTTTTCATAATCAATTATTTGAAAACTAGACATGCAAAATTAAAAAAAAAAATTAAGTGTTTGATATTTTCACAAAAAAATGCTAAAATTTCAGCTTGTCGTTTGGAAGCTGCTCTATGCATCGAATAACCTTAAATTCTATGTATTTCATTTTAAACAGAATTTTACAAGTGGACCATTTACAAATAAGCTTTTCAAACGACCTCTAGTTCTGGTATTAAAAAAGTCGTCCTTTAAAATAGTAAACAAAAATTTTTACTTTTCGTCTGGAAACTGCTCTATGCATCGAATACCCTTAAATCTTAAGTATTTCGTTTTAAACACAATTTTACAAGTAGACCATCTTCAAATAAGCTTTTTGAACGACCTCTAGTTCTGTCATTGACAAAGTCTTCTTTTAAAATAATAAACAAAAAGAGGACTCCAAAGTGAATAGTAGAAGAGACGTTCCTGTTCTGAGAGAAAACTTAAACAGAGGACTTTAAATAAATTTTTAATAACAGAGAAACCTAAAAGTGCCGAAAAGCTTAACTGCAAACCTTAAAGTACGGAGATTGTTCATCTCTGTTCGTCGAGTGAACATAATGCGCCTGTAGACTGCGGTACAATGTGTCTCTTGGCTGTAATGCAGAGTGGAAAGCTTTGTCTAACATATATTTATTATACAGTCCTCTTATAGTCTTCTCTGCCTACTACTGTGAACCATCTAGTGTCACGCCACAGAAGAGGATTACAGAAGCGACACCCCTACTGAGAATAGCCGAGCATGTAGCGATGTCGCTATTTAACCTTAGAGTACTTGCATGGTATCGATAAGACAGCGCTGTTTTTTACCGCGTTTTTTCAAATAAATAGCTACAATTTTAAAATAAGGGGGGTGTGTATTTGCGTACGCGCGGGTTTTAAGCTATACTTGTTTGGCGTAATTAAAAACTTATTTTAATGTACATGCTTATAATTTATTGCAATAAAATTTTTAAAAAGTGTAAACTCCAAGTAACGTCATTCGATTTAACGTCAAACTCCCTAAAACGTCGAAATTACTCGATTTTAGTTGGGTTGCCTTGTTGTCCATACAACGATACACTCTGTGTAGCATCATACCCACTCTCAATAACGACCATTAGCAGTATCCCAAGATATGAAAAAAATACATAAGAAACTACAATTAAAATACTGGGATAGCAAAAACATCTGCCGAAGAAAACAGATTTTAGATTAAATAATACTATAATAGTAAAACAATATTGATTTTTCTGTCTCTCCGTATAACGACAACTCTCTAAAACACCAGAAAATGCGCAGTCCCTTCAGCGTCGCTATATAGAGTTTGCACTGTAATTACAAAAAATTAACCTCCGTTTCTCAAAATTATGTCACAATAAATGCTATTCGCACCATTACTATTTTCTATCTACTTCACACTTCCCGTTATTGTTCTACATTTTTATACTTCAAACTAATTAATAGTAGAGATGGGAAAAACGGGTCTTTTTAGTGATCTGCATCTTTGCATCTGGATCCCGTATGTGAGCCGGCTCACTGAACCGGTTCAAAAGGAGCCGAGTTCTGAATATGTTACTGCAGTCTGCCACTAAGTTACCTAGTTCAGTCAATCATATCACGACCTGTGTAGAATCAAAATTGCATAGCCAAACATGTGATGCATGAGTCATTTGAGCTGACAGATGCATCAAAGCAAGAAATGATACGTAAGTGTAAAATGTGCTTCTGTGTGTTAAGTGTTTCACTGAGTTATGCGGATCCGTTGATCCGTCGGCTCAAAAAAAAGTGAGTCGGCTCTCACGGATTTTCTGTCGGAGTCGGCTCTTTGAACCGGTTCAGATAGCAATGGGCGAATGAAGACATCATAGAAAATTAGGGAATAAGGAAGGCAACTTTGTGAGCATAGGAGCCTAACATGCAATCGGTCATGGCTTTGAAAAAGGAACCATCTCGATATTTATCTGGAATTAATTGAGGAATACCTCAACAAGATGGCCGGTACAGGAATTACCATTTCTCAGCAAGAGACAGTAGGGAAGAGCCCTAGGCCACATCTGCTCTCGCCGGGACTCGAACCCAATAACTCCCTAATGCAAGTCTAGTGCTCTTACCACTACGCTACACCACTCGGTTAATAGTTGATTTATGATCACAGCATATTTGAAGCCAAAGCAAAACATTAATTGTGAATGCGCGTAGCGGTCACAAAATATACCCTAACAGGAGTTAACTTTTTTGCCTTGTTGGTACTTTGGTGCGATTATGAACTTGGCTGTATGTTTATTTTTGACGCAGTGAGTTATCACACATAACCGCACGTACGTATGTGTGTTACAAACTGCGCGGTCACAAGCCACCTATAACATCGGCTACATAGCTCACACATCTGTACCTTGGTTACGTGATCGGCATAAAGCGTAAATCGCGACATTCAAAAATAAATGTTATCGTACGATATAATAAACAAGGAAATATTTTCCCTTGTCTCTTTTATGAATTTTATTAAAATATATATTTTCAATTAAGGTAATTGTTCACCAGTTGTTCAAAATAACCCCTTATTTACAGAGGCGGACTAGCAGTCTCGGATGCCCTGGGCCAGTTAATCGTAGCCGCCCTTTTCTGTTGATTTTGTAGCGTAAAAATATTAAGTACCTACTTTAGAGATGGGAAAAACGGGTCTTTTTAGTGATCTGCATCTTTGCATCTGGATCCCGTATTTGAATGAAGAACAGTTTCGAGAATCTCTAATTTTTGTGAAAAAACTTATCCAGACTTTGATGGTAATGCTTCAAATAAAAAAGATCATTAAAAAAAAAGAAAATTATTGATACTAGACAGTTAAAAGAAATTAAACCTTTCGGAAAACTATGTTTTACACGCCACCCTACAAAGTAGCTGCTTTTCATGACTCATTTAACACTAATGGTGTGAAGTTTCGTACAGTAAAAGAAACGTAGTCGTGCTACCATTTCCATATAATAAATCACAATCCAGTCACATGCGAATACACCCTAATATTACATGTAAACCTGTTCAAAATTAAGCTGTCAAACAGCAAACAGCAAAAATCGGCTATTTTATACAAATACTACATACGAGTATATCTCGTGCGTGATGATATTATGACTCATCTGACGCTCTCTTTTAACACGCATACTTAATACATCTCCTAGGTACTATTTATTATGCATTTTACTATCCGGATACTGTAAATATTATATTTATTGTACAAAGTTTAAATCTGAAATGTTTTATTCAAATTTAAAATCATAAATTTTGTGAGTTTTTTTTAAATAAAAATACATGTATGGAAAAGTTATAGCATGAGTATTATAATTTTGTATGTTTTTTATACTATAGTAAAACTATATTGTGTTCATATTCATATATCTACCACATATTATATTATTATACATTGTACATATACAGAATGTATCGCAATATTGAAGGACATAAGAAAAAGCATGCAATGAAAATCATTAAAGAACAGTGATTGCATCTCTTTGTGTATAAAAACCATGATAAAAAAAATTTAAATAATCATGTTTGCATTCTATCTTTGTCGCGCTACTCATTTCGCTTATGTGCTCCTTGTTGCACTCATTAATTATCTGTGTTCCCAATTCTGTAATACACTCTGTATGTATAATTGCGTAAAGTATTTCGTATGGTCAGTGTTAAAATTTACAACACAAATTTTTGGTTTGCTTTAGATTATGTAATATCGATTAAAAGTACAGAAATTTAACAGTACTGTCATTTTGAACATTGACTCTACAGATTAGCATAAGACAAGCTCTGCGTGGTCCTGTGAAGCTTAATCTTGAAGACGTCTCCTTGTGTAGATGTAGTCACAAAACAAAATGACTTACGTAATTTTCTTTGCAACTTTTTTTTTTGTGTTACAAATATGAACAATTTAAAATGTCATGAAGACCATGAGTTTTCAAAATAAAAGAGACAAATTTATCCTTTTGCAAAATAGAATAGAGGACAGACATTTCCGCCGGGCAAACACAAGTTAATCCAGCCAAAGATTTAGAAACAGTGAGCAAAAAATTTTGAGGACATTCGTATACCACACACATAAAATGCCGAGAAATACTCTTACAATCCCCTGCAATATATGAATATTTTCCGACAGACCGGGCAGACACATTTATGGTAATGTTATGACGATTGTAGTTTCTTTTAGAACAAATTATATCATTTTTATACAAATTTTATGTTGTATTTCCACACGTGATTTCAAATAGGTATTTTTTTCTTATATTCTGTTAAATAATAACAAAAAGCTATTTTATATGATATACTGTATAATATATCAGATCCTTTTGATGTTAATAATTTATAAATATTTTAGAGGAATTAGGATCAAATATCAATGAAATTAAAAGACAAATTTTATTTCACAACGTTTCATATTAAATCAATACTTCATCAGGTGATCTTAATTAAATGTCTTAATAATTAGATTCAATTCAATTATCTTGTTATATTATTTTGAGATTATCATAACAAATCAAATTTTTAAGTAGTTATATTACAATTTATACAGAATAAAAAAAATTTTACTCTGTATAAATTGTAATATAACTTTGTTATGATAATCTCAAAATAATATAACAAGATAATTGAATTTAATCTAATTATTAAGACAAATTAAGTAAAAAAGTATAATAATAATAATAAATGTATTAAATACAAAGGTGAAATATACATTGAAATACAAATTGAAATTGAGAATTTTAAAATAAATCTGAATGGTCTATGATGTTCCAGATTAATAAGCATGTCTGCAATGTTTTTTTTTCAGTGTTGATCGTCTTAACATTTTTTATTTCTTCCAACAGGTGATTGTAAAATTTAAGAAAATAATTGTATAAAAAAATTAATTTAAAAATCGTCAATAATAATAATAGTGCGCACTAATCGTGACATTCCGACAAACAAACGAACATCTAGTGCACACCTCGTTTCTTTGCTCGTGGTTTAACGTGATAACGTCGTAATACGGCCATTGACGTCAAAATAGATATCGAAAAGCACATTATAATTTTACCCCTACATAAAATTTCTGATCTTTAATAGCAAATCGAAGTAAAAAGTAAAAAATAATTTAAAAAACTATTTACTATTTTTATACTAACAACTTTTACAAATGATTACAAATAAAATGTTTATACAAGTTGGTATCAAGCACCCCACGCTTTTTTAAAATAAAAAAATATTTTTTACTTTTTAGTTCGGTTCACTATTAAAGTGTGTTTTTTTAAACGATTATTTCAATATTTATTATCATGTACTTATAACAGAATATTCAACTTAAATTAATAAAATCATATATTTACACATGGCGAACGATTGGTTTGACCTTGTCTTCCAGTTTGTACATATCGAAGGTCCATGCATTCGTCAAACGGACAGATCAATCAATATCATCCCGATTCGAAACGCGTAAGATGCTGTCAACTTTTCTACTGCAGAACAAATTATGTCACAGCTTGTTTATAACACATTTTTTTTTTTATTTACATTACACTGGTCGATAATTTTTGCTTTATAGCGAGTATAGGCATTAAGAAAATTTTGTACAGGCGAAAAAATTCAGTTTGACATTTCGACAAATATAGACGTTTTATAATCCCTATCTAAAAACCAGTTTAGGATATCCGCTCATTCGATCGTATGTGCAGAGGGCTAGCTGACACACTGTTCAAATTTTGAACTTAATGATACGTTACTGTAGAGTAACTGATAACTCATTCCACCGCGATAGTGGAATGTTTTGAGTCCCGAAGTTGAGAGTGTTTGAAAATATTTTTTCTAACATTGAATTGTAACAATGGGTGTTTCTTAACAATGGAAGCGAAACTAAAGCTACCCTACTGGGTTTAATCCATTTTTTCTCAGTGTTCCAAAATTGGAACAACCGTTTAAAAAAAAGTAATTATGTTGATAGAAATGTTCATAAAGTTTTCCAACCAGCATTACTTTAAACAAAAAAATCACACTTAATTAAAAAAATTGCTGTTATGAAATACAATTTATACAAAACTCGGGAGCAGACTGCTTGAACCTAAGGTTTATAGGGTTTCTAGATAATTTTTATTATTTTCTCCCGCCCCATTAAAATAGTTTACTGATGAGCAAAAAAAGAAAATTGTGATTTTCTCGCGAATAGTTCATATTTCATAAATCGACCCTACAATGTTATCGTTTATTTGTCTCGGAAAAATCTTTAATCTAGAAAATTCGACGCAAATAGATTTCAATATTCTCTACAATATTCCAATTTAAACTTTTCAATGAAAACAAATTTAGAAAGTATTTCCGCTATTTTTGTCTCTGAACAGTGAACACCTTTCAAAGAATTGGTTTGCATTTAGTTCTTACTAGAATAGAATGCATATTTCCATGTCCTGCTTCTATTTTAATCAAACTCGTGGTGCTAGTCCAAGTAGATACGAGCAAAATTGGCGATGTACATAAGATATCGGGAACGGCATGTAAGTACGTCAGACCTAGCTCAGCTGTGTATTATCCAGATTCTATCCCGTCTCTTTAATCTCGTAATCAGTAGCGTATATTTCATAGTATCAATGTCAGCATATTGATATTAATGTAAAAAAAACGGCCAAGTGCGAGTCGGACTCGCGCATGAATGGTTCCCTACCATTATCTATAAAAACGGCAAAAAAATCATGTCTGTTGCATGGGAGCCCCACTTAAATATTTATTTTATTCTCTTTTAGTATTTGTTGTTATAGCGGCAACAAATATATCATAGTCTGTGAAAATTTCAACTGTCTAACTATCACGGTTCATGAGATACAACCTGGTGACAGACGGACGGACAGCGGAGTCTTAGTAATAGGGTCGCGTTTTACCCTTTGGGTACGGAACCCTAAAAACGTGGGTGCGTGTACTTATGGTATACTTTTTGGCGTAATCGCGATAATTGATATTCACATTTTCGTTAAAGATAAAATAAAATACTGTTGTATCTATAATTTTAAAAAAATACAAGTATTGAGGTTATTTAACGGTCAAAAGTTGTTAACAACACTATAGCTTTTAAGAAGGTCCGTCCGATGTCGCCAGTGACGCCAGTATATTTTACTTTGTTGGTTTATGAAATAACTATTTTGACGTTATCAGGAAAAAATGAGACGTGTGATCTATGAATGCAAAGTAAAACTATACTGCATTGATGTCAGCTTTATCGACGATTTCAACCTTGTCGATACACTTAGTACATGATGTCTCATGTTCGTTGCATGCTGCGTGCGCAACTTCCGTAACAGAGAAAATTTTACCCTCAATGCGTCAGATGTATTTTTATTCTAAAGATCTGTTAAAAATAAATTAGGTACCTGATAAGCATACTTTGGTTAATTTTAACATGACAAGCCCTTTTATGTAACCATGAAAATGAATACTAAAAAAATATCATAATATTTTTCACTAGTCGTTGCCAGTGTCCCCGCATGCTTTAACAGAAATTTTATTTCGTTTAGTCTAATATTTCAAATGTCAATATTATTGATGTTGGAATGGTCCTGTCGCCCAATTGGCTGGAATTTTTTTCTACTACGCTACTGTTTTTATTTCAACGTGAACCGTAACACCAGCACCAAGAGCTCCTGAGCTACTCTATCTCTTTCTCTATCTACCCTCCACTCTGTCTTGGTGTCCCGGCCCGCGGAATTGCCTTTTATATTCAACTGATACGTCGCCAATGTGACACGTGAAGTGATTTTAGATGTTGAAAGTGTGGTACTTCGTCGCGTTGTCTTTTTTTTCTCGACAAAATTTTTTTCGATAAGGAACAGTTATTTTTAGAAAAGTACACGCTGTACTACTGAAACGTTACAAGAACATTGTCCTTTTTCCATTAAATATCAAGTAATATCTCGATTAGCCCATCTTTTAGCATTTTAACGTTACATTGTTTTTCACTTTTAACCCCTGATGCATGTTATAAGTTAGGGATGTCAGAAGTGCCAAAAAGTATCGATATGTACCGTATCGATATTTTTTTCAAGTATCGATATCGGTACCGATATATTTTTTTAAAAATTTCGATATATCGGTACAATTTGAAAGAGGACATTGGCACTCAAAGAAATTTAGAATACATATTGGCTAGCCAAATATAATCTCAAATAGCAATTAACGGACATTATTTCTAATAAATCAAGTAATAAATAATTATCTGAAATCAAAAACAATAATCAAACGCCTGAAACATTAAGGAGCAGATAGTTTTAGAGATTAATAGAAGAATTACTTAATAAAGCCACGGATGGTGAACCTGTGGCATGCGTGCCAGAGGTGACATTCGATAGAAAAATATTGGTACAGCATGAATCAAAATAATTAAAATATTCTAGATGTTGTAGAAATGAAATGAAATATTGTATGAATAACTATTTTGACTGTTTATTATTCCGAAAATATATAAAATTCGGTAAAAAAGAACGTGTTTTGCATGTGCTTTATTCACTGTTGTTTTTGGAAACATATGTAAAAACACATGTTTCTTTTTCAGTGGAGTTTTCGATATTTTCGGAATAATTAAACGGCCATAGTCAGTCGCGGTAGTATATACAAGTGTTGCTACTGGAAAAAAATATCGGTTTTCGATACTCGGAATTTTATATCGAAATATTAAATATCGCCCAAAAATATCGATATTTCAAATAAAAAATATCGATATATCGATATATTTTCGACATCCCTACTACACGTTCCTGAGAAAAAGGGTCTTGACAGACAGACAGACGGACTTTTGAGGTACAAATCTCTCTACGCACGATACCTATTATGCCTATTGAATAAATCAACAATGTTAAAAGAGTAATACGATACATTGTAAGAATAAGTTTTAAATACAGTAAGCAATCACTATATTGTGAAGGTTCATGTCTAGCGTTACCTAGCTAATAATTAGCTCTCGCATGATGTGTATTTAGTGTTGCAATTGATTTATTATGAAAGATTAACTGTTGAATTGTGTGCACCATAGAGTAACTAATAACTCATTCCGCCGCGAAAGTGGAAAGATTCGGGTTTGAGTTCCGATCGGTGGAATTAAATATTTTTTTCTAATATAGCGTTGCAACAATTAATGTGTCTTATCACTTATAGCAAACGATTGCTTACTGTATTTAAGCAATAATATTTCAAAAGTCAAATCGCTATTAATAATAATCGAAACAAGCTGAAACAAACGAAATTTCATTCGTAGATATAGGTCAGTTTCACCCGTATAATGCGTAGCTCTAAAATTAAACAAGGTCGACGATAAACGGATTTTGTTTTGATCCTACCTTTACCCACTGAGGGATTATTATCTACGGTCATAGAAGGATTCAGTTTAATCTCATAACAATACTATCATTTAGAGTAGTTTATTTTTTGATGATGTTCAAATACACAAAATATTTCCCATAAACACTTTTATATAGCCAAGATTGTAATATAATTCTTTACGAAGAAAATATTAGCTGAAAATATAAAAGAAACAATCAAGAAATCCTTAAAAATGTAAAAAGCCCATTTTGGGGGCAAATGAGCAAAATTAATACGTGAAGTTATGTCACGCCCCCGACAGAAACATGTTTGTACAGTATATTTAAATTTTTTGTGGGGTTCCTGGATTGTCGGGTTTATTTAAATTTCTAATTAATTATTTCATATGTTTATCTATTCATATATACCTACAAACAGGTATTAGCTTAATAAAATGTGGACAAACCATAAATGATATAAATCATGTTATTATAACATTGTAGATAGGTTGACAAGGGTGAATTAAAGAACGTATATAATATGTATGAATGCACTATGTACGTGGCTGTGACTATCTCAAGAACCACTATACCGATTTGAATACAAATGTATAAATTGTATGAGAAAGAAACAGACAAGTCACAATATACTGCTTTGTCCGGGAGACCCGGTTGTGGTGAAAGAAACGGGCACGCTCTGCACTTCCACTATTGTAACTTTACAATAATTGGTGCCTACAACAGGAGTCCCCAACCTACTTAAGAGCACAGTCTAGAATACTATCCGGGCGACGGGCAGCTTTTTCTTTTCTAAGGTGAAATTATTGTCGAACAGTTAATAATACGCGTATAATAATATACCTACCCATAAAAAATAGGTCCAAAAATATAATTTCAATATTCTTAAAGTAATTTAAATGTAATTATACAGTTACTCAATTAAACAAAACAGTTTAAAATGTTACATATCATTTTTTTTGAAAACTTAAATAATTTTTTATCATTGTTGACGGGCACGCAAAAAACGGTCGTCGGGCGTCATGGTGCCCGCGGGCATAGGGTTGAGGACTCCGGCCTAAGAATATATTTCCTATTTCTACAGAGCATGCATCTAACTCATATGTTGGGTTGCAGAACGCATTGTCAGGAAATCCGATTTAACAATGAACATTGTGAACACACATATTTCTCTATTAGAAACGCAGTAGAATTTTAAATCGAAACTGACCGATTGAAACGATATTTTTTTAACTCTGTATTTAACATGCACAAGTTACAAAGTGACTCACAAATGAAAAACATTTTTCATTATTCAATCAAAACAAACTGACATGAAATATGGTTCAAGAGTTAAAATTGAAAAACAATTGAAAAAAAAATGTATTAGAATAGAATAGAACATTGATTTCATTCAACCAGCCTAGCGGTATAGAATTCGTCACATAATTAAAATACAATAATATAAAATATAAAAATTAAAAAACAGTCATTTAAAAAATTTCTTGTGTACTAGGTTTTTTTTGCTAAGAATTCTTTTAATTTACTTTCAAAAATATTTGCCGATAACCTCTTGATATTTTCAAGATTTTATTAAATATTTTTATCAACTGGCAAGTAACGTTTCTTTTTGTATAAGACTCAATTTAGAATGATTTACTACAGCATATTCGAACCTCAAACACATTAGAATATTTTCGTAGAAAATGTAAAATGCACTTGCTCCAAGAAATGCACGACAAACATATTGCTATATTGTTCTTTTTACTCCTCTATTGTTCTATTATTTTATTCTGTTGTTTTATATTTTAAACTGTTGTTTTATATTTTTGAACTGTTGTTTTGTTATTTATACTGTCATTATATTTTGTTATTTTGCTTATATTGTATGGCGTTGCGGCTTTGATTAAAATAAATAATTAATTAAAAAAATGAAAATAATTTAGGTGTATGTGCATTCGTGTAAAATAGCCAAAGTTTATTGTTCTTTTTTCAGAATTGTTTAATTCCCGATACAATTCACATTGTCTTAGTATTCTTTATTAAAATTGTTTTGATTAGCGAATGTCAATTTCGGTTCACATATCCGACAGCAAATATTTCTTTAATAACAGCGAACGCGTATAAAGTGTGAAGTTAAATCGTACACAAATCATTCGGACGTATACATAAAAGTCATGCAAATGAATTCACGAGCACAAATTGGTAGCAGAGCGTATTCATAGCGATTCTATGATTTTAAACTGAGTGCAGTCACATGTACAATAATAGAGCTTCAGTGTGGAGTGACGTTAGCAATGTCAGTGGCAAGGGCATGGGGAGACAACAGCCTACGGGTTATGGCGGCTGGTCTGGTCTGGGCCTGGCGCAGGTCGATGTAAATCAAGTGTGCATATTTCATGGACATGAGGCAGTGTATGGTTAAATAATTTAATGCCCGTGGGTACAACAAAAGCGTGTTGACCTGTATATATCTATGCATGTATACATATATACATATTTCTATCTGTCTACACAGTCGCTGGTTGGAAAGACGGCCACCACTGCAAGAGCTCTTCTATCGCTTTATCTTTCTACCTGCACATTGTACCGCTAACTTGCGAACGGTTTCCTGTTCGCTTGAAATTCTTTTAATTATATTCACAGATAGAATCTACATTTCAAATTGTCCGTAGCGTTCCCTAAGTGTTTGAATTTCACCTTGGGTTAACTGTCTTATATTTCTTCTTTAAAGTTTTAAAGCTCAACTTGCGTTAGATTGAACCTGTTTTTTCACAGATATTTACGTCGCGGGAAATGTTTTTGAAGCGAAATATCTTTAGCGACGTATCTGTTTGAAATTTTCTGTAACGTTAAAGGAGAAATGATTCAATAACGAGAAACTTTGATAACACAAAATTAAAAGGGAAAAAAACCCGGGTCGCAGTGCCAAAACCCTGCCGACAATATAGTGTATTTGCTAATACAGGCAGTGTGCATTATTATGCGAACTTAAGTTGGTTTTTGGGCAAAATAAAAAATTTGACTCCTTAATACACCCCTTAAAATCACGTTTTTTTTTCTTAATTGAAATATTATTATATCAGTCGAATCTCTATACCAAATTATATACACCTTTCAGTAAATAATTCTCTATTTGTAAACCAACGTTTTCATAAAATTTGTGAATCCGGTCCTGTCGGGCCGATTTTTTGAAAATTTTACAGACACTTTTTAATTACTATCAGAGGGTCAAATTTCAATTTTGAAACGATTCGGAGAATTTTTTCGATATTTTGGGGTCAAAAAACATTTTTCAACCCCTAAAAACTACCCTTAAAATGGCCTGATTAAACCCATTTTAAATAGACTTCCTGCGGTGATGGATTTCAACCCGTGGACCAAATTTAGTTGAAATCATACATATATATAAACATTTTTAAAAATGGTGCCAAAGTGTTTAGAAGGTTATGAAACGTCGAAAAATGTTGGTCCGACCCGTAGGTCCCGCAATCCGACCGACGCCAATAGTGTATGTTGCCATATGGCAAATACACTAATAATTCAACATCAACAGAAACCTTGGTAATGCAAAACACATCAATGAAACAAGTTCATGACTCTAAAGAAGTTTCACTTCTCCAGTCAGCTTATGCGTGTCAGGCTCATACGTCTTTTTTTTGTCATTGCGATAAATATGTAATTTTGTGTAATTGACATACACTATTGACGCCGGTCTGATGGCGGGAGCTTTTACTGAAATTTAAAAATGACGACTTATGAAAAAGTATTTTCTTAGTGCACATAACTTCTGTTCTGATGACTTAACACTGAAAGTTTTATCAAGAGTAACAGGGGTTGTCAACCGGAAAAGGTGCTCTTTACCTGAAACAGTACACCTTATTTATGATCCAGTTTAAGAGAGTAACAGAGTCCTCAAATAACCCTCGTTACCACTGAAACTACACCGTTAATATTTTGTGTAGTTTGAAAGAGTTACTTCCTATAGTTTGATTTTATGTTTCAACTTAACATAAACTAATAATGAGAATTATCTAGATATATATATTTTTTAACAAACATTTTTTCCAATATTCAAATGCTTTCAAAGGGAATCCAAACACAAAACTATTTTTAAGGAATGTCGCAAACCTTTTCTCGCCATAGGTGTTCGCAGCATAGAATCTCAGGCAAACTAACGTGTGACCTTGGTTTACAATAAAGGGATTATAACTTAACTAACGGTACCTGTGCGAATAATTCGCACTAAAATTCGTTTCTAATTTTCACACTCTTTGTAACTTTCTTCTTTTTGTTGTATTACATCACGAAGCTCAGTGACGGTTCAAGAAAATATTTTTCTAAAACTGTCATAACTGTTGATAATGAACTAAGTAAATAAAAAAAATTTACAATTTTGAAAAGAAGCTGCAATATAAATCAAAACCATAGTAAATTGCTAATTTTTATTTTTATATATTTTTAAATTATTTTTAAATGAATGACAAGATGATATCACTGCAAACATATCAATAAAGATTCTAAACTATAAACTAATAAGCTTGATAAATTTTATTATATATTGTAAATTAAAAGCCTAATTATACATACTAATTGTATCCTATTTTAATTAAAGCTTGCCTGAAGAAGTAGGAAACTAACGTACGAAACGTAGCAAATTTAGAAAACAGAATTTTCATATATTTGTGTCCAATTACCCACTATCCATAAATATAAAATAACAATGTTTATAATTGATATTAATTATTTCCTTGCCTACAGTATAATTTAAATCACGTAAGTGATTAATGTAGTAATATCAAACGCACTAACGTCATGGTATTTTTGGAATGCTTTATATATATAAGAAGAAATATAAATATCACTGTCGGAATTTGAACCCGAAACAATCAATTCTACGTTGGTTGTTTTAACATTACTCGTTGGAATATTACGACCCTAGTTATACAATACACTATTGTCTGTGTCGTCTGTATTAATTAAATCCAAGAATGCGTATATGTTATTACAGTCATTTTATTATAATTATTGCGATAATTCGCGTATTGTGTTAATCGACAGGATGTATTTGTTCAACAGTAAAAGAGCCCCCTTAAGTAAACAAACAAAAAAGCTTTAAGATGTAATTGAAGATTAAAAACAACAAACTTTTAAACTTACGAATAGAAGGATGTAATGCAAAACATTAAATAAATAAAACAAGAAAGAAAAAGAAAACACATAGAAAATTAGAAAACTCTTTTCGATGACTTTAAATAAACACTTTTGCATTTTCATAAATAAAAAATTGATTATAGCAAGAATAAATTTTTCAATAAAAAGAAAAACAATTTTCCATTTTGGAGGAAACAATTCGCTTCAGATAACAACAAACAGTATACAAACTGTAAATAATATATTTACAAACATTTAAATAATAAATAACCAGACAATTGTGTTCCATTTATATAGCTGGAAGGAACTTTTACTGTACTTTGTTGGTACTATTGTGTATGTATCTGTTATATGAAAATACAATACAATGCGATTTTTGTGTTGGTGAAATTGCACTGAATGAAAAATGTTATCGCTTTATAACAAAAGCGAACAGAAACAAAATTTGAAAAATATACAGAAAAATGTTATCAAGAAAAACAACTTAAAGAAAATGTCCGTTTGTAAATTCGTAATTAAATATGTGTCAAAAAATTTTATAAGCATGTTTTAATCCAACTGCACAGCATATGTGAGATTTTCGTAAAAAATATCTTTCGCCCCCTCTCTAACTCTTTTTATCCACAAATTAGTGAATAGCAAATTTCAAACAAGCTGGACATGATTGCTAGGCTATATTATATAAGAAATCTGAAACTCCCAGATCCTCAACTAGGGGTGCAATATTATTCCTCCCATGATCGCTTAAAAAAATCCAAAATCGATATAAGATATATGTTAATTCTGCAAAGCTTCAGAACGAGCTATATAATTGTTTTAAACATTCATCGTTTTTAGCTAGGTAGCGCTAGACAAGAGCCATCTCAGTAGCTTTATTATGATGAATTAACTGTTAAGATATCGCACCGTAGAGTCAATTGATAACTCATTCCGCCACGAAAGTGGAAAGATTCGGCTTTGAGTCCCGACGGTGACAGTGGATAAAAAATAAATTTTTCTAATTTAGCATTGTAACAGTGAATGTTTATAACAATCCAGAATCGATTATAATAATTACAACTTTCCGTAGTAAACCGTAAAATCACTTCATTTTTTTTTATATTATTCTATTTTTAACAGTGTCGTAATTTTCAAAATGATTAATGCTACAATGTAAAATTTTTATTTTTCTTACGTAACACACCTGTTGTTCGCAGACAAAGAACTGTTTACATCTACTTTTATTTTAGTTTATTTTTGCGTCAACAACAATAAAATATATATTTTCAAAACAAACGCAATAAAACAGAATACTCGAATCACAATAAATGGGTCATTGATTTTATTTGCCCACATCAACTGGCTCTAGAATCTGTACAAATACGCTCTACGATAGAGCAAACACTATACACTTAGTTTAATCTACTTTATCAGCGGTTTCGTTCGCGTTAACGTCGCGTCGGTATTGACACAAATCTTATAGGAGTATTAATTCGATTATATAGACGCGATAAAAATAACCTGCACTTCTTAACAGATTTTAATAATAAAAACCCGGGTCGCAGTGCCAAAACCCTGCCGACAATATAGTGTATTTGATAATACAGGCAGTGTGGCTTTATTATGCGAACTTAAGTTGGTTTTTCGGCAAAATAAAAAATTTGACTCCTTAATACACCCCTTAAAATAACATTTTTTTTTCTTAATTGCAATATTATTATCAATCGAACCTCTATACCAAATTATATACAACTTTCAGTAAATAATTCACTATCTGCAAAGTAGTGTTTTCATAAAATTTTTAAGTCCGGTCCTGTCGGGCCGATTTTTTTAAAATTTTAGGGACATTTTTTAATTGCTACTAGCGGGTTAAATGTCAATTTTGAAACGATTCTGACAATTTTTTCGGTATTTTGGGGCCCAAAAACGTTTTTCAACCCCTAAAAACTACCCTTAAAATAGCCCGATTACGCTCATTTTAAATAGGCTTCTTGCGGTGATGGATTTCAACACGTGGGCCAAATTTCGTTAAAATCAATTAACTCTTTCGAAAGTTATTGCCCGCACACACACATATATATATATATATATATATATATATATATATATACGCATATATATATATATATATATATATATATATATATATATATATATATATATATATATATACGCATATATATATATATATATATAAATATATATATACATATATATATATATAAACATTTTTAAAAATGGTGCCAAAGTGTTTAGGAGGTTATGAAACGTCGAGAAATTTTGGTCCGACCCCTAGGTCCCGCCATCCGACCGACGCCAATAGTGTATGTTGCCTTATGGCAAATACACTAAAAAGTCACATTAGCACTAAACAAGCTCTTTGGATTCTTATTCTGAACACACTACCGATACGGTCAACGCAATTGGAAATAGAAGCAGATATATTTATACGTTTTGTTTTTGTTGAATAATGTCAGAGCCGGCTCCATAATATTTCTCCATGAACTAAATTTAGTCCTATATATCTTAGAGACTTATTAACATAATATGGTCTAAGATCCGGCATTACTTCTATAAACTTCTGTTATTTAAATTTTTTTTATGAAAAGTTTTTTTATTGCCTACCCAACGGTACTAAATTGCCTAAACAAAAGTGGGTCCCATCCATGGTTGCCTAGATTTTAGATGTTAAGTTTTCTGAAAAAAAAATTTTTCTGATCATGTATGCGCGCTCCATCGATCACACCCCATAAAAAATGTTTTTTTTCTTAATTGCAATATTATTATCAATCTAACGTCTACACCGAATTAAATACACCCTTCTCTAAATAAATCACTATCTGCAAATTAGTGTTTTCAAAATATTCGTAAGTCCGGTTCTGTTGAGCCGATTTTATTAAAATTTTAGGGGTACTTTTTGTTTTCTGCCAGAGGGTTAAATTTCATTTTTGAAACAAACATTTTTCAACCCCTAAAAACTACTCATGGACCTACTTTTGTTTAGGCAACCTAGTCCCGTTGGATAGATAATAAAATAACCTTTCATTAAAAATATAGTATAAGTATATATTTGTAATGCCGGATCTTGCACTAATAGACTATGATAATTTTTATTCGTAAGTATTGGTTTGATTTATCTGTAGCCAGCAGGAAAAATATAAAAATATTAGGTATTAGTATTAGTTTAAGAAGTGTCCGTATTTTCTAGTAAATTCTTTGTAAATGCATTGCAGTCCTCTACTATGTAAAAAAGGATCCAAATGATTTATTTTCAAATGTTTTTGTGGGTATAATGTATAAACTTCCTGAAGAAATTATTTATTACATTTAAAAATCGTCGAAAATTTTAATCAAACTTTACCTGCCCTGTAGTAATTGAACGTTTTCAGTTCTGTTCGGTTAAGGAAGGGCTGCAATGAATATACTACCACCCGCAGAGAATCTCAACAGGGGGCTCCAAACATCATCGCCGACCCTACATGAGCATAAACCCTGTAAAGCAACCCCACGACTGACTCCGGTCACATATGTGCAGCACTCCGGAGGACACCACCTGTCGAATCACAAACCCCAAAACAGATCATGCTTACACAACAGTGGAGAATTTGTATGTCATCATCTTTGTTGTTATAAAAGTCAGCATGCTTCTTAATAATATATACTTTGAGGCTTATAGCTGTTACCTAGAGCAGAAGTATCCTCAAAACGCACAATTGTTTTTTCCAATATATTCAATATAAATAAAAATTAAATTAAAAAAACTAAAACCCGACTATTTGCGTAAAAGAAGAAAACAAGCAAATCAAAACGTGATCAGCTATTAGAGAAACCTGTGTAATACAAAAATGAATCAACGGCAGGGAAATATAAAAGAAAAAAAATTGATAACACATCAATGAAACGAGTTCAAAACGCTAATGAAGTGTCACTTCCTCCGTGATATTATGTGAGTGAGATTCAGACTTTTTTTTTCTTTTACGTAGTCGGATTTTAGTCTTATTCACTTTTTTTAATAACCGATCCAAATATCGTTTTCTGTAGGTATTTCTTAGAATCTAGTAAAAATAAATACAACGTAAACTTGAACGACGATATAAAGTAGTTTATTGTTTCGATGGAAACAAAATATTCTCGTTTTATGTTAATAAAAAAAACCCGGGTCGCAGTGCCAAAACCCTGCCGACAATATAGTGTATTTGCTTGTATAGGGCCGTGTGGCTTTATACTTTTATTATGTGAAATTAAGTTTGTTTTTGGGCAAAATAAAAAATTTAACCCCTTAATACACCCCTTAAAATAACATTTTTTTCTTAATTGTAATATTATTATCAATCTAACGTCTACACCGAATTAAATACACCCTTCAATAAATAAGTCACTATCTGCAAACTAGTGTTTTCATAAAATTTGTAAATCCGGTCCTGTCGGGCCGATTTTATTAAAATTGTGGGGACACTTTTTAATCACTACCAAAAGGTTAAATTTCAATTTTGAAACGATTCGGAGAATTTTTTCGGTATTTTGGGGCCCAAAAACATTTTTCAACCCCTAAAAACTACCCTTAAAATGCTCCGATCACGCCCATTTTAAATAGGCTTCTTGCGGTAATGGATTTCTACACGTGGACCAAATTTCGTTAAAATCAATTAACTCTTTCGAAAGTTATCGCGCGTACACATATATATATATATATATATATATATATACGTATATAAATATATATATATATATATATATATATACATATATATATAAACATTTTTAAAAATGGTGCCAAAGTGTTTAGGAGGTTATGAAACGTCGAGAAATTTTGGTCCGACCCCTAGGTCCCGCCATCCGACCGACGCCAATAGTGTATGTTGCCATATGGCAAATACACTAATAATAAATGTCTATTGTACATAAAACAAGCACGGTTCAACTTGCGTTGATCTTCCACCTAGCACGTAGAAAAAATTACATAAAATAAGTAATATACCTATAAAAACGGCACAAAAAGAAAAGGTGTAATTTCTATCCCAGTTGTTCTGTCAGTACCTTATGGTAAATACATTTAGAAAATTATTTTTATAAAAATTTTCTTAACAATTTATATATAAACATATATAATAGTATAATATATGTAAATAGTTAAAAAATAGATGGATTTTTGTATGTTTGAGATATTAATAATTTTTTCATGGATTCACGGAAAAGATTTTTATGCTATCCACTTTGTTGTAACTCGTCACTAGATGGTGTCGTAGTGTTTTATCTCAATCGCGTGCAGGGCCGCGGGTAGCGACATATTTAACGCATAGCAGGTCAATCGGTTTCCACATTTTTTTATATCAAAGCTTTCCGATTTGGTAAAATAGTAATCTGGCATCGCTGGTAAGAATTATTTGTAAAGTAGGATACCGTGACAGCTGTAAGGAGTTATTTAAAGCTTTAAAAATTTTGACTCTCACTAATATTTACATTTATGAATGTGCACTCTTTGCTAAGCAAAATCCAGAACTGTTTAATATACATTCTTTTGAGCATATGCACAATACGAGACATAAGCAGAACTGGAAACAACAGCAATCATGTCTTACTGTAGTTCAGAAAGGAGTAATAAATTCAATAATTAAAATTTATAATAAAATTACGCTGGAAATAAAAAAACTGCCTCTACACAAATTCAAAATTCAGTTAAAAAATATGCTGTGTGATCAACGTCACTATAATATAAATGATTTTTTGTAATTTTTTTTTCATATAGACAATTTTCTATGTTCTTCTTTGTACAAAACAGAAAATAAATATATTCTATTCTATTCTATAGTTTGAAAACGCGTACAAATTCCCAAATCATTCTATAAAACATAAACAAAGCTCACAGCGTAGCAATAATTGTTTCCAAAAGAGGGAATTAAAAAATATACGCGTTATTATCGTGACTTTATTATAGCTTTGTTTACATATCAAATGTAAACTATCGCAAATTGTACCGACCATATGGCTTTAAGCGTTCAAGCGTTGCGCTCGTATTTTGTGCGGTAGTCACATACTCGGGTTGGAAAAACATTTTTAATAGTACGTCTGAGTTTAGTAAATACACATTCAGCGTGTAGTATTTGCTTGTTTACAGGCGTAAGCTTTGGCATTCATGCAACACTTTGAACTGTTTGAAACCAACATTTTGACTGAACATAAATTAAATAAATTCGCTGAAACCTGATGTTACTATTCAATTTAAACAAATATATGAAAAACTGAGGAAATAAATGAGCTGTTTTTGAACTCATTGTAATCATTATCAAGCATGGGCCCGCGCAGCTTAAACTAGCAACCTGCACAATGTCAGACATACCAAACCAGCACATTACAGGCTTTTTTGCTCCGTGCTATAGTGGTCGTGCTGGTACATGCTGGTATGCATGGTCTTTAAAAATAAAAAATAAATGATTTTGACAGACAAAAAAGTGATCCTATATAAGGATTCCGTTTTTCTCCATTCTGACAAATATGATATTTACTAATAACAAGTAATTGAAAAAAAACACTTGAAAATTCTACAAATATTCTTTATTTCTCGACGATCGTTTCGGACAATAAGTCCATCCTCAGGAGTACAAAAACTTATACTTATAAGTTTTTGTACTCCTGTGGATGGACTTAATGTCCGAAACGATCGTCGAGAAATAAAGAATATTTGTAGAATTTTCAAGTGTTTTTTTAATTACTTGTTATTATTAATCATGTTCTACCAAGTGCCGAGTGAAAAATCAGTGCAAATTATGATATTTACTATTTGTTTCCATATTTACATAATATGGTTTAACATATAAAAATTAATCAAAGCATGCGTGTCAGCTACCTAATTTCCTTTTGAGAGATCTTTAGAACAAAAGAACAGCTGATTTCTTTTTATTTTCAAAATATTTCCGAAACTATAAAGTTTAAAAAAAAGATTTTTACAAAACTTTCTTAGAAAAATATATAGAACATAAATCATTATGGAAAAGTGTATCATTATTTGAGAAAAAACAACGTTATAGCATATATTTCTTTTGCGCATGCGCCGATTTCCCCAAAAACAATAAAGCTTTTCATATTGGTATATCAAACATTCTCCCAAAATTTGGTTTCTATCTGTTCATCAGTTTGATCGTGCTCACAGACAAACAGACGCACAGAGTTTTTCCAAAAATATATTTTTTGGATTCAGGATACCTCAAAACGAAAAAATATTGTAAAAATTTGAAAAGTGAATTTTGACCTAAATTAGTACCATTCCCCACTAGTGGGTTGGAATGGTAAAAAAATTAAGAAAGCCTTCCTTTGCTATTAGTGTATTTGCCATATGGCAACATACACTATTGGCATCGGTCAGATGGCGGGACCTAGGGTTCGGACCAAAATTTCTCGACGTTTCATAACCTCCTAAACACTTTGGCACCATTTTTGAAAATGTTTATATATATATATATATATATATATATATATATGTATATATAGGTATATATGTGTACGGGCAATAACTTTCGAAGGAGTTAATTCATTTTAACGAAATTTGGCACACATATTGGAATCCATCACCGCACGAAGCCTATTTAAAATAGGCACAATCGGGTCATTTTAAGGGTGGTTTTTAGGGGTTGAAAAAAGTTTTTGGGCCCTAAAATACCTAAAAAATTCTCAGAATCGTTTCAAAATTGAAATTTAACCCTTTAATAGCAATTAAAAAGGGCTCCTAAAATTTTAATAAAATCGGCCCGACAGGACCGGATTTTCAAATTTTCTGAAAACACTAGTTTGCAGATAGTGAGTTATTTCCTGAAAGGTGTTTTTAATTTTGGTGTAGACGTTTGATCGACAATAATGATGTAGTTAAAAAAATGAAATTTAAAGGGGTGTATTAAGGAGTTAATTTTTTTATTTTGCCCAATAATCACCTTAAGTTCACATAATAAAGCCACAAGGCCTGTATTAGCAAATACACTATATTGTCGGCAGGGTTTTGGCACTGCGACCCGGGTTTTTTTTATTATTAGTATTGATATAGGTAGTTCTACACTTTTTTTATCTGAATTGAGAAAAAACTACAAAGTCAATAAATTAGGGCGTTTCAATTTCTTTGCCAAGAACGTGCAAATAAACTTCGTACAATTTATCTCTCATATCTCTATAACCAAACGGCAAAGTGGCTTGTGTCAGTCTTTGTTGATATATTTTTATACCAACGTTCATTTACTTTATCGACATGTCATACATACGTCAAGTATAGGCGTAACCACCAAAAATTGATCAGTCTCGAAGAGGCAGCTTGATGCAATGTTTAACCTACTGATTTTTTTGAATCAGGCTGTCGTGGATTCGAATCCCAACTCCGCTTATGAATATTTAGTTGTTACCGTTTTAATTTATTATATTGTAAATATAAATGTAATGAGGAAATTCATACTTACAACACCAGAATTAAAAAAGAGATTCGTGTTCCTTTTAGTCGACTTACAGTTACTAAAAATGGTCCTCTGCCCATGGCAACCCGATTGTTTAACAAATTGCCAGCCAATATTAAATGTTTTATTGATGTTTTTAAATTTAAAAGAGCACTTAAAAAATTTTTACTTGATAAGATGTATTACAGTGTCGATGATTATTTTAATGATTAATTTTAATGTATATTGACTTATCCTATACCTGCTGTATGGTCCTTGGATGAAATAAATTATTATTATTATTATTATTATTATTATTATTATTATTATTAAGATTTTCGTAAATTTTCTTTAAATATCCTTTAGACCACGCATTTTAAAATTATAAAAAAACAAGTTCGTATTTCCCAAAACGAGGCATTTCACTTATAGACTACATTTTTCTAAAATTTTCTGATTTGACCTCCAAAATTAACCCTCAAAATCGGAATTCGTCCGTGATTAAATCATCTAACTCTATATATGTACCAAACATAAATTTTTTCGTCCAGTAGATTTGGAGAAAATAAGCTATGACAGACAGATAGACACGAAAGTGATCCAATAAGGGTTCCGTTTTTTCATCGAATGTACGGAACCCTAAAAACGACTTCGTATGAATAGGTATCAGATCGAAATTTGGTGACCTTATAAAATTAACACTTTTAAATACGATGAATCTATACTAATATATTAAAGTCAAAGAACGTGTTTGTTTTTTTGTTTGACCACGCTAATCTCTGGAGCTGCTAGTCGAATTTGAATTTTTTTTTGATAGCTCAATTCTTGTTCTGGAGGAAGGTTATAGGCTAATAGACCTTTAGGAGCTAAGTAAAAAGAAAAAAAGTCGAAAAGAACGCGAAGTAATAACACAGGCAGAAGATGGGTCAGTGCCCGAGGTAAGCTGCCCGACGAGACCCGAGCATTATCGAAAAGAACCGTTTCCTTCGGACAATTATGTGGCCTTATCTAGATCAGGTTGCAGGGAAAACCACACAAAAATATCACTAAAACTATTGTCAATGCTGAAGTACTCTAAATTATTTGTAAATAATCAGATTTCTTTTAAATTAAACTGCGGGTGTGAAACCGCGGAGCACAACTATATTTTTTACATTACATTTATACCTGGGCGAAGCCGAACCGGACCGCCATTACCGAATATACCGGATGATAAACAAAAACTAGTTAATATGTGTTCAAAGAGAGTTTTCCGTTCATTTATTAGTTATTTTATTCTATGTATGTACATAGATGATGCATAGTATGTTGGCAACAGTGGCTGCTATATTCACTGCAGTCAGTTACATTATTAATGAACATAGAGCTTGGTGTATACTATAAACCGTATCCTAAAGCGCCACTTCGTCTATCTCACTCTTTGACTAGCGTTTGTGTGCTCCCCTTTGGTCTACGCCGAGCATCTATGTTTGTTCTATAGAACAGCAGATAGATGCGACATAGAGGTACAATATGTTCGTTTTAAATCGCTACATATACCAATAGTCTCTTGGTTTTGACGTAGATCTGTCTTTAAAAAAAAACACGAAGTTCGTGAGTGCGACAAAACAACTGATATCAAGTTTCGAGAGTGTAGTAAGAATAAAATTTAAAGAAAATAAAATCATCGATGAGTTCATTCTATTAATTTTACTCTTACCACACTTTCGAAACTTGATATCAGTTATTTTGTTGCAGTCACGAACTTCATGTTCACATTGTGAATGTTTTTTGAGAATATATATATATGTATATTTTTTTAAAATAATAATTGTTTGTAAAATATAAAAAACATTCATAAAATAGTACTATCATAATAAAGTTAGAATGATTTATTTATTTAACTTTTTTAAATGTAAATGCAAGTTAATACAAATTCAAACAAAAATCCAAAATGTATTTCCTTACTAAAAAAAATAAGTATTATAAAGTTTTTACAATAAATTATACATAATAATAATAATAAATATAAATAAATGCCTTTTTTTATAAAAAATAAAATGAAAAGGATTTCCTACTGATTTAGCGTAAGTTTCACTTCTGCATTGTGTAACTGTTTACCGGACGGCGTTCATACAGTTTGGTCGCCGTAGAAAATGATTAGTCACTGTCAACAATTTCAAAACCGTAGTATAGAAGAATCACTTCTGTAGTATGTAGTATAAAATATTTTTTTTATTTCAAAAACACATGAAATAAAATGTGATTATAAATATTTCAGAATTCGTAATCTCTTTTTGAACGTCATTTATTCACAGTTGCACAGACAAATTATTAAGTTAAACTCTCTGTACAACATACACGTCTATGTGTTTATAGTTTGTATGTGCACTTGTACAAAATAGAAAGAAGCAAAATATATTTCACACACTTCAGTTGAACTATTACGTCACGCCAGTTTGTTATAAATTACTTATTTAACGGAAAAAGACCATCAAATACACCAAATCAATGCACATTTTTTACTATTTATTTGAACAAAGCAGTCCGCTACCTGTTAGCGAGTTAATTAGTTCCTTTATCAATACTTCATTAGTTCGTATCCAATCGAAACATGTGACGTAAAAGTCAGAACAAAATTGTTGGACTACAAACATCTTCTGTATATTCAAACTGCAGTTAATTCAAATTCTGTAGTCAGATCTCACCCTTAAGAGAATATATTTGTGCATGTTTATTTCAACTGATTTCAAAATTAAAATTAAATAATTTCTGTTAAATTCTTTTCAATAGTTTTAAACAAACATCTACTATTTTAATGTAAATTCTAAAAGACCTGTGGAGTTTATAGAAGAACATTAAACATTTAATATATATTGTTAAATTATTTTTTAAATAAATGACAAGTAGATATTACTAAAATATAGCAAAGATTCTAAACTATAAAATTGCTTGAAAAAGTAGGAAAACTGCCTACGAAACGTCGCAAAATTTATAAAACTTAGGATTTTTATTTATTTATGTCCAAGTACCCGCTAACCATAAGTATATATTAACATAATGGACGATATCAACTCGAAAATATTAAACATTTAATTTAATTATTATGTAGGATATTGGGAATCATAAAATATGTCCAATTATCTGGCTATTATATCCTACACACTAGTTTACGATAATGTTAGAAACCACCAAATAATTATTCCATTGATTTAAAAATATATTTAATTGATACTTTGATTTAAAGATGTTGAAATATTTTCACAATAATTCGACTAGAAATATTAACTGAAATAAAATGTATTTTCTGAATCAAAATTAATTTTTAATAAAAGTCAATTAAACTTTGAAATTACTCTTCACAATTTTCTACATAAACTAACACTGTTCATTATATTTTATTTAATCCTTTTCACATTTATTTTCAAATCAAAATCTGAAATCACAAATAACGTTCTTTTATTCAACTTGTCAAATACAGATATTATGGATTATAGTTGTTACGAAATTTAATATAGATTATTATAATATCGTATTAAAAATCTTTTAGAAAACCTTTAAACGTTAATAGAGACAAATTGAGTTTTCTGAAAAGTTTTCAAATATAAAACCCGCACCTTTTGTAAGACTATAAATAATTATAATTTTTATAGCAAGGATGTATTTATATAATTTACGCCTTGGACAAAGGCAATTTGCCGCTTCCCTTTCAGTTGCATTTTTTTTGCCGTCCAGAATAAATGTCCTTTTCGCTATATTATGGCAAATACATGCCTGGACTGTAGAGAAATTATGCATTAACTTAGAAAAAAATATTGGATATACCAGTTTCAGTAGAAAAAACAATGTTGAACAGATAAATTGCATTGTTTTAAGAATATTGACATTCTTAAAGACTTTAGTTTGCGAACTTCTATAATCTACAATCTCCCTCTTAAATCTAACACGATGAAAAAAATGTTCTTTTCGAGACCAAAATAGTGGGTCAAAATTAATCTATAAATGTAAAATATTGTATCTAAACTTTAAAGACCATCGTTGACTGGAGTCCGCCATAATAATTTTATTGTATTTTGCAACAAAACATTTATGATGGATTAACAGGATAGCTACGGAACGAAATTGGTTAACAGTTAAGCAAATTAGGTCCTTTCGAATATGTGGAACTGGGTCAAAATTTAATTCTAATTAATAATTAACAACTAATTGAATAGCTAGCAACTAAAGTAAATAAAAAACTGTAAAACTTATTTTATTTCTCTCGTAAATTAAATATTTTTGTATCCGTAACAGACGCATATTATGTAGTTAATATCATGAAGCTTTTTAAATAATTATTAGTGCTTTCCCCTATTTCACTAAGAAATAGATTTACAATATTTTATTATATACGCACCAGTTGGGAGTTTTGTCTCTGAATGTTTTTTTTTTAATCCGCTTATATTTTTAGGATATAGTTAGTCCTGTTTAAAATAAAATCAATATTTAAAAATATATGCAAAAAGACTAAAATTAAACAGAATAAATTCTGACCTACGAATATATTATAAAGTAAAGAAGGAGGAGAAAATAAATTGACAGAACGAATACAAATATTTGAACTGCGTAGAAGCTAATTCGTTTGGGTATTCTGTTGTGAAATATTATAAATTTTCAGGCTGTTGAATATAATTTTTCGGTCCTTTACCACAAATTCTTGTGGATTTTAGTATAAAGTATTTGGGAGACAGAGCCTTAGTCGGGCCAATGGATGTAAGCCGAACATATTCATATTTGGATAATATTATATAGCGTTATCTCACAAAATTTTGAGATAACAGTTGATTATCATCTGTCGGGAATAATGCAAGTACCTACCACAAAAATTTACGAGATGGCACTATATTCCAACCCTGGAACTGGCAATAGCCAAGTTGGGTTGGAAAATTCCATATATTTTTTTTTAAACATAATGTGATTTATTTTATTATTAGGTACTAATTTTGTAACTCTGTTTTCTGTTTTTTTTCCCGAGGAGGAATAAATTTATTATTATTATTATTATTTATTAAATAGTTGTAAAATTGCTTTTTTACGAGAACTTAAAATGCAAAACCTTATTTAGATACAAATTTTCATCCAAATCCGTTTCCGAGATACGAGAAATATATATACAAGATTAAGAATTGCTTGTAATAGTATTTTAAATTTTGATAATCCATAAATTTCTTAAACAAGAAAACTTAACTTTCAGATTTCCTTTAAATCAGTTATTTGAATAAATAGAAACTTATTTAAATTCTAATTAAAAACTTTTGTTCATAAACTAAATTATTTCTCCAACGTGATTTAATTTTTTTTCAAATATTGTAAACGAAATAAAATTATTATTTTAAAAACTTCAGCAAGCTTTTGCATATTTAATTTAAATTTAAAATACTTTTTGTACTTTTTTTTGCATATATCCAAGAATAGACTTTATACATTATTCTTTATAATGCTCAAAGTAATATGTCAACATTAAAATTTCAACTTTAAATTATCTTTGTGCACTCCTTACAATTTGTTAGACTCTATGACGGGTTTAAAACAATCAAGCAGCCGCTTGACTTATATTACACAGTGGTTCTTAACTTTTTACAAGCAGGGGACAGAACCTAACGAAATACATTTTTGTCGAAAAAAAAAACGGGTTCTAGTTGCATAAATTTAACCTCATGTTGTGCACATCACAAAGTCTAATATTGCTTCTTCGTACCGGCATTCCGCGTTATAATCATTTGTTAAAGAAAAGATTATTAATCTTTCCGATTTCTTTTAAATTCGTTATTTTTATTGAAAATAAAAAAGATTTGTAGAATCATAAATTTTACAGAGAACCACAATAAAAACTACCATCATAAATTCTTAAACTATATATTTTTCACTTTAGTTCTAAACAGTATTTATCTATGTCAAATGTACAGCTATATCTTCCCTACCAAAGCAAGTGTTATTGTTTGCGTAAATAACATTTTTTTCTACAAAAATATATTTAGAAGTTGTTTCATAACTTTTATAAGAATATACCAAAAAGACATTTGTGTTTCTCAAGCACTTGACGCTGCATTAAGAGCTTCCTCCCATACGATAAGATTTTTTTTAATAATATACTGCATGTTCCAAACTTAAAGAATACTTCGTGTTTACCTGGCGTTGTCCGAGTATAACAGCACACTGTTACGAGAGCGTAATGAGCTAAAGATATCTAAAATATATTCTTTCTTTATTTGTGAAAAGAACATGAATATTGCTTGAGAAGTTTTCAAAATTTTTGACATATCTTCGTAGCAAAATTTATACGCGATTTAAAAGTAAATCAATACTGAAAACCTCTCTGAAATTGGTGCAGTAGTTTTATAGTTACAATCATTATTTGACAGCAATTATTTTGAAAATCCCTATTCTATCTACGCGGACAAAAACAAAAATAGGTGCGAATAGTAATTTTAAATTGAACTGTCAAAAATGTTTAAAATATACCGGAAATGAAATGAAAACTAACTATTTTATAGGAGGTATGTGCAAAAAATGTAATACTCGTGTAACTTGTTAAAACTCGCTGGCGTTGGTTTTAAACTACCTTGTTGGAATAGAATCCTTTACGACACTACGTATATTCAATCTACTATTTCGACACAGGTTTCACTTTCGTTTTACTTTTAAAGTCCAAAAAATATAGTAGATGCATATCTCGAAGGCACATAAACTACTGGTATTCTAAGTGCATTTCAATTCCACTATGAGTTTTACGACAAAACAATAACATCAAGGTATAAAAACAAACGAAGCGATTTTTTAAACAACAGAACGTTGTATATATAACTAATTTTCACATATATATAATCATAATGTAGATAGTCAATCTATTGTTTTAGCAAAGCACCACGCTATTGGATCACGCAAGTGTTTTTGTTTTATATCCAAACAATCTGTCTGATGCCAACTGTTTTTGATGATCGGCAAACATGTAATTTCAACTCAGTTCACTTCACATGTCTGCTGAGCATGCAACAAGAACATTAATCTTTGTATTATGTCCATGGCTACATTAACCAACTGTGATCGAATACTTTAGGGACAAATGGCAACTTAATATCCAAGGTCAATTATTATTCATTCACATGCCGCTTTCACGAACGAAAAGTCTATTCTAATTCATGTTATCCATACATCTATCACAGAACTTATATTAGTGGAATGAGAATCAGACTGAGCAAGCTGTTATTTGTTTTCAACTAAATGATGATCATTTAGTTGAAAACAAAGCATATTCTTAAATCTAAATTTAAAGCTCAAAGTCGTATTAGAAACCGAGCACTGTCAAGAGTCTATAGTCCATCTCTCTGTCTAAAACTGTTAAATTCTCGAAGTCGGTTTTTTTCGTTTCTACAATTCACTCCTTAGACGTTTTTCACTTTTTGAGTGTCTATAATTAATCAACAATTTATCTCTTATGGTCATTCAAAAAGTCGTGCATACCAACATTCAGGAAAGAAGATATTGTCGTAACCCAAAATGAAATAGATTAATGAAATTTATAGCAAGACTTTAACGTTTTGGGTTCACTGTTTCAAAGTGAGTTTGTGGGATTGTGTTAATTACATGAAATATCGAGTTAGCTACGTCTTATTATTCGGATCATTTATATCCGTCCCTTTCTCGCGTTAATCCTTTACCGCATTGTAGACGCTGTAGTCCTATTTAACCATCTCTGCGTCATACCTGAGTAATGTTTATATATAAATATCAACAGAATGTTTCCAAAATTCATAAATAGTCAAATTAAATATAAAAAATCGAGTCGAAGAATCATAGATATCCGGTTAAAACGTCGACTTCCAACTACGAGATATCTCGTAGGTTGTTTACTTGCCCAGGACATCTACTACGAGTTTTCTCGTCCCTTCATTACTTGCCATATTTGTACAGCTACGAGGAAACTCGTAGCATAATAGTTTAGAATAGATGGCCTCAGGAAAGAGAATAAAAAAAAACAGGTTTGGCTTAAATTAACAGGAAATACAATTAAACATAAAAATACATTTTTTAAGCTTTTTGATTATTACTATGTATATTTATTAACGTTTTAATAATATTACATGATTTAATCAATTTGACTTTTTAAACCGAAATCTTGAACAATTCCATGGCAGTCAACGTGTTAGATAACCGCGGCAATTTATTTCAAATAGTCGAGGTTCTTTATTACTATTATACAAGGCTGCGTAGGAGGTTTTGCGCATTATTGTTAATTCTGGTCGAGGTTTCAATTTCAATTTTGTAACCAATATCTCACAAATATCTGCAGTATTTAATTAATACATTAGATTCTACTGTCGAAAACAGCTCTATTGTTTTATTTTTTGCTATTCTGAGAAATAGAAATCGGAAACCGCCATGTCATTTTACGTTAGTTTTATTCATGTATATGCTCTGGATATAATTTACAGTCTAAAAAGAGGTAGCGTTTTGGTATGAGTTTGGTGTAGATGAAGCAAACCGAAGAGAAGGTTCTCAACAATCGGCTGTCTTGTTTCAAAGATAAAGACAATTAATTTCTGTTCGTGTTCACACTTAAGACGGTTTGTTGCGCATAATATATCTATATATACATACACGCTGCACAAGTTCTACGAAAAGTTGTTATCATTTATTTTCACACATTTTTGTGTATAACGGTTTTCATGCAGTTGTGGATAAATATAAACCTATAAGATGTATTCATATATCTAACGTCTTCTGACAGTTGATATTAATCACTGTTCTGACGGCGGCAATTGATTCAAAATAATACTAAACTAGGCACGATTTATAGAAAAGAGCAATGGAAGCAGAATTATATAAATTAAATGTTTTGTAAAAAAAAAAAGTGGTGCGTGTACTTATGTATAATACTCGCCACGTTTCTAAAAGGTACTGAAGTTAGTCACAAGCAGCGTCGCAAATGCATATTTTAGAGTCGCCCTGATTGTTTTGTGAGAAAGGAAGACTCCCACCACCTCCCAGTTACCGGCACAGAACGTGCGCTCGTCGGTAATTGGTTATCGCTGGTTGTCGCGTCACTTGTAGCTTTCCTGCTATAAAGTACTGTTCAGTACGCTATTGTTAAGTAGTTTCTTTGATTGTTAATTGATCAAGATGTCTAATACAGTTTTGCATAGACAGGCACAAAAAATAATTTTTTTGGATGGCTTTATGCCAGGAATTAGACTTTTAGATTAAAGAAAAATTAAAAATAAGAATATAGCGCGAGTTTGTAGTTTTTCAACCGACTGTACCTGCGCAAGCCTCCATTTGCATCTAACTTCAGAACCTTTTAAAAACGTGACATGTGTTATACGCGCGGCAGAAATTATAGTTCTTTGGCGTGATGGCGATAATTAATATTCACATTTTCGTTAAAGATGTACATTGATAAAATAAAATAGGATGCTTAAAGAGATGATAAATATAGTTGGAAAAACATTTCTAAACACAGGTTGGGTTATGTTTGTGGTCTTATAATTTATATACATTTTACTTTTGTTCCATTTTCAAAAGCAACATTTTTAGTTTTGCGATTATTTAACTGTCAAAAGTTGTTATTAATTAAGGACATGTCTGTGAAAAACGACTACACGTGTTTGAAGTTATACTTCTTTGGTGTGATTTAAAAACTAATTTTGAAAATAGACGGAAAAAAATTATTGAAACAAAATCTTCAAAAAGTTTAAAAATAGTACTTTCAAAGAATTAAACATTTACATTAAATCCATTGAGAAATCAAAAATAAGATATTATAAATTGCACTGGATGACACTTAAAACGACTATTGGTTGTAATCAAAGGTTATATTTCGTCTATCTGTCATTTCATTCTGACATCCTATATGAACTGTCGAACCAATTGTCGACCAACTTCATATTGTCGAATTTACGTTAGCTATTGCGCGCAATGCCCGATGCTTGCTAATATTTTACCCTCAACGTGCCAAAGAAGTATATTATTTATTATTACTAATTATTTAAATAAAATCATTTTTTTGTCGTGGCTGATTATATCAAAAGACGTAGCAGCCAATAAACTATATAATAAAAAAAATGAATTAGGTGTGTCAACGATTCCTATTTTCATTCATTCAATATTAAATTAGCGCCGACCTTAAAATTTAAGTAACTTTCTCTTTTTATTGAATTGTTTTAAAAAGTTTTTTCGTATAATATTTGTTATAGGTAGTAACTATTACAAAAAATAACCTATTTTTTCCTTTTTGTTATATTTCAAAAAGTTTTTAAACTTCTATTTTCAATAACTTACATTTAAATTTTTTTTTATTTTTCAATCTTTTGAAACAGATTATTAGATATAACAATTAATTAATTTTTTTAACACTCAAATTATAATTTTGTGTTATATATTGAATTTTATACAGTGAATATGAAGAAATACATCAAACGTATCAAAGAACTATAAAGCGTAGAGAAAATAGTTTGTTTACCTAGTTTAATAGGATTTGCACAAATCTCTTTAGGATATATACCTATAATACCTAACAAAGTGTTCTCTTTGTTTGCTTTCCCTCAATTACACGTGTAGCAATATATTATCTATATTTCATGTTCCAAAGACAAACAAACACGCTCTAGAATTTATTTATTTTTAACCAAAATACAATAAAAATATCAATTAAAACAATTTGAAGAACTTATTAATAACATCTAGCGGACCCGTGCGAATACTTCGCACCGTTAGTGGTCAGTTACGTAATATAATAGGGTGGAAATACATTTTATTCCATTCTATTCAGAGACTTCAGCGCCACTACACGTTATATTACCGACAACTGTTAAAATAAACAGATTGCCACCAGATGGCGACATGTGTAATGAAATTGTTAACATTTTTAAAGTGTATTTTTAATGAAAACATTAATTTTAAGATTTCGTCATTATAGAGAAAAATAATCCCTAAAAAGGCGTATCAAACATTAATTTTGATACCGTGTTAAAAGAGATATTTCATATCGACAAAAAACACCGTTGAGAAATAATATATAACGATACATGTTAGTTTATTATAATAAATGTTTATATAAAGTTTCGTGCCACAATACGAATAAACTTTTACAAAGAAGTTAGTTTTCTAAAATTTCTAAAATTATTGGGGACACATGGATTTACATTAACAATACTTATCATAATCTAGAAATAAAATATTTTCTTCAAAAGTCAAAATTTATATTTATCGATTTTAAAATATAAATTGAGCTTTTATATGTAAGGTAAAATATTCATCCTGAACTTCTAAAATTAGTTAACGTAGAAATAAGTTCGTTGATATATAATTATTAAATTAATTAAAAAAGTAATGAACAGACTACCAACATAATTGTAAAAAATCTTTAGGCGCTTATTATATTTAGAGAACGTGAAACGTATAATTTGTTTCTGACAAGATGTTGTTTTATTCTTATATCGTCTGTCCTAGTAATATTTAGTCATTTTGTATAGCAGTGTATAAAAACTTATCTAATTGTATACCCGTAATTCCACCACATAAAACCTGTACCTCCACCACATACACACAAAGTTGACATTAATGAAACTACAAAAAATAATTTAAAAACATTTTGTTAGAAAAGGAATTAAATTGACCTAAAAAGATAAAATGTCTCCTTTCATTTTACAATCACCTTTTCCATTTATATGCAATTAAAAGTCGGCATCGAGGACAGTTTGGTTCAGTGGTTAGCGTGTTGGCTTCTTGACCGGACTGTCATGGGTTCGAATCCTGACTCTGGTCACGATTGTTTTGTGATGTCGTTTAGTTTTAAGTGATTAGGTTATTTGATCTAATTAAGGCACTAATGACTTAAGTTGACGAGCGTCTATAATCTACAATAAATAAAAGATGTCGGCATCATTATTGCTCTATTATATGATTTACTTCCGTCGCCTTCTAATTGGATGTAGGTAGGGAAGGTTTATTGCACTAATTATCTAATTCGATTCAACCATAAAAGATGAGAATCATTATCACAAAATTCTCAATGTGTCTTGAATTTGCGCGAATTTGAGCACTTTTAATTGTGAATGTTCAAAAATCGAAGAAAAATCAACATTGCCAAAAAACAAAAGAAAATATGTTGATCCGATCGCTGCCAAACTTCACAAGATCACCTGCTGGGCTATACTGAAGATTGGCTAAAAACTTCATCAAAATCGGTTTAGTCGTTTTGGAGTCCATAGGGAACACACATACACATCGATTTTCATATATAGGGTGTCCGAGAATTATCTTTACAACTTTGAAATTTAATAACTTGTGAAGTAAAAAGGATATTCACATTCTGTTTTCTGCAGTTATTAGTGCAACTCATAAAGTTTTTAGATTAGCACCTCCACATGTGCACCACGTGTGGCCCGAAGCACATCCGGTCGGTAATCGATTTCTTGCCAGGTACGCTGTAACATAACGTCTGTGACAGTGGCAAAAGCCTCTGTAATGCGGGTTTTTAAATCAGCAATGTCAGTAACCTTTCTCCGATAAACAATATCCTTCCAATAACCCCAGAGAAAAAAACTTTATGAGTTGCATTAATAACTGCAGAACACAGAATGTGAATTTCTTTTTTATTTCAAAAGTTATTAAATTTCAAAGTTGTAAAGATAATTCTCGGACACCCTGTGTAATATTGCATTTTCAATGGATATATTTAAAAAAATGACTATGACACAGCACTGTCAGTAGCGGTTTACATTTAAAAATGTGCGGTTTCCGGTACTTTTAAAGTGATAGCTAAAACCGGCGCAAAACCATGATCGTAATATTTTATTATCAGCCAGTTATGTGCAATTTTTGTCAATTGTTACGAAAGTGTAATATATTGTCGTTTGTTTGCGGTTAATTTAACTCGAGATGAGTCAGTAATGGGTATTCGTGATTTGCATTTTGGTACGGCGATACAGCGGTATTGGTTTGGGGGATAACAGAAAGCATTTGCTTTATCGATTGCATGGAAACGCGTATTTGCAGCTTATAGAATTATTATTTCTACTGACTCAGCTAACTTGTTAATAAATAAATAAGTACATATTTATATATCTTTTCAAATTGGAATCTGGAGATACACAAAATATTGCGAATACGAATACGACACGTTATAATTCAATATAAAATAAACGTTTAAGATTTTTTAATTCTTTGATAAACTTCATTTTTGTAACTATACCTAATAGGTATATATATTTCTCTAATGTTTTTTTGTCGATGTGAACTATCTCCCTTAATACTGTATAAAAATAAATGTTTGATACGCCATTTTGGAGATTATTTTCCCTCTAATGACGAAAATTAAATTAATACAGTACAACCTCGACATAACGAAGCTGAAGAGAATTAGAAAATATTCGTTATACCAAGTAATTCGTTATATAGAGGTCAGGTTGGTCTAAGATTCGTTTTAACAAGGTAAGAAAACCAATTTCCTTCTGAAAACTCATCTTTAAACTTTAAAATTGTGGCCAATTTACTTGCGGGAATTTCGAACTCTTTAGCGATGTCTAATTTTTTCTTTGTAGGATTCTCATCTACATAGATACTTAATGATTTCTCGTTTCTCTGCGATGATTAAGGAACACCTTTTTCGTTTCTCAGTCGCTGCAATATAGTGACCGACAGCAGTGTTTAAATTAGTTTACATCAAACAACAACGATTGTCTTACGATAAATTTAGTGTTGTCGAGACATGAATTGTTGTTGTTATTGTAGGATACGTTATGTAAAGGTTGTAAGTTCACAAAAACCGTTAAATAGAGATAAATTAAATTTACTATTTATGTTCCGAAATGACTGAAAATTCGTTATAAAGAATTTTTGACAAAAAGTGTTCGTAATGTAGAGATATATTTTGCATTAACTCTTACGGACTGTTCTAGGGAATTTAGAAAAATTTGTTAAATCGAGGAAGTCGTTATATTGAGGTTCGTTATATTAAGGTTACACTGTATCTTAAAAGGAATTTAAAAAAAGTATTTTTTAGTTTATTTGAAGTGTACCTTTTCTATCGAAATGCATCCTAAATAAATAAAAATATATATTTTTGAATGAAAAAATGATGATCTTTATTTTTCAAAAAGATTTTTTTTTTTTACGAAATACAAGAAAAAAGTTTTTAAGCGTGTATATAAGCTTCCCGTAATTACATTTATACATGCTTGGCAGGTTGAACAAACTGTATAAAAAATGTATATAATCGAGAAACTTCATTTTAAATTCTATAAACATAAGATTTTACAGAAAATGTACATGTTCCGAATTCTCAACTGTTTCCCTAAAAAAAATCTAAGTATTAATTCCGTCGATAAACGTAAATATTTTCACAGTTTTTTCCGCAGTTTTACGTAATTTTGTTCGTGTTTATCTCTTTATCTACGCGTTTCTTTTAAGATTTGCATACATTTTAAGCCTCAGTTCGTTTTATGTCGTGACCAAATTTTAATTTCAAATAAAAAGGTCACATTTCGTTTCTAAAGAACTTTTGCACGAGAATATTCTTTGTCAACTTCGTAATACCAATATTTTAGTTTATATAATATATTCTTTTTAAATATTAAGGCAAAGCAATAAATTATTTAGAAAAAATGCTTAAAATTTCTTGAATAGATATGCATAAGAAAAAGTTTCAACCAACTTTCATGAACTAATAATTGAGAGTATCCTAGTCTTCGTATTTATTATGTCATAAATGTAGAAACTTCTGAAATATACAAAAAGTTATATTTGACACAAGTAAAAGTGGGTGCGTGTACTTATGTCCGCGTGTTTGAAGTTATACTTCCTTGACGTGATTAAAATCTACTTTTATAAAACTAGCGCCGTCCTCAAAATGTTATTATTGTAGCGCGCCACGATATTAGCTGTAAATAGACTCCCAAAAACAAAAACAAAAAAATTATAATGAGCCTCAACCTCATAAGCTCACATAAGAAGTTTAACTTCTTTAGTTTTTAATATTATTCCCAAGCTTAATTTTTTTTGAAACAAATTAATAATATTTACACATACTTAGCAACACACTATAAAGTTCTGTCCTTGTCAGTTTACTGTAATTTAGGAGACAAGCTATAGCTTTCGGGGACAATTCTACTTCCCCTCGAATATTACTTTTTTCAAACAGATACGTCGCTAAAAAAGTTAAACTTAAAAATTTATTTTCAAATGAAAAATTTAATCGGCAGCGTATAACAAAGTTTAAGACTGAATGAATAGGAACTAGAATGTAGGTTCTAACCATAAAAATAGACGCCTTAGTCAACATCAAAAACATATAATTACAGGACGTACAGTAGATCTAGTGTGCATTATGTGAAGTGTAGAGAAGAGAAAACAAAAGGCTTATGATCTCTGTGGCCATTTATCTACATTTCATTTGGTGAATCGTCGTCTTGCGTTGGACCTTCAGAACGAGAGCGAAAATCTCTAGCTTTGTGTTACCCGAAAGCTCTCTCTCCGTGTATGGCCTCTTACTCGCGTGTCTCATGCCATACTCTTACTGCAATACAATCTAGTATTCATGCACAGTAAAACATCAATTATACGATTTCGGTTCATTAATGTATTTGCCATATGGTAACATACACTATTGGCGTCGGTCGGATGGCGGGACCTAGGGATCGGACCAAAATTTCTCGACGTTTCATAACCTCCTAAACACTTTGGCACCATTTTTAAAAATGTTTATATATATATATATATATTGAAAAATGTATAATCAGATCCTTTTGATGTTAATAAATTATAAATATTTTAGAGGAATTAGGATCAAAGAAATAAAAGACAAATTATTATTTCACAACGTTTCGTATTAAATTAATACTTCAACAGGTGATCTAAAATAAAATAACAAGACAATTTAACAATCAATAATAAAACAAATAAATAAATATTAAACATATTGAGACAATTAATTAAGGTATGTTTAATATTTATTTATTTGTTTTATTATTGATTGTTAAATTGTCTTGTTATTTTATTTTAGATCACCTGATGAAGTATTAATTTAATACGAAACGTTGTGAAATAATAATTTGTCTTTTATTTCTTTGATCCTAATTCCTATAAAATATTTATAATTTATATATATATATATATATATATATATATATATATATATATATATATATATATATGTGTGTGTGTGTGTGTGTGTGTGTGTGTGTATACGGGCAATAACTTTCGAAAGAGTTAATTTATTTTAACGAAATTTGGCACGCATGTTGGAATCCATCACCGCACGAAGCTCATTTAAAATGGGCCCAATCGGACCATTTTAAAGGTGGTTTTTAGGGGTTGAAAAAAGTTTTTGGGCCCAAAAATACCGAAAAAATTCGCAGAATCGTTTCAAAATTGAAATTTACTCTTTAGTAGCAATTAAAATGTGCTCCCGAAATTTGAAAAAAATCGGCCCGCCAGGACCGGATTTACAAATTTTATGAAAACACTAGTTTGCAGATAGTGAGTTATTTACTGAAAGGTGTATTTAATTTGGTGTAGATGTTCGATGATAGTAATGTTGCAATCAAGAAAAAAACTGGTAATTTATGGGGTGTATTAAGGGGTTAAATTTTTTATTTTGACCAAAAACAAACTTAAATTCATGTAATAAAACCAGACTGCCTGTATTAGCAAATACACTATATTGTCGGCAGGGTTTGGGCACTGCGACCCGGGTTTTTTACACTTAATTTTAGAGAACATTAGTTGAAATTTCACTTTACAGATTGTCTGAAAGTAATTCTGAACATAGAAAACTAACAATTTAAAAAAGCCCCGATACAAAAAAATCCTATAAAAAGTTAAAAAATAAAATTTCTGAGCCTGGTCCTTTATCCTAAAATTAGTAATATTTTGTGACTCAAGCGTCATCGCGTCGGGGACCTAGATCGAGTACTTATATAAAATTGCATATTTTTTATATCATTTTCAAGCTTCTTTTTATTTGTATTCTGTTTTTTTTTTTATTTTATTTATTTAGCGGTCCCCCGACGCGGCGACGCTTGAATCACAAAATATTACTAATTAAGTTAAAGGACCAGGCCCAGAAATTGTATTTTTTAACTTTTTGTAGGTTTTTTTGTGTCGGGGTTTTTTAAATTGATAATTTAATTTTTATTTTAAACTTTTTAAGCTTAGTTACAAACAAAATACTCGTTATGCGTCTAAGATCCCTACCGCGGCTAAGAAAAGAGCTGATGACCTTGAAACGGCTGAACCGAATCTTTTGATTGTGTTGATTTAGAAGATTGATTTTTTCGCAGCTCCAAGGGATATCAGATCTGAGTATTTGATATTAATTTCAACTTGATACCTCCACGCGTTTTTGATAAGAAGGTTCTTAACAGACAGACAACGAAGTGATCCTATAAGGGTCCTTTTTTTCCTTTCGAGATACGGAAACCTAAAACTGTACAGTAGGAATTGATGGCCTCTTTTTAAGTTGATTAAAAACCCTCTGAGATACAAACAATGATTTATTATGGATTGAATATATTGCGACCAGTTTTGTTTTACTTTACCGCACTAGTGCGTAATGGGTCACTTTACATGTCTGTATAGATGCATTTATGCAACTATTTATCGAATGAAGTTTACATTCTGCTGGATAATCGAAGTTCAACTGTACGAGTATGTATGCGTGTCTACAGTCTGATGTTTTACCAAACATATCCAATGCCGCTCTGTTTTTATTATTTCGGTACTACTGAGATCTCTTGAATATTTAAATCTATTTGCCTTTTCTTTTACCTCAGTTTTTTAATACGAACATAAATCAACACAGCATCTAATATAATATTCAATTAGGGTAGTAACTAGAAAAATATGTATTCTGTATTTTAAGACGAAAGTGAAAAAATGTTTTGCTTCATTTTTGAACCCACCTGAAGAAAACGCTTCAAGTTTGCGTTCTTTTTTCAGGCCATGAGCTTCCAGGAATATCTGAACAATTCATATTTTTAATTTCATTTTTACACGACTGCAGTTAGACAAAAAGGGGTTATTTTACGAACTACTAGACGGATTTCGATAAGATTAACGTCAAAATATTCTTTGAATTTGCAAGGACAGCAATAATTACATTTTCTTCTTCTTTGTCGTGATTTGAAACTAATTTTTAATATAAAAATGATTTGTCGGGAAAAAATATTTTACGGTTGATGTTCAAACTATTTTATTTTATTGACGTCAATAAAATAAAATAGTTTGAACATCAACCGTAAAAATATTTTTAAAAAAACGGAATTATTACAAACTTTTTAACGAACAATTGTTTAACTAAAATTTATATTTACATGTGTATTTTAACTTTTATATCTACTTGATCAAAACATTTAATAGTTATAAAGCTTGAAAAAGTTCCAAGCAAGGGACGAAACGTCGCTATAAATAACAAATAAATGTTTACTTAAAAAGTCCCTTTTCCCGACAAATCATTTTTATATTAATTACCAAGGACAAAAAAGAAAAAAAGTCACTAATTTTTAATATACATGTAAGTAATTTATTGAAATACAATCTTCAAAAAGTTTAAGAATAACCCAAAAAATTAACCTTAAATTCAGTAGCTGCATTGAAAGTTGATACTTGAATCTTTCACGCTGTGATGATGAACGTTTGGGGAAAAAAATTGCACGCGCGTAGTGCACTAAAAGTTGAGAATTTTTTACAATTTTTCGTCGATACGCTAAAAAGTGTTACAGCAACGCACAAATACGTTTTCAGGGAAACCGAAAATCAGAAACTGAAAAGTAGGGATGTCCGGCTAAAATCCTGTATTCTAAAAATGTTTACGATCTTTCGTCGCAAAGTTACAAAAATTTGATAATTGATGATTTTTGATCCTCTAGCTGTTTTGAGAAATTTAATATGATAAAGATAATATTTTGTAGGCGATCCAGTTTATCTTTTGCCACGACGCCCTTGGCCACTTAGCTACGCCACTGATTATGTTGTGTATTAAAGAAGCGTATCCGTCTAGGTCACTAAAGTGGTATTAAATGACAATATAAAGGTTCGACAAATATCAGGAAATATTGTGATATATTATTCAATAGTTTCATATAAATCATGGTAGGTACTGCTGAAAAAACGGTGATAGATATATCTGATTTTTTCTAATACGTTATAATAGTAATAACCAATATCAATACGAAAAACTCGGGTCGCAGTACCAAAACCCTGCCGATAATATAATGTCATTGCTAACACAGGCAGTGTCGTTTTGTAATGTGAACTTCAATTTGTTTTTGAGCGAAATAAAACATTTAGCCCTTTAATACACCACTTAAGACATGTTTTTTTTTGTTAATTTCAATATTATTATCAATCGAACATCCACACCAAATTAAATACACCTTTCAGTAAGAGAGCGTTCATAAACCACATAGCTCGATCAAGAGAGAGAAACGGATCAATTCTAAAACTACAGGAACTACGTGAGAAGGGAGGGGAGAGTTAGAATCAAGCTACGTATTTTTGTCATGTATTTTATTTGGCACAATGAAAATAATTTGAGGCTTAAGTTGAATATTTATTTCCAAACATTGTTCAGAATGTTTAAAATTATAAAAAATATACATATAATAAATATCAGTCTTGTCTATTTTAAAGCAAATTTTTTTAATAGGTTGTTAACAGAAAACACTAAATGTCTTCTGGACTGGACAATAAAAAACTATATTCCAGTTCCATCCGGGGAGGGGGGCTCATAGGAAAGGCTACGTTAGGCTACATGAAGGGTGGGAGGGGTTCCAGAGAGGTTGAAATAGGGCCACGTAGTTAATGGATGCTCCCTAAGTAACTCACTATCTGCAAACTAGTGTTTTCATAAAATTTGTAAGTTTGGTTTTGTTGAGCCGATTTTATTAAAATTTTAGTCGTTATAGACGTTCGACAGGTCATTAGCGCATTATTAATCGAAAGGATATAGAAAGTTCTCTTAACTCTTAACCTTTAAAGCATCGTGATCAATTTTGGAGGCAATAGAATGACATTAGTCAGATTGAAAGCGTTTCAGAACAGACTAAAATTACAATAGATTTAAATCTTTGACAACAGCCAGAGCCGTAGCTCGGGTCGAGGAGAAGATTCTGATTTCACGTTCTCGTTTAATAAAACTAGCTGCCCGGTACACGGCTTCGCCCGTGTAGATTTAATGTTTCTATCTCAAAATTCCGCTAATAAGTTCTTTCATTCGTTACGACCTAGCGTTGTTTCCCTCGTTCACTCAAATATATAATAATTAATTAATACATTAGGCTTCGTTCGATCGTTCTGTAACTTGAAATTAATTTTATTTTCACTCGGGTAAAGCCGGTCCTATATACCTCAACTTTCTCAAGAAATGTTAAAAACCGCATTCAAATCTGCACAATCAATGTGTTTTGCAATAAGGCGAAGTCGTGTCGGTCAGTTATTGTAGTCTTAATGCTGTCGGAACGCGGAACGAGAAATGCTGTTTCACAGATGCCGCTTTCACTTGATTACTCTAAATTTTGGAAATATGTTGAAGATTTAAAAAACTTTTTCGAAAAAGGAAGAGTCGTTTTAAGTTTGCGATGGAACAATTTTTTGAAATAAGTACGAATAAGGTCGTAGTGTGACATTGAAAACGTGTGTTTTTGGCACAATTACTGCCAACTTTTTTCTAGTAAATCGTACATACATTACAAAAGTAGTACATTAGAGACCTAGATTTGTCCTTTATCTTCCTTATAGAGAAAGAATTTTTGCAAAATGTTGACGAATAAGTCTACAATCAGCTAAAGTCCTATTTTTAGCTTAAATTCAGAGCGTTCCGACAGCCTTAGGCCTTTTCCATGAAGTAAGGTATCGAATGGTAAAAACCGCATTGAAATTCATTCGATAATTCTCGTGTTTTTAGTGAACAAACTGAAAAACAAACACGAACTTTGTTTTGTATGTAGAATATGTAGTTTCTAAAGATTACGTACCGCATCAATGATTGCCCTTTCCGAAGTTGGTATCCCCTGTGCGAGTTACTCGTTTCCAGGCCCTTACAGACAACAATATACATATAAATATCTTTACTCCCGAATGACATTGTTAATACTGAAAGGAACAGATCGATGTGAATGTGATTTAAAGGCTTTCAGGAGCGACAACAAATAAGTTAACACATAAGTAAAGTTCCGCGTAGCAAACCTCTGACACTAGCAGTGTATAAATCACTTGAACGACACTGTTAGTGCTGATACAGAGAACGCGATGCGAGTGTGATTTCTCCCCCAGGGGGGAAGACCATAAACCAAACCATCACCCATCCACACCCAGTTAGCCCGTTCAACTCTAATGCATTGGTACACATCGCCATCCTATCTGCTCTATATTGTCGCTTTCAATGCGAAAAATACGATGCCATTTACTATTGAAGATACGTACATTCACCTATCTTTACATCTGTATTTCTTCTAATTAAAAAGAGAGTTGAACGTTTTTATTTTTTGCTTGTCATAATATACAGGACGATTTGTTAATCGACCCCCCCTATAAAATAGCTGCTTTTCATGCATTTATAACGGTGGTAAAATTATATATATATAAAGATATATATATACATATATATACAGGGTGTCCCATAAGTCGACGTCCAAACGAAGTGAGGTGATGGGGGAGGTCATTTCCTATCAAAATAACCATAAATGTGGTTATCCAATTGTTTACGGTTCGAAAGTTATTTCAATTTTTGTATTTTTCTCTGAAATCGTGTAGTGCTTATACTAAAAAATTAATTTAAAAAAATCTATGAGTTGTTTGGTTGATTTTTTTTTTAATAGGATCCTGAAGGGTCTGCCTTTCCAAAAAAAATAATTTTCATGAGCTCTGTTATCATCTGTCAAATAAAAAAAATGGTTTTGTAAACACTTTTCGGTGGCAAGAAAAATATATTTGATTTTAAATTCACGTTGACAGAAAAAAGTGTCATAAAAAAATTGACCAATTATCAGAAAAACTTGTCCATTTAATAGAGATTCTAACGCGGTATAGTACAACTCATTATTCATGACAGTTTTTTTTTATAACAATTTTTTTACATGCAAGTCGTGTTTGTTAAAAAATACATTTTCGAAAATTTCAAAATCTAAGTTGGCTGGTCTAACACAAATGAACCAAATTTTATTTAAAGTTACAACAAATGTTCGAAATTAGTCGAAACGCCCGTTCGTTATTTTGTATTGTATTGGTCGCAATTCTTATTTTTTGCCGCAGCTGATGTTCGTTTTGGTTTTCTGTCGCGTAGACCAGTTCTTTGAAATAACCCCATAAAAAGAAGTCTAGGGGGTTTAGGTCAGGTGACCGCGGTGGCCACTGGATGGTTCCTTCCCTTCCAATCCAGCGATTTGTGTATTCGGTGTTGAGGTATCGTCTCACTACTAGAGCATAGTGACAAGGAGCCCCATCGTGCTGCAACCACATGTTTCGGCGTGTTTCTAGCGACACGTGTTCTAGTAAGCCGCCCAAATCATTTTGCAAAAAATAAAGATATTCATCGCCCCCGATCCTTCTGGGTAGCTCAAGGGGCCCAATCATTTTACCTTCAACAATTCCCGCCCACATGTTGACCCCAAACTGATGTTGAAAATGGTCGTTTCTTATAGCTCTAGAGTTTACATAATCCCAAGAGTGAAAATTATGGATGTTGAATACTCCCGTCCTTCGAAAGCTCGATTCGTCACCCCACAAAATGTTATAAAAAAACTAAGGATCTTCCCTGTTCCGACGTAGCATTTCTCGGCAAAATTGCACCCTTTTGTTATAATCAGCGGGTAAAAGTGCTTGCACACGTTGCACATGGTATGGATGTAACTGATCCCTTTTTAAAATACGGTGCACTGTGGACTTCGAAACTCCCGAACGTCTTGACAAACGACGAACACTTGTAGATGGGTCCTCAGTCACCATTCCAATTATTTCATCTTCGTCGATGTCAAGTCTAGGTCTTCCAGCTCTTTGCTCATTCCCAGGGATTTCACCTTCTATGTACCGCCGATGTATACTTTGGAACACCCTGTGGTCAGGATAGTGTTCTCTTGTATTCTCTTGCAGCAGCCCGAGCATTCTCGTCACAAAACCCGTAGACATAGTGCATTTCTGCATACTCCCGATGGGAATAAACCATTTTGATGCGTCCAACTTGAAGAGAGTCCAAATCACAAACAGGATCGAAGTTCAAATTACCAAGCGCAGGTCCAAATAACAAAGTACAAAATGAAAAGTCAAGTCGGAGGTTTACTAGTAATAAAACGAATAGCGAGCATACATTAGAAGTAGTGAATGAAAGAGGAACGTATTAATTTGTTTAAGTCGTTCCAGCCAACTTAGATTTTGAAATTTTCGAAAATGTATTTTTTAACAAACACGACTTGCATGTAAAAAAATTGTTATAAAAAAAAACTGTCATGAATAACGAGTTGTACTATACCGCGTTAGAACCTCTATTAAATGGACAAGTTTTTCTGATAATTGGTCAATTTTTTTTATAACACTTTTTTTCTGTCAACGTGAATTTAAAATCAAATATATTTTTCTTGCCACCGAAAAGTGTTTACAAAACCATTTTTTTTATTTGACAGATGATAACAGAACTCATGAAAATTATTTTTTTTGGAAAGGCAGACCCTTCAGGATCCTATTAAAAAAAAAAATCAACCAAACAACTCATAGATTTTTTTAAATTAATTTTTTAGTGTAAGCACTACACGATTTCAGAGAAAAATACAAAAATTGAAATAACTTTCGAACCGTAAACAATTGGATAACCACATTTATGGTTATTTGGATAGGAAATGACCTCCCCCATCACCTCACTTCGTTTGGACGTCGACTTATGGGACATCCTGTATAAACATTTTTTAAAATGGTGCCAAAGTGTTTAGGAGGTTATGAAACGTCGAGAAATTTTGGTCCGACCCCTAGGTCCCGCCATCCGACCGACGCCAATAGTGTATGTTGCCATATGACAAATACACTAACAATGAGTGTTTATATGTTTAATTTTTTAAATAGATGAAATAGAACGCATTATGTTCATATAGACAATTTTTTTCTTAAAATCAGATGAGCATTCATCTGTCAACGCTTATCGTTAAGCTAATAAATCATTCTGTATTTAGCTTGGCTACAGTCTAAGTTCTGCTTTAGTATGCGAAATGGAAAAGTGTACCTATATTAACATAAAGCTTTCAGTAACGAAACATTACGACTTAAATATTCTGTTTATGAAAAGAAATATTACAGGGAAAATATCCTTCGTATTTTAGTTTCTATAATAATAAAAAAAACTGGCCAAATGCGAGTTGGATCCGCACACGAAGGGTTCCGTACCACCGTGCAATATTTATTAACTTTATTAGTGTATTTGCCATATGGCAACATACACTATTGGCGTCGGTCGGATGGCGGGACCTAGGGGTCGGACCAAAATTTCTCGACGTTTCATAACCTCCTAAACACTTTGGCACCATTTTTAAAAATGTTTATATATATATATATATATACTTATATATATATATATATGTGTACGGGCAATAACTTTCGAAAGAGTTAATTGATTTTAACGAAATTTGGCCCACGTGTTGAAATCCATCAGCGCAAGAAGTCTATTTAAAATGGGCATAATCGGGGCATTTTAAGGGTAGTTTTTAGGGGTTGAAAAAAGTTTTTGGGCCCCAAAATACCGAAAAAATTCTCAGAATCGTTTCAAAATTGACATTTAACCCTTTAGTAGTAATTAAAAAGTGTCCCTACAATTTTAATAAAATCGGCCCGACAGGACCGGACTTACAAATTTTTTGAAAACACTAATTTGCAGATAGTGAGTTATTTATTGAAGGGTGTCTTTAATTCGGTGTAGACTGTAGACGTTAGATTGATAATAATATTACAATTGAGAAAAATATGTTATTTTAAGGGGTGTATTAAGGGGTTAAATTTTTTATTTTGCCCAAAAACAAACTTAATTTCACATAATAAAAGTATAAAACCACACGGCCCTATACAAGCAAATACACTATATTGTCGGCAGGGTTTTGGCACTGCGACCCGGGTTTTATTATTTGTTGTTATAACGGCAATAGTAATACACACTAAGGCGCAGAAATGCCTGAACTAATAGCTTTTAAGACATTTCGTCCGATGTCGGTAGTCTGCACTATTTCTGACGTTTACAGAAAAAAAAAAAATTTTTGTGACGTAACTACAAATTTACGGTGTGCGAATTTTTCCCTTTACTTGTGCTATAAGACATTACTTCTTACCAAATTTCATTATACTAGGTCAACGGGATGTACCCTATAAGTTTTGACTCCCTTGCGAATGTCAAAACAAATCTGACTTCAGTTTTGTTATATAATAAGAATTAAATTGACATTACGATTTTCAAAAAAAAAAAAACCGAAAATAAATTTGTGTTCGTTTAGTTTATAACAGAAAATATTTTCAGCCTTTCAACTGATATATATAATAAAAGCTTTGATCTACAGCAGAAGGTCAGTCAAAAGTTAATGTAAAAGTAAATAATGACAAAACAGAAAGGTCGTAACGCATCAGCTAGAAAATATAACACGGGTAAGTTTACCAACGCGACAACGATGATCCTGTAAGAACGTAATATTATAATATGTTCAATAAGTATACGAAAGTTCAAAAGTTCAAGTTAGACATAAAAACTTCAGTGACATCTTAGGAAGTGATTTACGCCATTCTTGTTGTCTTGAAGTCTGTAAGATTGCTCTCATTATTTCTCTCTGAATTGTAAAACAAACATTGGTACTTTATAACTTGAATATCTATTATATACAAATAACGTAAACCAACTTGCTCGTTCTTACATCCTTCCTGTTAATTTCAAACAAGAATCAAAGAAATACACATATATATTTTAAACTTTAAACACAAAGCACCATATGGTGACGTAGAAGACAGTCACACTTCTTTAACTTTTAATTTGACAGCCAATTGACGTAGCGGCATAGTTCTATGTTTAAAAGCTCATTGAGAAAATATTATTATTACTATAGAAAAAGCTTCCAAAAAATTCTCAAAAAAATTGTTTCATAATCTATTTATAATGTAGATTCCAACAAAAAATAAATATCGGACGATTCAATAGCGATAAATTGCAATTAAACACGAAGCTTGGTTACAAATTAGGGAGTTGAAAATAGCCATTTAACCACGTGAGTTTAAGAAATGGAAGCGTAACGCAAAGTGAAACGTCTATTCTCACCACTCAATACATCAGTGAGAGGCAGGAAGGAGGGGAATATTTATCGTTCCACTCTTTGCGAAGTAAACCGCCAGCGTGTTCCAATTTTCGTTACGCTCTCAGTTGTGGCAAACTGATTTTCAATAAAATTCAATACACGTATTATGGACCGCTTCTGCTCAAAGGGTAGAACGTCATACAAACTTTAATCAAATAAACATTCGCAGTAGATTTCTGTGGAATATTATAAAATGTATAAAAAAAGCTCCTCGTCTACCCATTAAACAAGCTACATTAGCTTACGAGGGAAGTGAAACTACTTTGGAGTTACAAACACGTTTCGTTGATGCGTTATCCATTTTGCATTATCAAGGTTTATCTTAAATTTCCCCATAGTTGAATCATTCCCTCTTTAACGTTAAAAAACTATTGTTTATAGCGTACTATTTAAGCTAAGCTTCATGTTAAGACCGACAATTCACGAAAGCAAAGCCGCGAAAGTATAATGTAAATGAGATTCAAGTTGGTGTAATAATATTTTTGATTGTCTATTAAATTCATAAGAAAAAATGGAAAATCGTAACTTTTAAGGTTAAGTAATACTTGAGAAAAGATAATGTGATTGCGTACCTTTTCTATTACGCAGTTCTCATTTAAAATTCACAAGTATGCTGTGCTTGAGACCGTTGGTTAAACATATGAATGGCGCTGGGTGAGATAACCAAGGAGCTAATGAAATGCACATCCTCCATTGCTAGACCTGATAATAAAGGGAGAATGTTAATTAACAATTAGTGCATACATCCCTTTCGTGGGTTAGAATCAGTCCTATCATATCGAAATTTGTAACTATCGCTAACATTTGAGCCTTTGACAATGATTTTCTTGGACTTCTCTGCAGACCTTCGAGAATAAAACTTTGTCTTTCAATGAATTATTTTTAGCGGTACATGGACAACAAAAGAAAATTTATTGTGTAACTTTTCGTCACTTCCACGACACACAACCTCCTTAACATTTCGTCGACTTACTCTAGCACACATTTTGCGGATAGCCGTCTCTAAAAGTGTTTAGATGTCGAAAATTGGGAAGTAAAAATCAAACGGTCGAGATGTGCTTTCTGAGTACGCTACTTGAATTTTTTAAAAGTCATACTTTCATTTTTTAATAAAAAATAACGTTATTAAGTTTTTTTTTTTTTTTGAGTGACGAAAGAATTTAAAACTTACTGTCTAAGTGTGGTCAGGTGAAAAATTATTAATTTTAAAACAGCATTGAGATTTGACATAGAAGCGTAACTTAATTCATTAAACACATTTTGCTATATTTTCATTTTCTGCCGCCAAACAGCGTCAAATCCTAAATTTCTTATAAGTAATGCCACGTGGAAGCGTGGTCTAACACAATAACGACATTTAGTTATACTTTCATTTTCTACCACCAGACGTCATAACGTCAATTTTCTATAAAGTATTTTAACGCGGAGGCTTAGATCTCGTTCAATTCCAATGAGGGATTTCACGTGGAAGCTTGATCTAACCCAATAACCACATTTTGTTATACTTCTATTTTCAACCAACAGACGTCATGACATCAAATTCCTTTAGAAGATTTAGCGTGGAGGCTTGGAAATCGTCCAATTCCAATGAGGAGTTTCACGTAAAAGCTTGATCTAACCCCATAACCACATTTTGTTATACTTCTACTTTCAACCACCAGACGTCATGACATCAAATTCCTTTGAAAGATTTAGCGTGGAGGCTTGGAACTCTTCCAATCCAATGATGAGTTTCATGTAGAAGCTTGATCTAACCCAATAACCACATTTCGTTATACTTCTATTTTCAACCAACAGACGTCATGACATCAAATTTCTTTAAAAGATTTATCGTGGAGGCTTGGAAATCGTCCAATTCCAATGAGGAGTTTCACGTAGAAGCTTGATCTAACCCAATAACCACATTTTAACTAACTTCTATTTTCAACCAACAGATGTCATGGCGTCAAATTCCTTTAAAAATTTAGCGTGAAGGCTTGGAAATCGTCCAATTCCCATAAAAGACTTTACGAGAAAGCGTCATCTAATCCAATAACCATATTTTGTTGCACTTTCAGTTTCTGCTACCAGACGTCATATCATCAAATTCCTCTAAAAGTGTGGAGGTTTGGAAATCGTCCAAATCCAATAAGGGATTTCACGTGGAAGCGTAGCCTGATTCAACGATAGCATTTTGTTATACTTTCATTTTCTGCAAACAGATGTAGCGTCAAATCCCAATAGTGTTCCTAGTAAAATAATTTCGTTCCGGTTGCGTTATTTTTGCAAGTGGTAAGTTGGGTAACGAAATATCAGTGAAAAACAAACAGAAGGTTGGAGCGACTCTCTAGTACAACTTTCATAGAGGAAAGGCACTACGTACAAGTTAGTTATCTAGTAGGTGTGCAAGAACAAAGCCACTGTATGTAACAGTGAGGTATATTTGCCACATCGTTTGCGCTTGAATCTATAAAGGAAAACGCAACGTTTTCGTTCTCCCTTACTCGTCCGTGTTTCTCACTCTCGAATATATATGTACACCTTACTCGGCTTCTCATATTTCGAGTGACCCAATCAAGAAAATTATACAGGTTCAGTGTGTACATACATTATCCCTTTCTATCAGTTGTGGTATCTGAATAAAGTTTTTCACTTATATTAGAAACCAAAGTATAGAGCACATTCGATATTACAGTAACTGTACTTAAGGCGCCAACGCGCCAGCAAGTCTTGCTGACGCGTTAGCGCCTTTGATTGTCTTCAAGGTCGAATTCTTGCAAAGTCAATCTCGCACATGCGCAAACAAAACCTGACTTCGCGCAACCAATCGTACGCGAGTTGTTGATTTGTTGCATATTTAGAGAGAAGAGCCCGATTTAATGCAATTTTCGTAGAAATACACAAGATTTAGGAAACTTCTAAATGTAGCTTGTCAGTAATTACGTGATTGTATATAAATAATTAAGAATGACTTGCAACTAAACGCTTCTTACTTTTTCTCGTTTTTAGGAGATTTGAAGAAACTCAAAATCTTATCTTTTTAGTTATTTTTTTCCACAAATAAAATAGTGCACTGCCAATTTACTTTTTAAGTTTACAACAGCAAAGCCATGAAGGATAGATAAAATACAATATATCGGCTATGCCTGTCTTGCGAGTGAAGCTATGGAATTTCAACCAGAGAACTGACATGCCCACTGCATTTCATAGTCTAAAAATATTACTGGGTGACAAAACTGTATCACTAGTGCCTCTGAACTGTGTAGAGACTGTGTTTTTTTTTTTCATTTAGATGCTGATCTTGCATATTTACTAAATTGGAAAGTGCAAATATGCTTACGTAAATTAAATTTCTGTTTGATTATTAATTTTAATTAAGCAAATAATAACTATATATTCCTAGATGAACGATCGGTCATACAAAGTAAATTTAGTACTGAACATCTTTATGCCAGGTTTCTGGTACAACTTTTAAAGCAAAAGTATTTTTAGCACAAAACGACCAGGAAACCACGATAAATTTCAATACTAAGTCGTACCCGAAACGAAATATCTACATACAAAACGCAACTGTCAGTTTGTCCGCTTATAACTCGAGAATCGCTGAACCAATTTTATGCGGGGTTTTTTTTCAACGCACATTATCTGGCTAGGCTTTAGGCCATGTTTCATTAAATTTGGTTTAATAGTTCTCAAGATGTGTCTAACTGAAATGAATATGAAAATTAATATAAAAACTAGTTTTCGGTATAATTAACACATTTTCTTAAAATTTTTAGTGACAATAAGTTTTGTATAGAACAAAGTTTACACATGATTTGACTGATAATAATTTGAACAGATTTTTGATGTGTAACATCTTAGCCCTCGGTATATGGGCAGTAGTTTTGTGAATGAAGCAAAAATGTGTTAAAGAAATGAGAAAAGTTCGTGCTATTCAAATTATTTAATTTACTATAATATGATTCTATAATATGATACAGTTAGCGTATGTGCCGCAGCGCACTAGAGAGAGAGAGAGAAAAAGGGAGAAAGAGAACGAAGACAACCGTGCTTTTATAAATACAGTGAGAAATAAATATGTTTCACATCATTAGGGAACACGGTGAAATAGGCACTATAGGAAGCCCTATCAGACGAAAAGCACTAAACGGATTTACTTCAAATGTTGTAGCTCGGTAGAGTTTCCGGGCAATACATAGGCTAATCTCGAAATGTCAGTTTCTTACGGTACGTAAAACGTTTTCACGCAGACGAAATAGTGACGAAAACTAATTAATAATAATAAATTTTATCTCCTTACAATATACATTTTTTTGTCTTATAGTATGGAATTTTTCTACTCAACTTGACTTAAGTCAGTGCGAGAATAAGATTGCTTAAATTAAGTTAATCTAAATAATCTGTGATGACTCAGTACGGGTTTGTATTTTATTCAGTTGAGTGTATGTTATAGGTAACGAAATTTCGTTCTGTAAGAGGGCATCAAAAGTACATGTTAATATTTCATTCAAAAAGATCTATGCCAATAACTAGTAATTTAACAGTTCATTTATATTTACGGTCAAAGTTCGCCTTTAATATTATTTCTTGAATATTACAACCCGGCTCTTCTACCATATATGGTGGCGGTGACGTGACTATTGACAGTTGCTTCAGGAAAGGTTGAATTATTCATAGTTAGGTACTTGAGTCTACCTCACACCTCAACTCTACTTTTAAGATTGAACTGTCGATCAAATAATGCTTCGAAACTTAGCGCAGGCTTATTAGAAATTGTTTATTGGCATTGTTTTATTAAAAAGCGGTTGGAATTTAATTAAATCTTAAAGCTCACAAAACTGAAATTCTACTATTAATTGTTTTAAAATTTATCATACAAATCTAACGATATTTTTTATATATAATCATCTTTACTGGTGGCCCGTCTCCTTTCAAACACCCACAAGCACCACACTCACACATACTAAAGCTGTTTACACTTAATATGAGAGTAGACAAAAATTAAATGAAATGAATTTAAAATTCTAACCAAATTATTTCTTTGTCGCTTCGCTCTAAAATATTCTTATGCTAATTCTTCTCAATGTTCCGCTATATATAATTGTTATTGAGAATTTTCCCAAATATAATATTTCAGTCGTGAAACTTGAGTACTTATCACTCAAACTAGTAATTAAAATGTAAACTGAGATCTTTGATAAAATTTGTAAGTTAAAAGCGTTCTATTAAAAACTCTAAAATCCTACCAACGCATATTTTATTTCCATGTTTAGCAACGAAATGAAAGTATCGTGTTGGGGTAGAAAAACCATAATTGTGCTTCATCTTACTCTATTAATCCTTTCGCTTCGAACAAAATTATTTTTTAATTTTTTTGATATAGATATTAATACTATTTTTTTTACTCAACACGTATCATACTTTTCCGCACTTTTTATGACGCTTGTTGAGTCCGAACAACCTTTTCTTTAATAATATATAAAAAAAGTAACGAACAGGCAACAATATTCATTTACTAAACTGTTTGGTGGCTAACGTTTCACCATGCCCAAAGCCGTATTTGTAAAATTTTTAAACTGGGAGAAGATTATTCGACGTCCTTTTTCAATTACATTTTCTTGTGTTCTACATATTGCTGTTAATATTTAAAACCGACACAGTAAATGGAAAGTTACACAATTCTTATAGTGTAACTAAACAAATAATACTATGACTTCATCAAAAAATGACAAAACTGACCCAACAAAATGTCAAAATTCACCCAAAAAGTTGTCAAATATCATTAAAAAAATGATAATCATTATCACGGATGAATTTTAAATTTTACACTAAAAAAAAGTTAAAATTCATCCGTGATAATGACAATCATTAATACTTATTAACTAATTGTTATTAAACGATAAGTGCCCATTGTTAATGAAAAAGTATTTTAAAAAATGATAATAATTTGTAATATGTAGGCCCTTGAAACTTGAGAACCCGAGGCTTAAGTCCTAGTAGTCCCTGTATAGATCCGCTCCTGTTTACATAAAGTTCAACTATTCTATAGGAGGTAGTGCACAAGTGCAAAAACTAGTTTTCCTTGTCACTCAACCAAGAAAAAACAATGTCTTTACTAAGCTTTAAAAAAAAATAATATAAAATATGTACGTACTAATGAAAAATGAAACTATCAAAATCCATTAGGTGGTTTGAATTTGTTAAAATCGTATATATTGAGATAGGTGACACGTTTAGCGAGAAATATGGCTCCTTCATCGCGTCATCCAGAGTCTATTTTCTGAGTGCAGATAATCATATTGCCGTCGGCATTGACGGTGTGTAGACCGGCGTACAGGAAACGGTCTGAGCTTCTGCTACGACAGATTCCTTTCAACGAAAATTCATTGACGACTCGTTCAACGCCCAATGTCTGTTAAAATACGCAAACCAAATGGGCCTATTTTTTTTTTTAATTATTTCTAATAGTTTCTTTACGGAACAAGAACGTAAGGTGAACACACAAATAAATAGCTACAGTTTGCTATTATATTAAGAAACACCCAATGTTGAAGCTACAGTACAATATTAGAATATTAGTTACAAATATGAATTAACATGAGAAATTTTGATTGTTTGGATATATCACTGTAGAATAAATGATAATTCAGCCGCCGCGATAATGAAAGATTCGAGTTTGAGTCCTGGCCGTGACTTTCAATATATTTTTCTAATATTGTATTGTAACTTGAACAATGGGTGTTTCATTATACAGAGTGTCCGAGAATTATCTTTACAACTTCGAAATTTAATAACTTTTGAAATAAAAAGAATATTCACATTCTGTTTCCTGCAGTTATTAGTGCAACTCATAAAGTTTTGTTCTGTTTAGGTTAGCACCTCCACATGTGCACATGTGCCCCGAAGCACATCCAGTCGGTAATCGATTTTTTGCCAGGTACGCTGTAACATAACGTCTGTGACAGTGGCAAAAGCCTCTGTAATGCGGGTTTTTAAGTCAGCAATGTCAGTAACCTTTCTCCGATAAACAATATCCTTCAAATAACCCCAGAGAAAAAAACTTTATGAGTTGCATTAATAACTGCAGAACACAGAATGTGAATATCTCTTTTATTTCAAAAGTTATTAAATTTAAAAGTCGTAAAGATAATTCTCGGACATCCTGTATAATAAATTATTATATAGCAATTGATTGGTGCCTTATTTTTATAAGCAGGTCTTGCCTGAGGCTTTGTTCAAACGAACGTAAATTTTGTCCGCAGTTTCGCTGGGATTTGTGCCTGTTTTGATAAGAAGTCTAGCTTAAACAGTAAGGTTTACGTTAAGCTTATGCTTCATTAAACAACAATTAGACTAATTTTAATTCATTAGTGTTACACCAAAATCCATTGGGTATCTTTATGAATAACTTTAAGGTATATAATATAAAGTTCCTTCCTTTAAGTATGGAAACCCCATATGTAATATGCTTATCGAATTTTACTGAAAATTAATTCAGTAATTGATTTTGTATGAAAATAGTAGTTTATGTATATCTAAGTTGTGATGAAGTTTATTTTAAGTGGGTAAGTGGTATTATGTTGCGCGAGCGAAAGCGAGTTTCAACAGTCACACGAATCAAAATACCATCACAGTCAAGATATTTCGGGCAGCTTTCAGTTTTCAAGTTCAACTTTGAGAACTGATAATAGTGTTAATATTGTATTTACAATTTTGTATTAAAATAATAATTAGTTAAAAATATGAATTAGCGCTAAGTCCAAATTGCCTTAAAAAATATTCGGGCAAATTCGGATGGGAAAGCTAATCTATAAAAAGGTAAAAGTTTGTTGGTATGTTTATTTCTAGGTGATATTCTCTGGAACTACTGACCTGATTTAAACACTCTTTCAGTGACAGAAAGCTATATTTTATTTGGACAAAAAAAAAATTCCAAATAAACTTGCTAAATTTGAATAAATGGTGGAAATACGGTGCCTAAGCGTAGAATCGAAAGCGCCACAACTGTCACAAAACATTGTTTCATCACAACCGCGTGCGAAGCCGTGGGTAGCGGCTAGTATAAAATAAAATTGAGACTTTTTATTTAATTAACTACAAACGACAACGCTAACAAATCAATCAGGTAATCCCTTTTCACGGTAGATAAAAACACACGCTACCACTTCAGCTATACAGTTTGTCACCGCTTCAATCGTCCAGGGCACTGTTTTATTGTTTACTTTTTAATTACAATTTGAAATTCGCTGTCGCTTGTTAAAGTTATAAAAGCTGTAGTTACTATTGATGTTATGAAATATAATTGATGCCGTTGAAACGTGTTTAAAATTTTTATTATTAATTTTAAAAACTAGACAATGTACCATTACTTAATATAGATATACTTTCAAACTTCTAGTTAAAATTAACTACCAATATACGTATAAATAAATACTTACTACAAAAATTTTAAACATGTTTTACATTTCGCCAAAGGTTCGATTAATTATAATTAAAAAATATATATATTTATGCAACACTCAACTAACCGTTGAACATATTTTCTTATATCATGCTCTATCTACAGTAATGAAAGAATCAAAGCCGACTTACCTAATACAATCAAAAAGGCGTCCTCAAAGATCTGCGTTCCAAAAATACTGCAGTTTCTGGAACTCACTAGCCTGAAACAGAAAATCTAGTTTAATTTGCATTGATTTTTCACTCGGCACTTGGCAGAACATGATTAATACTAACAGATATGTAAAAACACTTGAAAATTCTACAAAATGTAATATTAAATTATTTCTCGACGATCGTTTCGGGACAATAAGTCCATCCACAAAAATATAAAACATATACTGTACATATATGTTTTAGATTCCTGAGGATGAACTCTCCGAAACGATCGTCGAGAAATAATTTAATAATGAATTTTGTAGAAAATCTAATTAATCTTAACCATAAAGTGATTAAAACATTGATTTAAAACCTCAAAATATGATAACCATACTTAAATAATTACTTTATAATTATTCACGCGCATATAGCCAAAGTTACTGAACATGCTTGTGACGCTTTATTTAATAAAAAAAGATGTATTTCCAAATTTGGTGGATACTACGATAACCGTGGCGCCAAATCTTATATTTGACTATTTTTTGACTTTATAATTTTAATTAATATGGTCGATTAATTAAGTTTAACGTGCTATTCTCAACGATATTAATTTAACTTAAAAAAAAACAATAATTTATAGTGTATATATATATATCGGATTTCCATATATATTGGAAAAATATACTTTCCAAGTTATCGAATATTTTTATTTTTTTTATCAGGACGTCGAGGTCCATCAGAATATGTCGTCAATATGTGGCGCCACGGTTATCGTAATCTTGCCCAAATTTGAGTTGTGATCGAAAATGTAAAGAAAGTCGAAAATCCAGCCCCAAATATATACACACACGCCCTGCTTATATGCATTTATATAATCTACTATATATATTGTGGATTATAGACGCTCAACAACAGAGCTCTTAAAATTAAAGTGGTAAGTTAGTCTTAAATGAAAACAGTGATAAAATGATAAATGTAGGCATTATATATAATTCATTCTTAAAAGCAACGAACCACTACTGAGTAACGAATACTAACCAAGAATTTCCTTTGCCATGAACATAGCCATAGTTACTGTAGCTTCACCACTCTTAACTACAAATGCAATGCACTATAGAATCTAAAATACAATTTAGTTTCTCGCATAGCATCATTATGCCTTGCTGAGATTAGATAACACTTTAATAAAACTTTGTAATAAATTTTAAAGTTAAAATTATATACCACTCAAATATATTTGTCTATTTCATTTTTTCACCGACTTTATAAAAAGGGGTTATCAATTCGTGTAATGTATATCATGATACTACAATTACTTTTTCAAACTGAAGCTTTATTCTCAATGCAAAATACCAATGCTATAAACTTACATAAAATATACAATTATTATTTACATAATTTGTTCTAAAACTGAAAATATTGTATAAATGTATATATTTTTAATTTTTTTTTATGTTTGTTCAGCTATAACTTTTCGAGAAGTCAATTTCAAAAATGTCGACGTTGTTTATTCAAAATATTTACCGAATGGTTCCATAAAATTTTTATTAATTTGTTTAGTCGTTTTTAGCCCACCATTTATTCATATATGCAGTATTTTTTAATCGATTTTGATGATTATTTTTTATTTAATAGGGCATACCTTCACGGTGGTCTCACGAAAATTTTACTACAATCGGCGTATCCGTTTTTTTCTAGTTAAGTATTAAATACATTAAGGAGAAAGGCGGTTAATAACATACTATACGTACTAAAAGCAGCAAATAAATTCGCCTTGCAGCTAAAGCTGCGACCAGACATGCGGGACTCGCCAAGCGCTAATCGCCTAGTGCCGAGTGCTTGGCTTCGTATTCGGCAAGTAGTGAGCATGTTTATACAGACATGTGGGCTCTGTTTAAAAGCGTCGTAAGCGTCGTTTTTTTCGGGAACAGCGAATATAGCCGAGTGCAGTGCGAGCATCCGTTTGGTGCGAATCAATATTTTTAATCATGGACAACAATGATGAAATTTGCACAAGTATTCTCGTATTCGTGCACTTTGAAGTGGAGAGGCGAGCACTAATACTCGTCGCTCGGAGATGTACGAGCACCCATCCCCACTACTCGCTATTCGGCGAGTAATCGGCTCGGCATTCGGCGAATCCCGCATGTCTGGTCGCAGCTTAAGAGACAATATCACTTCTAAAAATTTAAATTGATGTCAGATTTTATGTCTGTTTTCTTAAAATTTCAAATGTAATAAAAAGTTTTAAAAATATGAATTCGTCAATTACTTAGATAAACAGAAAATGAAAAATTGAAGTTAGTTTTCCTAACGTTTCTTGTTAGAGTTTTGTTTATTATTGAAAGACTATCATATCTAAAGGAACATTCAGATTTCAAGTTTAGTAGCCTTGCAACTCATACAGTTTTACTTGTAGAAAGCTTCAGTGTAAACATTTTATCGGTGTATTTCCTTGCACATAGTACGTTGGCAGACACACACTACACTATTGACGTTGGTCGTGTATGCGGGTCTAAAGGTCGAACCTTAAAATCTTGACAATAGACGCTACATATAATTAAAGTATTTGCCATAATATGGCGTATACATTATTATTATTATTAGGGGTCGCACCAACATTTCTCAACGTTTCATTTTTGGAAATGTTTATATACAATATGCACGATAACTTTAGAAAGACTTAACTGATTTTAGCGAAATTTGGTATATAGACTGGAACCCCCGAAGCCTATTTAAAATGAGCGCAATTGAACCATTTTAAGAGGTGTATTTAGGGACTAAAATGGTTTAGTGTCACTTAAAAAGTACTTACTCCTAAAACTTTAATAAACTCGGCCTGACAGGATAGAGAATTATACTTACTAAAAGAGCTTATATAATTTTGTGCAGATAATGAATTGATAAAACAGAGGCCAAATATTGAAATTAAAAACAATATTATTTTAAGGGGTATATGTATTACAAGGTTAAATGTTTTATTTTGTCCAAAAACAAACACAAAATTCACATAATAAAGCCTCACACTCTGTATTAGCAAATAAACTGTTGACTATATTGTCACAAGGGTTTGTTTTTTTTAATAAATGTCAAAATTTTGAAACTAAGGCTTTGATAGGCAAACCATGAAAATATTTTAGTAGACATATAAATACTACGAAATTCAAAATTTTAGATCGACACTATAAAAGCGCTATTGCTGCATTATAGTGCGAATCCTTAAGTGAAAATGTAAAAGACTTCAATCAATGGTAGTTAATGCCACAATCTATAGCAAAGCCTTTTCAATACATCGCTGCTAATTTGCTGCCTTTATCACAAAATCTCCAGGTTTATACAAACTGGTGTTTCGTGAACTTTTTCAAGACTTAATTCAAAACTTATCTGTTAAGATATAGCTATATTCTTTTAACGATACCAACTCCTAAAAGCCAATACAGTGAGCTGTAAATTGGCCACTCGGTCTCACGTTCTCATTTCGAAATAGGTTATATTTCCAAAATAAAATTACTTGCAATACTGTTCATATTTTTATTTATATAAAAGACGTCTTTTATATACAGTCAAAGCCCTCTAAGTGCACGCTCTCTAAATGCACACGAACTCGCCCTCTAAGTGCACGTTCCCCAGCCCTTACTTCGAATAATCTGCGACCAATCACGTGCGACCGTAAGCGCGCTATTTTCAAACTTTCCATTTCCATCATATTCATAGAGTTTTAGAGATATTGTTTATAGCATCTGATTGAATAAAGATAGCTATAGGAGTTAGAAGAGTGGGGATGAAAAAGATCGTAGGGGAAGTGTGCACTTAAAGGATGGGCCTCGGTTCCGAGCTGTGCACTTAGAGGGCTTTGACTGTAAATAAAAATATGAACAGTATTGCAAGTAATTTTATTTTGTTAATATTCTATTAGGGGAGACCGGGGATGGTTGGCCAATTTTTCAGATTTGTATTTTTCAATAAGTAGGTATTAGATTTACCGACGCAAACTTAGGGCTGTGTTACTTATCATACTGTTAGCTAATGAAGTTTACTTTTAAATTTTTCTAAAATGTATTCATTTACTTGTTATCTGACATTTTTCGAACACACTGAAACTGAGTCAACCAGCCCCGTACCCGGGGTAGGTTGACACATGGTATGGGGTTGGTTGACTTTTCGGAAAAATCGTTAAAAAATAATACAAATATGTGCAGATACAAATATATTGCTGAAAAACAAACGTATAAGTATTCTCTTAAAACAAAATAAACAAACGTATATTCTCTTAAAACGAAAAAAAAATTCTCAAAAATATGTTTTATAATAGTTGGTTAGTCATCAGTCTCGTCGTCAGAATTACAATTAATACAATTGTAAAACAATAGATCTCCCGTAGAGTATCTGGTGTGGGCCCAAATCTTGCATTTAATGCACTGAATCCAGTCGTCTCCGGGAAGGCTTTTAGACTAAGATTCCATGCAGACAAGACACGGAACATCTTCAGCTTCGTCTGAAGAGACATCATCATCTGACTGTGTTTTTCGCATCTTCTTTCTTCCTCTTTTATGTTTGTAGCTGTCTTTTTTTCCACTGTCCTTGCATATTTCCATTCCACTTCCTTTTACTTTCTGTGCCGCCTTCTTTCGTACAACTAACAATTTTTGTTCCAGGAGCCTAGCCTTTTCCGGAGTGTCTGTATAAATTATGCTCGTACGCTTGCGCGAGTTCTTTCTTAAATTTTGTCGTGGTGCCGCTTTTGGGAAAGGCCTTATCTCTTCCGGCGTTGCTTTTAATACCTTAGAAGTGGAAGGTTTAGGTGAAGTGTCTAACTGTTGCGTCGTTAAATTTTTAGTTGGAATGTGAGGTTGATGCAGAGTCCATGATTTCTTTGGGAATTTGACCCCTTTCGGTTTTCCGTTTGTACTTCCTCATTGCTCTGAAGATAAAAATATAATTAAAACCGATATAAAAATTCATTGGGGTTGGTTGACACACAGATCAGAGTGTGTCAACCAACCCCTGTTCAGTGCTAGTCAACCAGCCCCATACGTCCATTTTGATTTTAAACCGATGTAATTTTTAGTTGAACTTACTCAACGGGAAAAACTATCCGTAACCTCACAAAGCAAAGACTAAACCTTGAAGATATCCAAGCCGATTTAAATTCATGCAAGTTTGAGAAGCAGGAGAACAAAATAAGTAAAGATCAAAATATTTACTTACCGGAACGAAAACACAACTACCTCTTATAACCTTCGAACGATAAGTACGAATTACCAAACTGAACGGTGAGATGTGCGCAGTCGCCGTCCGCGAATGTGGCCGAAATTGCACGAATATACACTTTATATTTTCCGACATTATGTTAGCTAGTCAACCTGCCCCTATGGTCAACCAACCCCGGTCTCCCCTACTGTTGGTAGAGTCAATATTATTAAGGTTTATATTTCGTTATTTCTGCAGCCTCTCTCCTCACATTATATGATAATACTAATTAATATCACTGATGTAAACATACAATTAAAATAACATACTTTAAAATCCTCTTTACGATAAAAACATGGGTGCGTATACTTACGCCCGCGTTTGAAGTTATACTTCTTTGGCGTGATATAAATTAATTTTTAATTTGCATGCATAATCTATTGAAATAGAACTATCATACGCCAGGCGTATGCGAACGTGATATCTAGCATACTCTATCCTGACCCCTCAGTGAACCGAAAAACAACTACAACGATATATAGCGAAGACATGTCCACTAATGTAAGTTACTACCTCTATTCTGTTAGTAGCCATTTTCTGCGATCAACTTTATAGTGTTAATTTTGATGGTACTGTATCCGCGTGCATCGTACAAATTCAATCTCACCATTTTTTCGTAACGCTACAAGAGAAGTATAACTTCATAGTATATTACACCACAAGGGCATAACGTTGGAATTCCTGCACTGCGGGCAATTCAGGAATTTCAATATTCCGCCCGTGTGGTGTACATTATTTCTCTTTATAGCCGGTCGAAAGTGCGTTTATTATCAAAATTTTTAATTAGTTTTTACTTAATAGCACTATTTAACTTTTATTCACCATTATATAAAAAGACTAATAATTTTCAAGTGAGCAATTTCGAGGTTATACGCAATATCAGCTGTTAACACTACTAGCTGGTGGCAGTCTCACGTATCAGTGTGCACGAGAAAATTCTTTCGTCCCGCTGTTACTTTCTTTCGGTCCGTTGTTTTAGATGGCGTGCGAGTAATTCCAGCAGAGCATAAATGTTAGGCTTTCTGCCTTAAAATCGAAGCCGAAAGCACGTACTTTCGACTGAGTATAAAGAATAAAATATAAACCAAATTAAATACTTTAATTAATATCACCGTTCAATGCGATATTAAACTTAATTAGTTAACATGAGTTTAAAAGTGCTTGTTAAAACTTTACCGCCATATTGTGACCACTGAGCTGTATCTCAAAGCGCATTCAGGAAGCAAATTACAAAATATTTCTCATAAAATATATAAAGATCAGAAGTCTGGTTTTACTGGTATATATAATTTGTATCTTTTTTTTTTTGTAAAATATAAAAAACAATAATTTATTTAGTACTATAATGATAAAAATATATGAAAAAATGAGCACATTTCAAAGCATATAACCCGGTAACATGATGATGATAATGATGATGATGATATTTATTTAATCAGTTGAGACATTACATCTATTTGACACGTCAACGAGAAAGACAAAAATGAAATTATAGAGTTATCGGCAACATAAATATTCATCAACAGAATAAAAAGCCCGTTCTAATAAGAAGTTTTTAATATTTGTCTTAAAAATTGAGCAAGTATTATTTTTAAACCTTTCAGATAATTTGTTATAAATGTAGGCTGAAAAATTTTCTGGGCAATACCTATAAATGTCTATTTTTGCCAACGGGAGTTTTATTGCTTTTTTATTGCGAGTATCATGACCATGTCCATGTGACCTTTAAGGTCTTGTTTAACCCATGACGATCTTCTTACTCTGTCTCTATCATGAAAGAACAAAACACGATCAAGGAAGTGTCACTTCAAAAATGCCAATGCTCAAAAATTCAAAGGAAAATCAATAGTTCTCGATGGAGAAAAAAGCAATCAATGTATATTTGAAGATTCCAGCTGTATTTCTTATCATTAAATACTCTTACCAAAAAATGACCTGCGTGTACAAAATTTAAAATACAACTGGCGGTTTCATGTCCGTTCGTTAACGATAAAATAATCGTACTCATTAAAAAGTGATCTCCCTGAATACAGTCCACAAAAGCGAATAGGTACCCGAAGGCTACAAAAATATATAACTTTTGTAAGACATTTCAATATAACATAATGTTAAAAGTTTCAAAATTAGAACAAAGCTATCTAAGAAATTTGAAAGTCGTGAATTCCATAATGGTTATGTTTGTTGTCAGTAATGTGCTCTATGTGGAAAATGTGTATGCAGTCCAGTGATTTTTAAACTATGCATCACGACTTGTAGACTAATTCATAAAACTGCAACTTTTGTCAGAATTTAACGTAAAAAGGAGAAACTCTGGGAATTACTAGAATATATTGTATTGGATTTTTATGATTCCGCAGCCAAATGCCAAAACATGGTACCCTTATATTTACGTATATTAACAAGTTGTAAGAGTTCAGCTGATTTTTCTATACAGAATTTTTTATACGGCTTTTTTATTCCAAGAACCATGGCTACATCAACGTTTAAAATAAACCGTCCGATATCACTAGAGCACCTGTCAATATTTATTAGGACTATTTGGTTTATGGAAGGTTCAAAGTGATTTTAATAGTTTAAATAATAATTCGACTTCTTTCCAATTAATAATCTACAAAACAATATCAACATATTGCAGTGACACATTTCTAGGTTGGGGTATGATATTTGCCAAGCAGCGATTGCAACCCATAAATCATATACGAATAAGTACGGAGTCCTATCATGCGTATGCTCAACACGCGCTTGGGCGGTGTTATTATACTCTATATAAGTACAGGTCTCTAACAGTTTTGCCTATGGGCACCTTAGCCCCTTAGATTGGATATGTCCGCCAGTATTTGTCAACAACTGATATGTTTATGGATAAAAGTTTTAAGCATCTTAGACGTCAGTCTATTTTTTTTTGTCATTCAGAAAAGAGTTGACGCTATTATAAACCGACGAGAAAATTATTATTATTCCAGAATTACGTTTGTTTTATAGTAATTTTGTATAACGTTCTCCGTGAGAAACTTTTTTCAAATTAATATACTTATTTCGTTTAAAAATTTGCCTTCTAACTTTTTTTCAGCAACTTTATATAGCTGCAAGAAATGCATAAATCGAACAATGATTTATTTTTAGTTTTTGTTCTACAACTCAAATGAAAATTAATTTGTTCACCGATGTGAATGCAATCCGCAACTCTGCCAGAGTCTATATTACTATACAAATTTTCAAATATGATGAAATCTTGCAACTTAAGAAAACTTCTTATAACATTTTATGAAACGCTGATATCCAGTAATGGTATGTATTGCGAACAAACTTCAAATTGCATTTTCCATGTTAGTATGTCAATCAGAAAATATTCAACGGTGGGTAAAAAGTTCGATTCTTTTACAAAACAAGGTCACAAGTCACAAATACACGCGGTGCATCATATTTTACAACTTTGGTGTTAAAAAACAGTCATTACATAAACATAAAAAAACCGACTACTGCTAACCCAATAAAAATCAAATAAAATAAAATCAAATCCGTCATAATAATAAATTTATTCTACCGAAGTGTAACTTATCCTTATTTTATAATAGTCCTGAATTTGCGGCGTTGAGAATGTACAACACATTACCAGAGCACGTAACTGCAATGCCTTTTTTTAAATTTAAATCCGAAATAAAGAAACGTTTATGTACATTTTGTTTATATTCAGTTTCTGATTTCACATTTTAAATTTTAATATTATATTGACAATGTCAGATGAATTGTATTTTTTTTGTGACAATAAATTAAGTAAGTAAGTAATCAAAAAAAAAAACTTTGTGTAAAAAAAAGAACTATTTATAATTACTTTCTTTAGCCTAAATTAATTTAGGTGTGTTTGGGATATTATTATTCTAGTGTAGATAACTCAGTGCTTACACTGAAAGATGTGTAATTCATGGTTACACTTTTGTATACCAAACGCAGTAGTGTCAAGAGTTTCGACACTTTTTAAACTAAAGCACGATACCGAACACACCTATTTTTTGACGCACATTGTATGCATGATAGCGTTTGACATGAGACAGTGTGACGTGATCATATGTTACCATATCAGGGCAAATTAACTGGACCACACCAATATGAACTTGCCCTCTTATTAGCAGCGTTCTATGTAAAATACAATATTGTCTATTTCATGAAACTTTTATAATGGAATTTGAAACAAGCTGCTCAAGCTGTAGCTAATATATATCTACCGCAGTGAATTTGCTAGGTTCCGAATGCGCATGCGTCCATTACACTTGGACACTGTTGGTCAAAATTATTAAAACGTCTTTTTAACGTCTAATTTTTACACTTGACCGTCAAAAATAACAGAAATTATAATAAAATATTCAGGTGCGATCACTGTAGATAGCAATTTTACGCAAAAAAAAATCGCGAAAGGCCAATAAAAATAACAGATAAATAAAAACGCTTGAAAAGAATGCAAAAAATATGATTAAATTTTTTCTCGACAATTGTTTCAGACAAAGTCCATCCTCAGGAATAGAAACCATATATACATAGTGCATGTATATGTTTTATATTCCTATTGATCCTGTTCAGGAAAATGGAATAAACTTATAAAATTATTGTATTGCCATCGGTCCTTGATAAGCGTGCAAAGTTTTAGTTTAATATGTTTTCAAGTGGGTAAATTTCATGTTTAAAAATTCCGTTACAAACATACGTTCAAAGATTTTATTTTTTTATCGTGAAGATCCTAGTCAGAATAATGAAACAAACTTATGAAATTATTGTATTGGCATCGGTTCTTCAAAGTGTGCAAAGTTTCAGTTTAATCTGACGTTTCGAAGTGGGTAAATTTCACGTTCTAAGATTCCGTCACAAACAAACATACAGGTGAAGCTAATAAAAGCGTGTAAAAAAAGCCTAATTTCTATTCCATTTATAAAAGTTCCACGGTCTGTAGTGTAGCCCTAGTAGGTTCGGTGCAGTAGGCTAATGTAGATCATTTTGCAGCAGCGCTTGCGTGCGGTGTACATAGTATGAATGTACAGGAAGACGATATAGCAAGTTCTCTGTCGTCGCGTGCCAACGTACAGCGGCGCCTGTAGTAAGGACAGGCCAGCGATCACTTGTGCTGTCGTACGCGTCCCACTCGTATAGCCAACTTGATCTATAACATTCAGAATAAAGCGGGCCGCCTAATACGTATCACAAACAGTTTTCATTTGTTTGCGAACGTATGTGGCTGACTTTAGAATGAATGTTAAACACGTGGCAAGAACGGTTCACTATTGACTTTACATCCATATTAATAAATAAATAAATAAGTGAATGTTGATTTAAATAATTTGAGGTACATTCATTTATCAACACATTTTTTTTTTTTATTTCTAACGCGTCATTTAAGTAGCTTATATTTTTTTGTATCGTTTCAATGAGTGTATCGATAACGAGATTTTTTTTTAATTATTTCTTATGTTATAGATTGTAGACGCTCGACAGCGTTTTCTTGTTTGTATAAATTTACAAGTAGTATTTATTGTCTTTAAGTGATTTTATTATTTATTTTTTTTACATCTTACAAAATAATGATTTTGGTTATAGACGAAAAAATTGAAAAATGTTCCATTTTGCTTTGTGAAATTTTATTTGCAATTTCTTTTCTTAATTAGTATTATTAATAACGAAAAATAATATATTTGTGTTTTAGCATCAATTGATTTTAGGATAATTATTAATCACCTGTATACTGTCTACTCTTCCGATAAAAAATAAATATTAATTTGTGCCAACAATAAAAAAAACAAACTAAAAAAAAATATAAAGTTTACGAATTTTTGTGATTATTGTTAAAATATGATTGTTCGGTTAAATATGTGCAAATTGTTAAAAATGAGTGTAGTTAATTATTTCTTTGCGATTGGATTGGGATTACTTACATTTCTCGTTGCTCAAACTTGTGCCAAAGAAAAGGAGCTAGGAGACGTGCGAAGTAAGTTTACGGATGTTTCATTTTACCAGTAATTATTAAACAGTTTTATTTAGTTTGACCCCATGTATTTGTTTATAATTATCTTTGTTTCAAATCTTGCGACAGCTTTTTCACCTACTTCCCGTTAACCGACTGAGTTGAAATTTTGCACACATGCGTAGTTCCGATGACAATACAATATTATGGCAACTAACTGATTGGACCGGCTTTGTCCGGGTGCAAATAACACTTTTGAATTTTTACCCACTTTCCGTTAACCGATTGAGTTACAGTTTTGCACACATTTGCACTTCCGATGACAATACAATATTATGATAACTAACTGACCGGCATAGCGTTACAAAAAATGATGTTTGATATAATTTTTAACGTAGAGGGAAAGTTTGGTTGAGGAACAGTTGAAAAAAGAAGCTTTACCGATGTTTCGCTTGTGGCCTACGTTTCGAAAAATATATTTCCATCTTCAGGGCCTCAAGCTAGTCAAAGGGTGGTAAATTATACTAATCTTAGATACATGATCATAATCTATGGATTAATAATTTGTATATAAAAAAACACAATACTTTTCATTAAAATAGTTTTGCAAACTTCAATAAAAATGGTCTATTTGGTAAAAAGTCACAAAAAAAGTCACAAATACACCATTTTGATTGAAGTTTCCAAAACCATTTTAATGAAAAGTATTGTGTTTTTTTATATACAAATTATTAACCCATAGATTATGATCATGTATCTAAGATTAGTACAATTTACCACCCTTTGACTAGCCTGAGGCCCTGAAGATGGAAATATATTTTTCGAAACGTAGGTCACAAGCGAAACATCGGTAAAGCTTCTTTTTTCAACTGTTCCTCAACCAAACTTTTCCTCCACGTTAAAAATATATATTGGAACAAAAAATATTAAAGACTATGTTTGATATAATGCCTTATTCACCCGCATAGCTGTATACTACGAACATTTGAATGTGTGGATGCATACAAAAGGAACGAACACACCTGAAAACCACTTCCGGAAATTTCTATGAAAAACCTTATTCAATCTACGATAGTAATGCTTTCAAATAAACTAGAAGTATGCAACATTCTTCCCATATGACTATGAGTCAGCTTTTTTATATATTATTTAATCCAAATCAATGATTTAAAGCCAGACTAAAATAGAATAAGTTTAACACAAATGTATCCACAGAAAAAAGTAAATTTGAAACAAATAGTTGAATAAGCTTTTATCACGATTTTTAACATGCATTTGTAAAAAACAAACTGTAACATGTTAATTCGTTTTCCCGTAATTTGAAAACTCATGTCGTATTGTAAAGAAATATTGACACATATGACGTTTTTTAGGTCAAAAATATGTTTTTGTAAATTTTTAAGTAACAAGCTACATTTTGTAAAGTTTAATGCTTTAATAGTAGTAAAATGCGATCACAGTTTTAAATTTGCCATGAGCATTTTTTAAAATCTGAGTGAACAAGTCATTGTATTGCTTTTCCTACAGTGAATTTCAAAACTATTCTTTATTTTATTTATTATTTACATCGTTTTTTTTTTTAAATTCTGATAGTTTTTCAAATCTAATAAATGAAAATGTTGTGAATAAAAAGGATCATATCATGGTAGTTTTAGCTTCAAAAAAATTAAGTTAGTAGTACCTACACACTGTGTAAATAATAAAAACGTGAGCTTTGTGTACAGGGGTGAATAATTTAAAACGAAACATGCAAGATTACATGCTAGAATAACAATTAGAAATAGAACATAAGATCTTCCTACATCTATTTTCTCACGCACAGCCATTGATACGTAAATAATTTATTCTTGTTAGGCAACAAACATAACTCGACAAAAACTATTAACTTTTGATTATTAAGGTTACTGAGGACGCGCTTTGATGTATGTGTGCATGTAAAATGCACGCATTCATGTTTCGGAAATCTCTAATTTCTATGAAGAATCTCATTAAATCTTTGATGTTAATGCTTCAAAGTAAACTAAAAATACGCACCATTCTTGTCATATGACTATTATTCAAGTTTTTACACTTGATTTGATCTAAATAAACGATTTAAAATCAGACATAAACAAGAAAATTAGTATAAGATATATTTTATTTCTACAAAGCTGCAGAACGCTATATAATTGTTATAAATATTCATATTAGTTTTTCACAAATTTTTGTGCAGAAAAAATTAAATTTGAAAAAAATTATTGAACAAATCAAATTTGTCAGGATTTGTAACATAAGTTTGTAAAGAAAGAACTTCAAAATATTAATTTGTCTTCTCGTAAATCGAAATCTCGTGACGTATTGTAAAGAAAAATTGACGAATATCGTGTTTTTTTTATTCAATTTTTTAAGTCGCAAGCCAAATTTTGTAAAGTTTAATGCCTAATCACAGCTAATAAAAACAGTAGTAAAGTGAATTTTGCGATCACAGTTCGAAATTTTCCGAGAGCGTATTTTGCAATCTGAGGAATCAGTCACCTGGAAGACTTCTTGAATATCGATTATAATTTATTATAGCGTATATATTTCAATAATATTATTTAAAACTCAACCTTATTTTCTCTCTTATTTGCTCATTTTCATTAAATAATAATTACAGCGAAAGTAAATTAAATTATGTCTGTTGCCTAACAGCAAAATAATTTGCGTTCCATTGTTTACGTGAAAATGAATATAGGACGATTTGCTAGATTCTATTTCCAAATATTCGAATCTGTTATCTGGCATATTTCGTTTTAAATTATTCCGTCTGTATAATTATTGTATTTGCCATATATGGCACATACCCTATTGGCGTCGGTCGGATGGCGAGACATAGATTTCGGATTAAAATTTCTCGACGTTTTATAGCCTCCTGTAACAGTTTTTTTGTTTATATCAGTAAATACTATTACCCTATTTTTGATTGTGTTAAAAATATCTAGTAGGTACATTTCTTTCTATTTAAAGACGTATTACATTTTACTATTATCTAACTACCATCAACTAACTGAACATGTAAAAAAAAGTGGTGCGGGTAATTATGTACGCGCGGCAGAAGTTATATTTCTTTGCCGTGATCGCGATAATTGATATTCATATTTTCGTTAAAAATGTATATTGATAAAATAAAATAGGGTGTCTATAGGGAGATGATAAATATAGTTAAAAGTTCACTTCGAGTAGGACTTACTTACTTTGGATAATAGATGGACAGCTCCATCAGTACATTATAGCAGAGAAATAAGACGTATCATCTATGAATACAAAGTAAAACTATACTGCAACGAAGAGTCAGCTTTGTCGATACACGCAGTACATTGTGTCTTGATAAAATTATTATTATTATTAATTCTAAAAATTATTATTATTATTTTAAGGTCTTATAAGAAGCCAACCGTAGGTAATTACTGGTTAGTAGATAATAGCAATAATATTATGATAATTAAATAAAACGAAACTACTTGCGTTTACTGTTCAAAATATTTTTTTATTTATAAAACGTTTCTACCAAATTTTTGGTCCTTTTCAATTTATCAAAATACAAAATAAATTATAATTGTTTATATAAAAACAAAACAGTTAAGTACTAAAATTTTTTTTTATAAAAATTATATGATCTATGGTAATGAAATGCCATATATTAAAACAATGAGTGACACAAAAAACCTAAAACAAAGAACAATTATTGTAATAATTTATGGATATAATCCTTAAATATCAATTTTAGATTCTTTGTATCACTCATCCTATTCACAGAATCATATTTTTCAATATATAACATTTCACTAACCAATCGTTTATAATAATTTTGTTGATTATCTGTTAAAATTTTAGATAATGAACAAAATTATTATAAACGATTGGTTAGTGAAATGTTATATATTGAAAAATATGATTCTGTGAATAGGATGAGTGATACAAAGAATCTAAAATTGATATTTAAGGATTATATCCATAAATTATTACAATAATTGTTCTTTGTTTTAGGTTTTTTGTGTCACTCATTGTTTTAATATATGGCATTTCATTACCATAGATCATATAATTTTTATAAAAAAAAATTTTAGTACTTAACTGTTTTGTTTTTATATAAACAATTATAATTTATTTTGTATTTTGATAAATTGAAAAGGACCAAAAATTTGGTAGAAACGTTTTATAAATAAAAAAATAGTTTGAACAGTAAACGCTAGTAGTTTCGTTTTATTTAATAGTATATTACTATTGGTAGAGTCAATACCTATTATTAATATTATGATAAGTTGCTATAAATAAAAACTTTAAGAGGAAGTTTTAATAAACTAGGTACAATGTCAATTTCTCTATTAATTGGCCTACTTTTCAACCGGAAGCGCTAAAAATAAACGATGTGTTAAAACAGTAGATACATTCCGTGTTTGCTATTATAATACGCTACATATTATTAGAACAATCTAGAATAAATTGATTTATCTCGACAGCGCAGAGAAATTTCTAATATAACGATTGTGGATAGCTGGGAGCAGCGTTACCATTGTTTTAAACCTGAGAATCAGTGGGTAGTTGTCACAAAATCCGTAGAATTTGAATAAAACAAAAAATGGTGCATGTACTTATGTACGCGTGATAATTGATATTCACATTTTCTTTAAAGATGTACATTGATAAAGTAAAATACTGTTGTATCCATAATTAAAAAAAAACGCGGGTCGCAGTGCCCAAACCCTGCCGACAATATAGTGTATTTGCTAATACAGGCAGTCTGGTTTTATTACATGAACTTATTAAGTTTGTTTTTGGTTACAATCAAAAATTTAACCCCTGAATACACCCTTTAAATTAACAGTTTATTTCTTAATTTGAACATTACTATCATCGAACATCTACACCAAATTAAATACACCTTTCAGTAAATAACTCACTATCTGCAAACTAGTATTTTCATAAAATTTGTAAGTCCGGTTCTGTCGGGCCGATTTTATTGAAATTTTAGGGCCACTTTTTAATTGCTACTGAAGGGTTAAATTTCAATTTTGAAACGATTCGGAGAATTTTTTCGGTATTTTAGGGCTCAAAAACTTTTTTCAACCCCTAAAAACTACCCTTAAAATGGCCCGATTAGGCCCATTTTAAATAGGCTTCTTGCGGTGATGGATTTCAACACGTGGGCCAAATTTCGTTAAAATCAATTAACTCTTTCGAAAGTTATTGCCCGCACACATATATATATATATATATATATATATATATACGTATATATATATACATATGTATATAAACATTTTTAAAAATGGTGCCAAAGTGTTTAGGAGATTATGAAACGTCGAGAAATTTTGGTCCGACCCCTAGGTCCCGCCATCCGACCGATGCCAATAGTGTATGTTGCCATATGGCAAATACACTAAAAAAATACAAGTTTTGAGATTATTTAACTGTCAAAAGTTGTTAACAACACTATAGCTTTTAAGAAGTTCCGTCTGATGTCGCTAGTATAACCTACTTTGTTGTTTTATGAAATAACTATTTTTACGTTATCAGAAAAAATGAGACGTGTCATGTATGAATACAAAGTAAAACTATCCTGGATCGAAGTCAGCTTTATCGACGATTTCAAACTTGCCAAAACATGTGAAATACATGGGTGTCTCATGTTCGCTGCATGTAGCGTGTGTAACATCCGCAACATGTTCGTTGCATGTTGCGTGCGCAACTTCCTTAACAGTGAAAATTTTACCCTCAATGCGCCAAAAGAAGTATAACTTCAAAAATCTACATTTTAGGACACGGCCCCAGTGTCAAGCCATCAGTAGCTAGCGTAAAAAACTATTAAACGTATTTTTGCTTGAGAAATTATATTATTATAGGAAGTCTTAATCGTATGCTACAACAAAAACCGCTTTGATGTAGCGGAGAGACAAATTCGAATTAATTGTCTTAAATAAATAATTGCTTTACACTTCTTGTCTCGCTACCGACGCAATTGACTTAATTTTATATTGTGATAAAATTTATATGTATTATAAAAGCGTAAAATTTCTTCCAGTTTTTATAAAATCTATCTGTAGCAGCTTCAGCAATATTTTTTACACAATTTTGAACAAAATGAAATTATTATGAAAATATTAAAGCTAATTAATTTTTCTAAACATGTAAATTAAAGTAAAAACGTCTTATAAACACAAAAATTTTGAAACCGCTGAACCTGTGACAATGTCCTAAAACTTCTTGCTATGTGTTAATACCTTATAATAAATTGCTAGTTGCTACTATTATGTATATAATTCAAAAAAGTTATGAAAATAAATAGTTAAAAATTTTTGAGTCCTACGAAAAAAAATTGATATTTTTATACGCTTTTATATTTAGGTAAGCTAATTTAGGTTTTAATGAACTTTTTTAATCACTAATATTATTGCAAGTTTATGTGAGAAAATTTTGGAACTACTTGATCGATTGACTCCAAAATCTAAATAAAGTCTAAATAAACCCTTTTGAATGCTACAAACCCGTCTCAATCGGTTAATTAGCTCTTAAGATATAGAAATTTGTTCACACACACTGCACTCACGGACGATCCAAAAATAAAATGGCTTCATAGGTCGCCAAAACGTTGAGATTTAATGAAAACTCGAGTTTTGAAAATTGAACCGAAACCAATAACTTCTTTTTTTTTAATTAAAGTTAAAAATTAACTGAAAGTTCCAAGCAACTTTAAATTAAAACAAATTTTATGTCGCTAAAAAAATAAAAATTATTGGTAAGCCTGATCTTTCGTGCAAGAAAAACAGATCTATTATTTTTTCATGCTATTTAATACAATTTATAATACAGTTATTATAATATATTACTCTATCATGCAAATAGCAGTTTTCCCAACCATTTTATGTTTTTCAAATGCGTTTATGGTTGTAGTTCGGAAATTATATTTTTTAAATGATATTAAAATGAAAAACACTGAATTGAACGAAAAATATGGTTACGATATTTTTCCATATCTTTTTGAAAGCTTTTTTTATTGATATCTTATTTTTACGACATGTACCTACAGCCCTTCTACAATGTCATTATCATATTATATTTATCGAAAAATATATCTGATGAGTGCACTATAGTCCGCCCGCCAATTCAAACACTGCCTAACATACCTTTTCTCGAAGCCATTCGACATGTTTTTGAACCTTCGTTACTTCGGCTTCGATGTGTTTATTTGTAAAATATGACAATTTTAGTTTTCTTGCGTTGTAATATTATATGTTTTCAAAAATAAAATAACCAGTAGAGTTTTATTTAAAATTGATGCATATAAAATATAGGCACAACTTAACCACTCAAACACTAACTATTAAACCTAATTCGCGCATACATGCTGCGCAAATGACCGCCATGTTCGCGGCTGATTCAAACTAGTGTCAGTTGCTTTGAGCTAATTAATGCGAAAACGTCTATAGTTTCCAGTGTAGGATTTATTCTAGTGGGCAAACATATTCTGGGGCCTATAATACATATAGAAAATTTTGAAGTTTAACTTCTTTAGCGACGTATCTGTTTGAAACAAATAAAAATCGAGGGGAAGTAAAATTGTCCCCGAAAGGGGATGTTAGTTTGTCTTCTAAATTACATGAAACTGACGAAGACAGAAGTTGCTAAGTACATGTGTATATGTAAATATTATTAATTAATTTGACATAAAAAAATTAAACTTGGGAATAATATTAAAAACTAAAGAAGTTAAACTTCTTATGTAGCTTATGTGGGTGAGGCACATTCTTTTTTTTTTAATTAATTTTTTGTAAAATTTCGAAATATTGAAAAAAAGTTTGAAATTTCAAAAAAAAATCTAAACGTCGACGAAAAATTCAAAATTTCGAATTTTTTCGAGCATTTAAATTTTTTTCAAAAAATTGAATTTTCTTTGAAATTTCGATTTTTATCTTTTGATTGGATTTTTTTTGGAGTCTATCGGCAGTGTCTAAATTCGGCACTCATAGTTTCTCATTTACTAATAACTTATTTCATACCTAATGAATTTTTCATAAATGAATTTTTATGAGTCAACTTTTATTCAATACATATTTATAAATATTTTCCAAAGCTAGTAGTAAAATAAGTAGCGGTATTAACACAACTTTGTTCAAGGTTGACAAACATCAAAGTGCCGATAGTCTGGTGAATGAGCTGGTATTTCTCTACGCTGTGATATAAGCTAATTAATATCAAAATTAATTGGATCATCAATTACAATGGTCGATTCTAATCAATACAAATGAACACAGCAATTATGTACCTGAAACGGCGCACTGAAACGTCATGCGTTTTGCTCAACTAACTGTCTGAAACCGGAGGATTAATACATTGTATTTTGTATGTATGTATGAGAAGCGAACACACGTATATACAGAATGTTTGCTTACTCTGTGTGGAAAAAAGTTTCTCTACTATGCAGGGTAATAAATTTCAGAGAAGAAAATTGTATCAAGACGTATTTTTTATTTAAATAAAAAAATTAAACTATTTTCTAAAAACTAAATAAAAGAGAAACAGAAATATTTTTCAAACACTAAACTGTAGATTAACATCCAAACGGATTTTCCTATTAATCAAAACTTTAGTGTGCGCATATGCAGCGCCATGATATTTTTTTTTAGTTTGTGACACACTTTTTTTTTTAGTTGAGAGAAGAAAATTGTAGCCAGCCGTATTTTTCGGGATTAAATCAAGAATTTCAAAAATCTCAAAACTAAAAAATGTAAAGGATATGCATAAAAAATGTTTCAGAAATAGAAAAAAAAACTAATTCTTGGCGCTGCATGTGTGCACATTATATTTTATATTAATATCCAAACAGATTTTAAAAATTTTCTCTCAGCTTCGGAAACCAATGACCTGAGACGTATGTGGATAGAGACTTTTCGGCTTGACAGGGATATTATATCAGTGAATTTTCTACACGTACTTAGAAAACACCCTGTACATTTTTGCCATTCTAAGACTATAACATTTATCTTACTGGCACGGACACTATACCTAATTTATTAAGACAAACAGAATTATAGTGTCCTCGAAATTATACATCAAAAATCATATAGGTGAAGTATTTAAAATAACTAAACTAAAATATAGGTATTTGAAATTATTAGTCATTTTAGCGTTTTTATTAGATTTTTCAAAGGCAGTCCCGACGTGCTTTAAAATTTCATTTTGGTTGATACAATATTCAATCCAATGAGTTATGAAAAATACGATATTATAAATTCCACTGGATAACACTTAAAACGATTATTGGTTGTAATCAAAGGTTATGCTCGTCTAGTATATTATATATATTAATCTATCGTTTCAGTCTAAGCCTCTTATGACCAACTTCATACTGTCTAATTTTTGGTAGTCCGGCTAATTTTATAGTTTCGAATTTTCGTTAGCGCGGCAAACTTCATAATTTCTAATTTTTGATAGTCAGGTCAACTCCATACTGTCGAATTTTCGTTAGCTGTGCGCGCGCAGCTTCCGCTGCCCGCAAAATTTTCACTCTCAGCGCACCAAATGAAATATAGCTACAAAAACTTATTTAAAATAAAATTTAAAATGAAATATGTCTGTATAGCAGACTCTATTGCATACCAATATTATTGTGCACAACATGAACATGTTTCAGGAAGACTATGATAACCTGATAACCTCGAAAGCATTTCGCTTACTGAAAAAGTGCATGAATATAAGGAAATATGCCAACGGAATATATAATATTGATTCTAAAACCGGTTCCAATTTAAGCATGAATAATAAAGATGTCCTTTTTTTGTTTCCTTGTATCGAATAATTCACTCTGTTATGCATAAAAGTTAGTTTATGCATTACATAACAATAAAATAATAAATATTTAAAATTAAGGGGCTGGGAATAACCGAACGCATAATATGGCGTTTATATTAATATCTATTTTAATAGCTAGTTTTATTCTTTAAAAAAACGGTACAGTACGAATAAGACTCGCGCTTTAAAGGTTCAGTATCGTTATAGCAATTTAATATAGTTTACAATCATCGCGTAGGATGTCACCACTTTCGCTTAGTTTCAATGACGCACATATTAACTTATGTAGTTCAAGATCGTATCTTTTTATCATATTGAGTTAGAAGTTTGAATTTTTTACAGGACTATGAAGTTATAGATCTTAGTATGTGGTTTCAATTTCAACTTGATATCTCCACCCGTTCCTGAGAAATAGGATCTTTTCGGAACTATAAAAATGGTACAGTTAAATGCCGTATCTTTTTAATGCATTGAGTTAGAGGTTTATATTTTGTACAGGAATACGGGATTATAGATCTTTACATTTAGTTACACTTTCAACTTAATACCTCTATCCGTTCTTGAGAAATAGGGAAGTTTGTTTTCATGTAACTTATTGGGATACCAACTTTCGTAAATCTTTTGAAAACACGATGTATACAACAATTTTAATTCAATTCGTTTACCAATCAACAAATCAAATTTATTGTTTATTAATTTACTTTACTTTATTCTGAGTCCATTTTTGGTGCTTATTTTGGAACACTTAATTTTCAGTTTCCATAATTAATGTATTAGAAAAAATAAAAGAAACAAAATAGTGGTATAAATATTTTTCAAATAATACATGGATATAAGAAAACTACGTGCCAAAAAGGACTTAAATGGAAAATAAGTGTCAAATAAAGGAAAGAGCGGAAACTTTTCTCGACATACACCTGCGGCCTTTCCTTTGTTAAAAACACCCTCACAACCATTGTTATATCTGAAAAGTAACCAAACAACAGTAGAACTTACATATCTACCAACCAACTAAACAGAAAACGTTCACATTTAGCAAAACTTAACAACAGAAAACTGTTAGGTAAAAAACGGATCTTGGCTTTACGTAAAAAAGAGAAACGTGTACACAGAAAAGGATATCAGAATCGGAAAAAGTTAAGACATCATTCAATGCATACATACAAATGCGTAACCATGGGCGTAGAATATTATTATCTACGTAATCCAATTGTGTAGGCTTTCACGGCTGGCGTTGTTGCAAATCTTCTTGATTTCCGGGCTTGTTCGCCGTGGTCCATTGGTCCATTGGTAGAAATACCAATGGACCACGGCGTACAAGCCCGGAAATCAAGAAAATATCTACGTAATGTTATGAAGAATGCAAAAATACTAACAAATTAAGGCCACATGACTGTAGTTTTAAAATATTCAAGCTGTTCTTAAAAACTATTTCCTGATTGTAAATCAATCAGATAAAACCAGATAAACGCATTTTTTTATAAAAAAACTGGTCAAGTGCGTTCGGACTCGCACACGAAGGGTTCCGTACCACAGTACCTACAATATTTTTTAACTTTATTTTATTTTTATCTGTTGTTATAACGGCCATAGTAATACACAAGATTACTAGAATACTAGAAGGTTAGTTTGAGTCGATTGCTTACTTTCCTGGATGACGGATGACCATGGTTTTTTCACGTGAGACTCTTCCTAACTGTTTAGAAGAAGTTTCCTGTGACGTCAAAAGCCTACCTCCCCCGCCCTCTCTCGCGTATCGTCTAGACCTTTAAACATGTTAACGCCCAACCTTAGTTTGTAGTAATCTTGAGTAATACACACTAAGGCACAGAAATACCTAAACTAATAGCTTTTAACAGTGTTGGATCACTTTCACACAGTTTGTGCTGAGGCCCAGCGGTAAGAGGCGAGGTAGGCAAAAGACATATTGTGGATGTGACCTTCTTTAGCTCTGTCTCGTTCTAATCATCCGCACGTTTCAATTTTTTGGCTGGTGCCACACTACGAGGCTAAAAGATGCTTAGCAAGGGTGCCGCTGTCAATTGATTACTCTAATATTTTGAAGATTTAAAAAACTTTTCCGAAAAAGGAAGAGTCATTTTAGGTTTGTGATGGAACAATTTTGTGAAATAAGTACGAATAAGGTCGTAGTGTGACATTGAAAACCTGTGTTTTTTTGGCACAATTAATGCCAACTTTTTTCTAGTAAATCGTACATAAATTACAAAAGTAGTCCATTAGAGACCTAGATTTGTCCTTAATCTTCCTTATAGAGAAATAATTTTGGCAGAATGTTGACGAATAAGTCTACAATCAGTTGACAGCCGAAGCTCTATTTTTGGCTTAAATTCAGAGCGTTCCGACAGCCTTTAGAGATTCCATCCGATGTCGCTAGTATGCACTATATTGACGTTTATAAAAAAAAAAAAACAATATTTATTAACTTAACTTTATTTTTATTATTTACTGTTATAGCGGCTATGTTAATATACACACTGTATAAAAATTTACTTCTATAATAAATAAATCTACCTATTACGGTTCAAAACATACAATCCTATGACAGATACACGGTCGGACAGGGGAGCCTTAATAATAGGGTTTCCGTTGGCACCCTTTGGATACGGAACCCTAAACCAGCAATATGTCCTGATATAATGCTACACTCTGTATAATTTAACAACTTGAAAAAAATAAATCATGACAACATTTTAAAAATCAAGTATACAAAGCTTCAAACTTCAATCAATATTAAATAAGGATATACATGCTTTCAATCGAGTGTTCTTCAGCTGCGAAAAAATGTTTCGCTTAACTTCCGATCAAAAAAACAATTTGCTATTCTAAATGAGTTGTGGGCGGGAAAACGATTCGTATCTCTAATGACTGGAATACGGAATTTTATTTCCGCTCTTACAGTTGCTGTTACTCTTCAGCTCTTCCGGTACGGAGTTATAAAAAATTCACAAACCTAAATGAGAGCGATTTGTTGATTTGATGAGAAGAGAGAAAGGTTTGAAACCGTAATGATCGAACCATTCAGAAAGAATTCTCTCTTTTTTCAGTATCTGTAATAGGTGATGATTTCATGTGTTTTCGACGACGCGAATGCTTTAGTTTTATGCAGCGTTATATACGTAGTTGCTTACGTAAAAAATATATATAATCAATCATCTGCCAAGTCGGCGAATATATGCTACTGGGAGATTGTACGACGGGAGCAGTTTAGTGGATTCAGTGTGGCAGAAAAATGTGTTATGTGTAGCTGTGCCAGACCAACAAAAAAAAATTGAATGCGATATATAGATAAAATCGACACTGAGTTAGTAAATAAGTCAATTTCAAAGAAGTTTATTGTGAATAACGTTAATATATGTCTAGATAAGGAAAATCTTCTCTGCATTATAACCTCAATAAAAAAGTTCCCACCAATTGGGCGACGGAACCATTCCAACTTAAAAAATATACACATTTGATTATTATAATAAATAAAATAAAATTTCTGGTAAAGCGTGCGGTGACGCGGGTCAGGACTAGTAATAACATGCTATTCATCTGCATGGTTACATAATTGGTTTTGCATTAATCAAAGCATGTTTGCAGCTACCAGTTTATTTTTGACAGATCTTCCAAAACTTGAGGCTCAGAAAAGAAATGTTTTACGAAGCTTTTTTGAAAAAATAAATAGAATAATGAACGACTAGCGGTACCCGTGCGAATAATTCGCACTAAATTCGTTTCTAATTTCTCACACTCTTTATAACTTTCTTCTATTTGTTGTATTACATTACGAAGCTCAGTGACAGTTCAAGAAAATATTTTTCTAAAACTGTCATATAGAGGCGCAAGTATCGAAAACGTTGAGCTGAAGCGCCGCTATACGAAAAGTATATATACGTGAATTTTGCTTAAATATTAAACAAAAAAAAATTACCGACCGTCAATCATGTTGACGTTGTTTCAAATCTAGAACCGTCACATGACAGCATTGCTGCATATACTGAATAAATGTATATTGTTATAATTAATTATTTTGCAAAAACAAAAGCAATAATAGATTTTTTAATTGTTGATACACATAGAGCAAGTAATTATCTATAAAATGATACAAAATTTATGTGCAGTAATTGTGAGGTTTTTTCGAAAAAGGGAGGCAAACATCTTAACCTTAGCGTATTAATATATATGATTCTAAAAAGTACACCATCATTATACAAAAAACATTATAGCTTATATCTCTTCTGCGCATGTGTCGATTTTCCCCAAAAGCAATTGGGCTCTTCATATTTGGTTTCAATCCGCTCGTTCGTTTTACCTGTATCGTCTTCACAGACAAACCGACAAAAAACGCACAGACTTTTTCTAAAAATATGTTTTTTGGATTCAGAGGTTTCAAAACGAAAAAATATTTGAAAAATTTTGAAAAGTGAATTTTGATTTAAATTAGTACTATTCTCCACTAGTAGGTTGGAATGTTAAAATTTTAATAAGAAAGTGAGGAACGGAAGATACTAATTTAGATCAAAATTCACTCTTTAAAATTTTATATTACAAGTTTTTTCCTTACTTGAGATTCTTGAAATGTAAAAAACATGTCAAAATATTTGATTCTCGGCACCATATTGTAATGGGTCATTTTGCGATTTAAAAGTAGCTATTTTATAAGGAGTTGGACAAAAAATGTATTATTTACACTATAAGGCTTGTGGGAAGAAACATATTTCCTTTAAAAGGAATATAGAAGAAGAGTGCGCGCGGCGAAGGGATAATCTTTTCACCATCATTAATTACATATTATCACACAGTAATTAATTACACAACTACCAGCAGACATAGATCTACAAGAGACCGGTGTAGGTTGCATTTAGTCTAAACTCTGTTCGAATGAAAGTCCACTGGAGAGAGAGCGAGAGATTGTAGATTATAGACGCTCAACAGCTGAGATCATCAGCGTTTGTAAGTGCACTGAACAACACTACTAAAATGTTATTATTGAATTTGACAATGGTGAAAAACATCAAATCGATGGCAGACTAACTTTTTTTTAATCATTTTTTGCTCTCCATATCTCGAAGAAGGCTCAACACTACTTGATGAAAAATACAGTTTAAAGAGAAGTATCAATGTCTTGCAAACTTTTATGTGTAACATCTTACCTCTCTGTATGCGGGTAACTTTTTGAATGCAGCAGAAATGCGCTAAGGAAATAAGAAAACCGGGGCGCTATTCAAATATTTAATTTACTCTAATATGATTATTTGATGCGGTCTAAGTTGGCGCATGCCGCTGCAGCGTATTAGAGAAAGAAAAAGGTAGAAAAAGAAATCAGACACAGCTGTCAACCGTACTTTTATAAAAACAGTACGAAATAAATATGTTACATATCATTGGCGACTACCGTAAGACTCGTTATATACATTTTGATTGAGGTCTGCCGGGTACGCAAAAAATATGCAAATATGATAATGGTATAATAATAATCTATACAAATTTCATCAAGTGACAAGCAGAAATCGAGATACTGATGACAAAAAATTAATTAATTTGCCACCAATTTGATGCGTTTCATCATATTCTGCTAATAATAAAAAAAAATGTTGTCTTTGGTGCGGTCTAAGTTGGCACATGCGCTGCAGCGTATTAGAAAAAAAAACGTAGAAAAAGAAAATAGACACAGCTGTCAACCGTACTTTTATAAAAACAGTGTGAAATAAATATGTTACACATCATTGGCGACTACCGAAAGACTCGTTATATACATTTTGATTGAGGTCTGCCAGGTACGCAAAAAATATGCAAATATGATAATGGTATAATAATAATCTATACCATCAAGTAACAAGCAGAATTCGAGATACTGATGACAAAAAATGAATTAATCAATCATCAATTTGATCATCATATTCTGCTAATAAAAAATTGTTGACCAGCAGATTTTTGTACGGTCACAGCTTGGACTAATTGTGAAACGACGTGATATTAACAGCCATTGTAATACCGTTATTGTTTAAGCGGACCTTTTTGTTACCCACTGTACAAGAACCATAATCGTTACAAAAGGGCGAGAGTGTGGGCAAAAGGTGGAGAGATACGAGGTGTAACGTTTACCGTTCCGTTACCTTCGTTGCCTCAAGCTTTCTGCCAATTGCCATAATAATTGGATTACAGCACAAAACGATACGAGTTGATTTATGTCTTTCTAATCTTATTAGCTTTTAATGTTTGATTAGGCGACTGAGGTGTGTTGTACGAAAATGAACTCATAATCCCAACCGCACACCGAGCTGTGCTACCATACTAAACCAAGAAGTTCGAATCAATTTTGAGATATTGATGATCCTATAATCTTTGGTTAGCACAAATTAAGAATTTCAGTCAACTTAAAAAATACTGACATTAGACATATTATAATTAAGTACCTGGGAGACCGAGCTTTGCTCGGACCAATGGAAGGTTTAAAGTTTTTGACATGTAAAAAAGAAAGTTTATGACACGTTATTGAAAAGACATTTAATAATACATCATACATTGTTTTACATTTGATATAGCGCCATCTCACAAAATTTTGAGGTAAGAGTTGATTATAATCCGTCGGCAACAATACAAGTACCACAAAAATTTATGAGATGGCGCTATATAAAATAGTGATAAATAGTGTAAAATTGCGTTTTTACAAGAAATATAACTTTTATTATTAAATATAACTATTATTATTAAATATAACATTATTATTATTATTAGTATTATTATTATTATTATTTTTATTATTATTATTATTATTATTATCGTGTACATGTTGTTGTCAGCTCCTTATGGCTGCTTAAATAAATAAATAAAATTTGGATCGGGAAAGGCTTTTATTATACTTCTTCTTATTATATATAACTATTATTATTAATCACTATAAATATTGCTATTTTACAATTTGGTTTCGATTTGTTAAACGGTGTACTATAATACGAATACAGGACTCGAATACGAAACACACTGTACGTGCGTGTGTTTTTGCATATAGATAATATATCTTTGTGAATAATGTTTGACTAGCATGCCTGAATAAAAACCGACGTGCAGGTAATTAAGTTAATGTTGATTGAATGATTATTATAATAAATATACGAAACAGCTGAGGTACGTTGATGAAATATTTAATATACCTATAATAGATCAAAGAAAACTTACCGATCAAGGTTAAGGTATAATACTAATGAGTGCGTCCCTTTTTTTTCTTCGAACCTATATTTCAAATAGATTATGAAGCATTTTCTTGAGAATTTGCAGGAAAATTAAAAAAATCTCAAAAGTGTGTATTTTTCAATGGAATTTTAAAAACATAGAATTTGTCGCTACCGAAATGACATAAATAATATTCAGTCTATAACTGTGTATCACGCCCACTGGAGTGCAAACCACGAGGAAGATAATATATATATATACACTTAATCTATAGATAAAGAAGTGTGACTGACTTCTTACATCATCATACGGTAGTTTATGCTCAAAATAAATGCAGGTAGGATGACGATTGTAAAACTGAGGAAGACATTATTTTAATCGCTTCAGAAGTAATTAATTATTTTTATTTTACACGTCTTAATATCCGTGTATCCTATTTTATTCCCAATTTAAATAGGATACAAGCTTTGAAGTCATACTCGATCATTAGAACTTCAATATAAATAAATGTGGTGGAAGCGCAGTTATTAATCACTGCACCTCCACCACATATTTTTAAATAACAAAAGCTAGTAATGTAACGCTCTGCGTTGTCCTTCATGAATTAACGTGATGATATATAGCCTAAGCCACTCCTAAAATCCCCGATATAACCAAAATTTAAATCGATTCAGCGGTTTTCACGTAAATTTACAAAATACAGATGTAACAAGCTTTGTTACAACAACCCTCTCTTTCTTTCTCTCTCTCTCTCTCTCTATGATGTAGTATTGCCTAAATTGTTTTTCCTTAGCTACGAGAAAAACTGGAGGTTATTATTAATAACATTCTTAAAAAAATCTTTCGATTACATTTTTAACAAAGGCGAAAAGGAACTTTATTTTATATGAAAGATATTTCGAATGAAACAAATATGATTAAAAACTAAAATAGTAGTTTATGTATCTAGGACGTAATTACGTTTACAACATACGAGTTGTGACATTATGTAGAATCAAGAATTACCGAGTTTTAAGTCACACGGTTCGTAATAGCATTACGTCCGAGATATATGTACTACATTTTTTGAGGGAAAATAGCTAATTTATACTTTATATTCAGTACATTTTTAATATTAACTATTAGGTTGTTGATGGAAATTATTATTTACGCTTACTGTTGTTTTTCATATACTTTTAATGGTAGCTGACAGGTAATTTATGGTTAGATCACTTACGTTAATACTGGTTTACGCACTAGTGTTAAATGGGCCATTTTACGTAATGAGAAATAGTTATTTTATAGAGAATAATTCAAAAACAGTTTTTATATTTAGGTATGGAAAAAAGTAAATGGGATTAAATATAGATATTCCCCGGAACACGCTTCAATTTTTTTTATATAGACAATGGATGACCCACGTCAACTAAAACCGGAATAACTATCGAACCGTTAAATCGATTTTGATAAAACTGATGAAATATTCTATGCTTTAGTGAATGTCTATTCGAAATCGGCCCACCGGTTCGTGACCTTATCGTGTGTAACATACGCTTAAATTTTATTTGTAGTCGAGATGATGCGTCAACAGAAAATGGCGAACGTAAAGTCAACTTACTCTTGATTTACGTTAGTTCTTAAAGACCCTACGATAAAAAAGAAAATAAATTCTTGGAAAATATGCCCTTTGAAAGGCAAAGTTATCACACAGGTTAGTTTTCCCTGCAATATCGTTATACAAAAGGACCAATTTACACAAGTGTATATCTAGCTACCAGAAATCAAACTTTCTTTGTAGTAAGAAAACTCTTGTCCTTTTTGATGTCGCCTCTTTTATATTCAAAAGAGATGCGATTCCTTAAGTGAATCAAAATTATCTTTTCAATTCACTTTGAACATTTTTCATGACTTAAAATGTTCAACGCTCGAATTTACATTAATATGTTCATAATTAGTTTGAAACTACTTCTAAAACTGAATTCACAGCTGGTGGAAGCAAAGTATTTTTTCTTATCCAATGGTGGAAGAAAAGGTATTATTTTTTTACCCTGTTTTTCAACCTGATTAAATTTTTTAGTAACTATACTATCGGTATATATTATTTCTCAAAGATGTTTTGTCGTAGGAAATATCTCCCTTAATACTGTATCAAAATTAATGTTTGATATGCCATTTTGGAGATGACGAAAAATAAGTTAATATCTTAAAATTAATGTTTTCATTAAAAAATTACAGGTTAAAAATTTTAACAATTTCATTATAGAACATAACATTCAGAAAGACCAAATGTCGCCATCTCGTGGCAACCTGTTTATTTTAACAGTTGTCGGTAATATTAAGTGACGTACTGGCTCTGAAGTCTCTGAATAGAATAGATTATATAAGATTATAAAAAATAGCATTCAGAAAAAACAAATGTCATTTGGTGGCAATATTGATTTTCTTACTATTTTTTATTATAAAGTATTTTGAATTGATAACAATTTACATTTATTTATTTATTTCCACCTGTATTACGTAACTGACCACTAACGATGCGAAGTATTCGTACGGATCCGCTAGTATATTATAATTTTAAATAAAGTGTAAATTATGTAAAGCCGTAACAATCGTTGTACAAGGATTACAGGCCAGTTTTATATATCCTTAATTAATAACTATTAAGACTAAAACAACAATCTAGTACATATTATAATCGAACTAGATTGTTCGAATCGATTCATCGGTTCCTTCAATCGTGCAAACATTAGTATGTTCCGTGCATCTGTTCTGTAACATCAAAATTCTGTGCAGAACTTTTCACTTTTCAGAGACTTGCACACGCAACTTTAAAGCACTAACGTACTCCCTTTCGACCATACACTTATGGACTGCTCAAGCTCAGTCGTGAAGCTCAACGAACGTATCAACATACATCGGCCACCGCCAGTTGAACTATCTATATAATTAACTTCCCAGACATTGGGAAATTATTGTGTATTGAAGCCAAATATAGAAAATAAAATTCCTAACAATTTTTTATGTTTCAAGGTCACTACATTGTTATTCTGTATGCGTGCTCATTTCTCGAGAATAAAAAATTATGTCGATTACGCTAAGATGCCAATCGACGTGTAACGCAATGTGACCTGAAAGATTCTTTTTAAAATTGTTCTAGTAGTTCTTTTTGTTTGAACAATACTGCATGAAAGAAAAATTTACCTGAAATCTTGCGACTAAAATATTATGTCGACTGCGTTAGGCTGTCAATCGAAGCATAGTAACGTCAATACGATCCAAAATAAATTTTATCAAAATCGCTTCAGCCGTTTTCAAGCAGACAGACTAACAAAAAAGTAGATTTTACATGAAATTTTGAAAATGAAAAATATTATTTTGTTAGAGTGCCAACCAGAACGTATTACCTCAATAATAACAAAAAAATTACAAAAAAAGTGCATTTTTTCATTTTTTTGAACAATTTTTCTCGGGTCTAAATTGCTAAGATCATACTGGAAAGTTGGTTGTAAAGACCTTACGAATTGCACTTGTAGAGTCCAAATATAGGACCCACCTCGCGGCCTGTTATAATTATGTATTAACAATAGTAAAAATGTTACCACGAGCTCGCGATCGAAAATTTGGGGACTATGGGTTCACTGAACTGTTTTATACTGATACGTTGGTTACGCGTGTACGAAATACGACTTGTACAGTCTCTGAGTGTATGGTCGAAGGCTCTTTCTCTATGCTTCTTTTTTCCACCGTGGACACACAGTCTTAGTACCTACGTGCCACAAACATTCACACACACACACACAACCGGATACAAGAGTGCCGCAAGGCGTAATACTCGTTTTTGTCATGGGTCTTCATCTATTCTCTCCGGATACACACACCTATTTAATCTTATAGATTGGTACTCTATATACTTATCCGCCATCAATCGTGCATAACGCCCTTCTTATTCACTTTCGATATTAACTCGCCTATATTTTCGACGCATAACGAAAATTTCTTTTAAAAGGTTCTTGTCACTATTGATTTATTTTTTTAATAATGACTTATATTAATTATTACATATTAGTAATCAATATAATGTAGAACCTCGATAAGCTAAAAACCTCTGTAAGTTAAAATTTTTTTGAATTTCCTTCTCCTGAAAGCATAAAACCTCCATTACTTAAATCACAAAACCTCGGTAACTTAAACAATTATTCTGAACATCGCCCTCGATAACTTAAAATAATATTTTGGTGACCTACATAAGTTAAAGTATTATCAGTGAGTTGTCATGAGTAAGTATCCAAACAAAAGGCTTTGAGAACTTAATTGATTTTCAATTTAGGCTTTCACTAAATCGCTTTACTGATTTCTTTGTTTAAATAATTGATTGTTTAAATAAATAAATAATTGATTCTAAATGATTAAATGAATAGCTAAAAAATTTATGCAATCTCTATACAATCCACAAAACCTCGGTAAGTTAAAAATTTTACTCTGAAAACCTCTCTAACTTCAACTCTCGATAAGTAAAAAACTCGGTAACTTAAATTTTATAACGTTTTCCTTGGATTTTAACTTATCGAGGTTCTACTGTATTTAGATTCCTGACCGCAAATTTTAATTCACTAATTATTGAAACTCTATTTATAAAAATGGATATTGGTATATCTGTTTGAGATTAATAGAAATCGCCACCATTTGACCGCGAAGTAAATTCCAACAACGCACGTGGTAGCCTTATTTTTTTCATAGTTTCATCTTAAAATTGAAAATTTTACTTATGAATGAAAATAAAAAAATTGGAATTGTTTCGAAAACGGATTAAGCGATTTCGATCATAAGTCATCGTTTGTACAGAAGTTGTAGTTTACTGATAAGAAAAGTCCGCGGTCGATATAATTCAGAGAAAATATCAGGACGGTCGCGTCGTACTGTTTATTATTTAGTGTTGAGTCAGCTTTATTTTTAAAACGTTTTATATTAACATAAAAATGATTTTTCGGGAAAAAGGACTTTATTTATAAGTAAAACACTTAATATTTTATTTTCAGCGACGTTTCGTTCCTTGTTTGGAACTTTATCAAGCTTTAATAACTGTAAATAAATTTTTTTTAAAATACAATTTATAAAATTTACAATTGAAATAACAAATAATAAAATACATACCACACAAATTAAGTCACGTGACTTTGTTTATTTATAGTCAATAAATGTATTAATTTGAACATCAACTGAAAAAACATTTTTCAAAAAAAAAAAAAAAAACGAAATTATTATAAACTTTGTATTAATATTGTTAAACTCAAATTTATATTCACATGTATGTATTATCTTTTATATCTATTTAATCATAACATTTAATAGGTATGTATTTTATTATTTGTTATTTCAATTGTAAATTTTATAAATTGTATTTTAAAAAAAATTTATTTACAGTTATTAAAGCTTGATAAAGTTCCAAACAAGGAACGAAACGTCGCTGAAAATAAAATATTAAGTGTTTTACTTATAAATAAAGTCCTTTTTCCCGAAAAATCATTTTTATATTAATTACCAAGGACAAAACAGAAATAAAGTTTTATATTAACATTTTTATTGTACTTAATGTAGCTTAAAAACATTTTAAAATTTTAATTAAAGCAAAAAAAAGCAAATTTCCAAGAATGGTAATTTATGCAATATATGAGTTTATATTTACGTGTAAAATGAACACTTTTCCCTTTTTATGTTTCAATAAACTGTACAAAATAAGAATAATTGAATAATTTTACATGCAAAATAAAACATAAAAGACACAACGACAACTTTATTTATATTTTATTCTTATTAAGAAAAATATAAAAATCTAGCGACACATCTGTGTTATCTGCTAAAAAGAAAGCATATAGCTTATCAATTTACAATAGAAATGTCTTGTAAGGAAGAAATTAGAGTTTCCTTGTTTCGTAAAATGTATCCCACGGAAAACATAAATGTGAAAAAAGGGCCAAGTTCAATACAAAGAATAAGTGGGTTTCTTGGCTCTGTCGAAAAAAAAAAGAAGTGGGATCTATGTGGCGCCAACTTTTCATTTCGTAAGTTTTTATGTTTTATATTATAAATAAATGGCTCGTGTATGTAAACTTGCCAAGCGAAAACTTGGCACCTTCTTAGATCTCACTTCTTTTTTCCGCACAGCCGGCAAACCCGCTTGTTCTTTATATCGAACCTGACTCTTTTTTGACATTTATGATTTTGGTAGGATTTCGATTCTTTTTGTAAAGATATATTCTTACTTATTCTTAGTGATGAGTAAAATCGCTCTTGGTCTTGCAGATGATGATCTATCAGTTAGTCAGTTAGTCAATGAACGTCCAAAATCGTGATTTTTGAACACCCATATCTTGAAAAGTCTTCCACCCGGACAGTTGTATCGATTTTGATAAAAAATATTGAGTTTAATTTACGATAATACGCTTCGATAGGCACACTTAATAACTTATTCACCAGACTTTGTGTAAAATTCACGTTTTTGTAGTTTTTTACCAAAACAAAAACGGCCTGGCCGATTTTGATAGCATTTCTTTTGGATTAAAATGACGTTTTGATTGACATCCTAAAGATGTTTTTGCAGTATTTGTTTAAACAAAAAAAAACAACTGGTCTGATTTTGAAAAAAAATTCTTGCATTAGTACGCGTCAATTGACACCCCAACGTACTCGATATCATTTTTTAATTTCGGAATTTCATACTAGAAATAAATGACCATGTACGCAGCCACAAATATTGTAAAATATTGTAAAAAATAGAAAACAGGATGACGGGTAATTGGAATAATGAAAATAAATCAATTGTTGATTGCAACGTTTCGTCTTTTTTTTTTCGTTGCAATCAATGAGTGTTTAAATTGATTTATTTTCATTATTCCAATTATCCGTGATCCTGTTGTCTATTATAACATATATCTGGAATTGAACTTTGAAGATTCTAAAAAATATTGTAAAATATTGTAAAAATACTGTGGAAACCTTAATATAACTATATGTTAATAAAAATTACGAACTCTATTTTCGAATCCATTACAAAAACTTCTCAATATAAAAATTGATATTTCTTCGTGAAATTTCAGAATCAGCAATAAAAAAATGGCCAGAAGACGTCATTATTTTTACCGACGTCAAATCAGGCAGACTATGTTTAATAAACAAAAGAAGTTACAGACAGATACGTGCCACTGTATCGAATATATAGATAGCATATAATATTATATAAATAAAACGTTCTCTCTAAGAGCCAGTCGAATATTACTTTTTGATTGGCCTGTGACGCATAACGTACTGTCAACAAGATGAAAAGAAAAAGACGGAAAAATAATTATACTTAAGTATTATATACGCGTTTTTTCTCAGAAAGTTTCCCTCGTTTTTTCCGTAACAGCAATACGAAATAATAATAATTATATAAAAAAGTATAAACATGAATGTCAGAGGTGGACGTCAAGTTAATAAAAAAATACACAAAAAGAACTATCATCGCTTAAAATTAAATATTTAATCCAAATTGAAAAAAATGTATTTTATAATAAGTTTTTTATTTAATCACGGGAAATTGGACAATTGAATTTTAATATAGATAAACTAAATTAAAAAAAAAACTTATTAATTATAATGGACGTGAACAATATTGAGAGTATTTTATAATAAAATTTTATTTACATACTAAATTATTATTTAAGTTGAAAAATAGCGCACAAAATGTTAATTTCTACGGCAAATGTTTAATAATATTGTCACAGAATACAGAATTCTTAACAAAACTATAAACACAATTAGTAGTTTAGGCAATTAAATATGAATGTGTAAAAAAGCATCGAAAATAAGCTTTTTATCAATTACTTCAAAAAAACAGACAGACAAATTTTAGCTTAAAGTGCGACTCGTTCTACTGCCTTATTACAAAGGGTTTATTGGCAATGTATTGAAACAATATTCAGTTCATTCTGGAAAATATTTTTTCGTTTTTATTACTCCATGAAAAAAATGAATATTTCTTGCGAAATATTAACAGTATATGTAATATTTTTTCATATTGCAGTCAAACCTACGTTACGTTGAAAAATTCTCTGGGGAAGCTTCTTTTTTTTTGCTTTTATAAGACCTTATGTTTTTTCCATACAACTATCTCAGCATTTTAATAATAAAGGTTTGAAAACTGTATATAAAACAAAAACATACCGACAAAAATAGTATATTCACAAAAGAAACTTCGAGATCTGTTAAATTCAGACTGTGCTATTCAACTTGAATTTTGCCAAAAGCATTTTTGCCATCTTTTAATAAAATCCATTCACATAAAATCGTTTTATATAGAACTAACTATTAAACCAGGCGTTGTCCGTGACGCCATGATATTAGAGTGACTATTGTAAAGAGTGTGGCCGATGCATCCGATGGTCGCCATACTGAGCCGCGAGTGGTGGACATTGCGTATGCGGCGCCTGCGCGGTCACTATACAGAAGCAGCCAACAGCTCTACAGTGCGTATAAAATGGCTCAGTCAATTTGTGTTCCGGCCAGGTCACGTTACTATAGTCACTCTACAAGACATAGCTTGAGTTTCAAATATCAAAATAAAGTGACAGCAGCTGATATTTCTGGTATGTAGTTTTTAGTATTCATTTATTGAAAAAAGTCAAACATAGAAAATTTACATTAAAACGTGGAATAAATGGCTGTGTACAAATTACGTGGAAAGCTATTTGAATATCCGCTTCTTTTAAGACTCCGGACGCTGCAGCTTAAACTGAAAGATGTTTTTTTGCACTACCCCCTATAAAATAGCTGTTTTACATGCATGTATACAGGCCTGTAAAGTAGTTCATTACGCATTAGTGGTGTAGTGAAAAACGTAAGTATACGCAAACTAACCAATTCAATAGTAATTTTCATAAAAAATCAGCTGCAATTAGAAGTATATGTGAAACAACAGTAAGCACGACTTGGTATTTTCATTGATAACAAACGTGAAATTTGTTTCACAAGCGAACTGTCAAAAATGTTAAAACTATACTGAATATGAAGTGAAAATCAGCTTTTTATAGGAAGTATGTACAAAAAATACCATACTGTATCTCGTAGGTAATGATATAACAACTGTTAAAAGTCGCTTGCGCTCGTTTTTAACATGTCACACCCTTTCGAAATATACATCATTACGCAACTAGATATACAATTTATTATTTCATTACTTTCACGAAAAAAGTGCGGATAACTGGCAATCTATAAACTTATACTCAAAAGTAATAAATATTGGATTTGCAACTATGCTGGTTTTTATGTTCTAATAAAATTTTAACTTTATTATAAAGTATATTTATATTCAAAATTGTGAATATGGGTTTAAAAATATTGTATAGCTTTATAACATTAAAGCTAATAATGTTATAGTCTAAAGTACTTTTAATTTTATGACAATTTTTTTAAAGACGCACACTAAAAATAAACTAAAGAAGAAACAATTAAAAATATGCTTTTTTCACACAATGTTATTTTCTATTATAAATCATGAAATTAATTGCCCTTTTCTTTTGTTTAAGTTCTTTGTGTAGTTTTTTTTTATATAATCTTTTCAAATAATAGCACGAACAGAAAACAAATTCTGCAATCGATATTAATAGTAGTTATACTTTGATTTCAGCCAAAATATTAAGTTTACATTTTAAATGTCTTCATTTGATTTACATTGAATTCAAACTAAAGAATGATGACCTCAGATGTTGAGCGTCTATAATCTACAATCTTTCTCCCAAACTAAAGAAAATAGTAGGAACTCGGAAATCTACGTGTCAACGGTTTTAAAGTTGTTATCTTGAAAAAAATATATTACTTCTGTAATATTTTTTGCATATTCTCTATAAAATAGCTGCTTTTCATGCCTGTAAAGCGATCCTAAATTAATCGTTGAAGACTAGTGCTGTAAAGTAATTTTCAAAAATAATTTACTAATGTAACAGGCAGCACAAAATATGAAATGTCAAAAAATGTTGAAAGTATACTGCAAATGAAGTGAAAATCAGCTATATTATAGAGGATAGGAGCAAAAATTGTAGTAAATATCTCGAACGTGATGATATTTTTGTTCATATGACTAACAAAACTCATTGGACCTCGTTTCAACATATTGTCACTTATTAAAATAAAATAAGTTTCATCACATTTTAGTTTATATTTCGTCCGCAAATGAAGTTGTACTCGTAAGTGACATTATGTTAAAACGAGGTTTGCGAGTCACTCGAATAATAGCATCATTATATACAAGATACAATATACTTACTATATTTTTTGCAAATAGTTTTCGTAAACAACCTAAATAGAATGCAAATGAGTACACATACCGCTGACAAAAATATTAAAGACAAGCTTTTATTATGACGTGAAAATCAGATATTTTAATTGTAGGAGGTATACGTGCAACAAATGTTGTGTGTATCTCGAACGTAATGCTCTTATGTCTGCATTTACGTTCTATAGATACATAAACTAGTTTATCTATTTGGCCCTAATTCATTTAAGAATTAAAATCTTACAATGTGATACGTTTTGCAACGCATAAAAGAGACACTAAAAATGCCCCGTTGATAAAATTCTGGCATCCATATATTTTTTGCACACAAACTTAAGTTCGTAGGTTATTTTCAATGCATAACAATGAGCATGTTTTAAAGGTAAATACACACAATAGATCGCTGGTAAAGTTCAGAACTATGATTCTTTAAATATGTTTTGTAAAAGCATGTAATTTTATCTAAAACTGATTCAAATAGGAACATTTTTATTCTAGTTATAGAATACGAATTATTATTAAGCGATAGTAACACCAACAATATCACGCTAGCAGTGGTGGATTTACCAGCAGGCTGAGTAGGCTGAAGCCTAGGGCGGCAGATTTTAAGGGGCGGCAAATTTGGTCCAAAAAATTTTGTCTTACAGAAATAAAAAAAAAACATTATTATATACCTACATAATATAGAGAAAACGAGTTTCGAAAATTTAACAAAAATTTCAATATTTTAGTACTGTACAGTATACTGAATACTCTAACGCCTGTACATAAGAAAAATTACTAAACGCTCTATAAAATATACTTTTGTGATCATGAATTTTTAAAAATTGACACTTTCACTTGCGATTAAGTTGAAAAGCATTGACTTTCAGAAAAAACTTTATAGAGCAAAAGTTGCTTATAATTAGTCAATCAATTACCGGGCTTATTTTCAATGAAACATTTTTCATCCCCGAAAAGGGGTGGCATCCATCTGCAGGGCAAAAGCATCCCTAAATTCTAATTTGTATAAAAATCGGTGCTGTTTGGCAAAATTATGAGGGGAAATGGTCGTTGACTGGACTAGTACTTGCGTAGTCGTTTTTGTAATTTTATTAATATGGTCGCGAACTAACGTATCGAATTTCAGAGGTCAGTAGGGGCAGCAAAAATTTAATAGCCTACTGGCGACAAATTTGTAAATCCGCCACTGCGCGCTAGTGTGTAAAGCAAAATAAACATTTCCATAGGAAAAAAACCAACGCATCTACATATTAGAAATGAACTTGCTCAAACCTGAACTGTTAGATTTTGAAACTTGTGTGCGAAAATCATTCTTTAGGTCTTTCTGAATTTAAATCATCAATTGAAATAAATCCACCGGATTTTTCATACGGGATGCAACCCAGCGCCAGGAGAAAAAAACCCGAGTCGCAGTGCCAAAACCCTGCCGACAATATAGTGTATTTTCTAATACAGGTATTGTGGCTTTATTAAATGAATTAAGTTTGTTTTTGGACAAAATAAAAAAAAAATTGAACCCCTTAATACACCCCTTACAATAATAATTTTATTAGTTGAAATATTGTTATCAATCCAACATCTGCACCAAATTAAATACGACCTTCAGTAAGTAAATTCGTATACGCAAACTAATGTTTTCATAAAATTTGTAAGTCCGGTCCTGTCGGGCCGATTTGCTTATAATTTTAGGGGCACTTTTTAATTGCTACTAAAGGGTTAAATTTCAATTTTGAAACGATTCTGAGAATTTTTTCGGTATTTTTGGGACCAAAAACTTTTTCCAACCCCTAAAAACCACCCTTAAAATGACCCGATTGGGCCCATTTTAAATAAGCTTCGTGCGGTGATGGATTCCAACATGTATGCCAAATTTCGTTAAAATGAATTACCTCCTTCGAAAGTTATTGCCCGCACATATAAATATATATATATATATATACGTATATATATATATATATATATACACATATATATATAAACATTTTTAAAAATGGTGCCGAAGTGTTTAGGAGGTTATGAAACGTCGAGAAATTTTGGTCAGACCCCTAGGTCCCGCCATCCGACCGACGCCAATAGTGTATGTTGCCATATGGCAAATACACTAATAAAGGACATTGAGGTTATTACCAAGCCCTCAAAAAATTCCTATTAGAAATGTCTTTTTATAGTATAAATAACTATCTTCTCTATAACACAATGTGTATTTGACAAACCAAGCATCACTTTGTAGATTTTTGGCAATAAACGTATTATTATCCATATATCCATCTTCTGTGATTCAACATTTTGAAGCAGTGTTATATAATCATCAAACTTATTATATAGCGAATAAACTTTTACCGTTTTTTTTCAAATAATAGCAGAATGAGCTTTCCTTGAGTTATTTCATTTCATGAACAAAGTAAAGTTTTATACCCTAGCACAGTTAGTGCACATCAGAAGCATATTTTTTAAATCGATTTAGCTATCGCGTACATCGCAGCCTCTTTTATAGAACAATTTGTATGTCATATACGTATTTGAATTATAATAAACTCAAAAATTCTATGGCGTTTTATACATTCTCGGCATTTCTTTGACAGCCGAAACTACAGATAACACACAAATCATCAGACTTGTGACAAATACTTTTTAAAAGTATTTAAATACAAATACAAATACTTTTGTTCCTAGAGTATTTGAAATACAAATACTTTTGGGTCATGTCTACGAAAATATTTTTGAGCAATAATTATTTATTAATTATATAAGCGAGTACGAAAGATCAACTAAATAAAAAAGTATTGTTAGGCAAGTAGGTATTTATTTGTAAAAAATACTTTCTTTTAAGTATTTAAATACAAATACAAATATGGATAAAATGTTAAAAATACTTGATTTTAAGTACTTAAATACAAACATATACTTAACTGATAATTTCTTAATTGGAAATTACATTGCATTATTATTTTAATAATAAGAATTGTTTGAATAATTTATATGTAATTATATATATAATGTTGACTTGAATTATTCATTAAACATTTATAGCTACAAAAAATTATGTTAAGTATTTGAAAAAGTATTTGCAAAATCAAATAAAATATCAAAAAAAAATGTTTTTAGATACAAATGCAAATACTTTTATTGAAAAGTATTTAAAATACAAATACTAGAAAAGTATTTGTATTTTGAAATACTTTTACTTAAATACTTCACAAGTCTGCAAAACATATATATTATTTTAAACCTTTCCGGCTTATATTAAATTCCTACTTAAGGGTTAAGTGGAGCTAGAGATCCCTTTAGGCGGAGCATTATGGTACGTTAGCGAGATGGTTAACAAATATAAATCAAGAAAGAATTTTTATTTTTCAAAACATGTTTTCAAATAACTCACCGAGTTTTTAAATGAATCGATGTTCTATTTAAATAAATAAATTCGTGGTATGCGTATAGGTTCAGAATAACTATAAAAAGGGGATGAGGTGTGAAAAAAATGGCAACTTATCAATTTATATTCATTCATAATATAATAAGAATGTGTTTAAAGGTTTCTAGGTTATATCTCATAACTCATTACGCTATCACAACAGGAAACTGTCATTCTCAGACAACACCAATTAATTTCGGTGAGTAATTTCATAGCATATGTTGAATAAGACATGCGAAAAAAATATCTTGTTCTATGTATGTTTAAAAAAAGAAGCATCAACATATCATGTTCGCTTTTATTTTTCAGTAATCAAACTTACTGAACTGAAATTTCCGGTTGACTATTTTTCGTCTTCTAGAAATAGAATACAATTTTGTTTATACGAACCAAGGTTAGTCGAGTAGAGGTTGCCTCGTTCTGTTGGATAGTAGTGGGTGGACGGCGTTATCCGGCAGCCTATCAAATGTTTGCGAGGGAACGGCTGTTGTCATCAAAATTCATCAAATAGTTTTTAAACTGAATCCGTTCAACCAAACATCCATTATTACATACATACGAAGAATTTTATATAACAGATATAGACAAAATAATTTTAGCGAGCATTTTATCTTTTATTATTTTTATTCTTCGCAATTTTACCTGAGTTTTTCGTTTCCCGTTTTTCATATAAACGTTAAATTAAAAAAAAAAAACTCGGGTCGCAGTGCCAAACCCTGCCGACAATACAGTACGTCTATGGCTGTTCTTGAACAAAATAAAAAATTCAACCCCTTAACCCTCAAGAGAAGCACTACAATGTTTTTGGAAAACAATAGTATTCTTAACACGATAGAAAAAATCAACGTAACTATTTATGAGAGAGAAACACTTTTAATTCACCTCCGGGTATCCCATACCCAGTACTTTTTTTTTTGCGGAGGTGAGGAAATCCATCATGGACACCCGTTGGTGCTCCAACGGGTAGTGCCAGACTCCTACTGGCTAAAACCTCACCCCCTTATCGTCACGCCTTTCATGCCGGAACCACCATACCCAGTACTGCTCTTGAGGGTTTTAATATTCATAAAATTTTTCCGTTGCTTTTGGGCCCCAAAACCATTTTCAACCCCTAAATACATCCCTTAGAATGATTTTATTAAACCCGTTGTAAACATGTTTCGTGTGGTAATAGATTCCAACATGTGGGTCAAATTTAGGTAAAGTCGTTTAACTATTTCGAAAGTTATTGCACACACACCACATTTCCAAAAATGGTGTTCCCGCAGGCCCTGATTAACCCTTAGGATAATTAGGCTGCAGCCTAGGGCGCGAGGATCGGAGGGGGCGCGCTAAAATCGTATCTTCGCATGCACTAATCTAGCATCACTGCATCTACCCTACATATTTCAACTAGACCGAGACAAAACACTAAAACTAAATGCGCTTGAGAGTCCATGATTTTAACAATAATAATTAGCCTAGGGCGGTCAGAACCCTTGATCAGTCGCTGGGTTCCCGCCATTCGACCGACGCCAGTAGTGTATATGCTGTATGGCAAATACAGTAAAAAAACTAACGACTTCTGACAGAATGTGCATAGCTGTTCTGTAGAACGGAAGTATGAAGCATGTTTTCAAATTAACTAAGGTATGTCACTTCCCTAACGTGGCATTTCTCTGAAAATTATATACCATACAGAAATTATTTCCGTAATTATGTGAAACTTTCAGTCTATGCTCGGAACGTACATTACATATGTATATTACAAAGTTATGTTGATATAAACACGACGGACATGATAATGTCCATATTGTACCAGTTACTATATCACGTGGTACATATTTGGTATGCACAATATGGACATGTTTCCCTCCAACTTTAAAATTAAGTCAACGAGAACTCGTCAATTAAATATGAATTCCACCAAAAAGTTTCGTACATACTACATTATTTATTTATTAGTGTACTTATTTTCCATACGGCACATTCACTATGGGCGTCGGATGGCGGGACCTAGGGGTCGGGCCAAAATTTCTCGATTGTTGATTTTAATGAAATTTGACCCACATGTTGTAAATCATCAACCCACGAAGCCTATTTAAAATGGGCTTAGTCGCACCATTTTAAGCGGTGTATTTAAGGGTTCGATAGGACTGGATCTATAAATTGTAAAAAAGCACAAGTTGTCGAAAAATTACAAGATTTGGGGGTCCTGCATAATATGTAAAATTATAATAACAGATTGTAATTCAGTATGCTACACTCACCTCGATTTTTTGCCACTTTCCGACAAATGAGTTGCAAATTTGGGAAGATGAACTTTGTCTGAAAATTAATAAAAACATAATTAATAAATTCATCAGTTCACATCAAAACAAATTAATAAATGATAATACTGTCACGAGTATTTTTACAATTAAGTGTTAAAATAATTAAACAATTATTGATATGCAACGTTTCGTCTTTTTATTAAAACTTTTTTAAGCAACTCAAGTCAATTGACTAATAACTTAATAATTATATGGTACATAAAGTGAATGATAAACTAAATTTACAAAAATATTTTTCTTATAATGTAAGAAAAATTTGTTTGATGTTTAAAAAAAATTATTTAAAACAAAAAAAAAATTCTTACATTTTCGATAATTATAAAAATAATATTTTTGTAATATTAGTTTACTATTAATTTCATGTACCATATATTTATTATGCTGTGCATCCGTAAAAAGTCAAACACACCGTATAACAAATATATATGTCCGTTGTTCATGATATAACATCGAAAAATAAAAAAAAAACAAATACATTTATGTAAAAGCTGCGAAATAGGTAGTACGTTAAATTTTTATTTCGACGTATTAAAAATCACATTTTATCAAAACAACGCGAAAATACATTTTAACAATTAAGTAAAATCACTTGTTTAAAATCGACGAAGCATTAATTGCTACCATTTTTTAATAAACAATGAACTTTTTATGCTGTCCACGTTTAAAGGTAATTCATAAGCTTTTCTGAATTGATTCAAATTTTTTTCAACGAATTTCAGTTTCATTTTATTACAAATTTGTATTTAGTTTATTTACGATGAGTTGCAGGAAGCATTGTCAAAAAGACTTGATTTGACAATGACCTTGATTGTGATCATACAATTACAGTTTTTATACTTGCAGGAGCATTATAATGTCGTTATGAAACTTTCTGGCATATATAACATTAGATTGTACTTACACAGAAACAAATAATTGATTTACATTAAACTAAATTTTAATGAATGCGTAAAAAGTAGATTCGAAGTGGAAATTGTACAAAAAACTTTCCAAGACTAAATAGAAGATAGCGTATATAATTTACAGTCTAATGAAGCAATTTCTTGACCAATGAAGTGTTCATAAAAGAGGGATTTTACTGTACGTAAACAACTTTATCTATACTAATATTATAAAGAGGAAAGATTTGTATTTTTATGTGTGTGTATGTTTGTAATGAATAAACTCAAAAACTACTGTGCCGATTTAAAAAATTCTTTCACCATTAGAAAACTACATTCACCCTGAGTAACATAGGCTATATTTATTGCTAGAAAATATTAGGGATCCTTACTAAAACTTTAGTAACGTAGCCCAAGGTGTAAAAAAATGCCATAAAACATCTTTCGTCGCATGCGCTGCGAAAACTATTGATGATAGAACAAAAGTATGTTCTACAATATTAAAGAACATATCAATAACTACAAAAAACTTCGCAATACTATATGTCCAACTACTATCATTATGTCACAATAACCACTTTTTACATTTTAATAATCTATATAGTAATCTATATAGATAAAAGACGATGTATATGTAATCTATGGACTCCATTTTGATGAAATTTTCAGACAATCTTTAGATTAGCCCAGCGGGTGATCTTCTGAAGTTTGGTAGCGATCGGATCAACAGAATTTTTTAAATTTCTTTTTGGGAAATAAGATTTTTTATCGATTTTTGAACATTCACAAATAAAAGTGATTGAATTCGCGCAAATTCAACACGTTGAGAATTTAACCCATATATGCGCAAAACTTTTTTCATCACCCATTCTTATTTTCACATATGGCATATATTATAGACCCTAAAAAACAGCTGTAATGGTAATTTGTAATTTTCAGTTCTGAAAGTAGGTTTTTTTCAGTGTGTCGAAAACGACCCCTTGCGCATATTATATGGTCGTATAGTATGGGCTTATTAGAAATAAGTTGGTATCAGAGACACGAAAACGACCCAATGCGCATATATGGGTTAATGTAAATGATTCTCATCTTTTATATCCTATATATTACATTTACACCCGGGCGAAGCCGGACTGGGCCGCTAATATATTATAAGAAAAGAGCTGATGACCTTGAAACGGTTGAACCTTTTTTGATAAAACATGTCTACGAACCACCGCTAAAAACCTGCTTTCAAATCAAAAAACCGCATCCAAATCGGTTCGCCCGTTTAAGAGCTACGGTGCCACAGACAGACAGACACATATAGCGGTCAAACTTTTAAAACACCCCTCTTTTTGCGTCGGGGGTTAAAAATGAATTCATGAGTCGTCCGTCCGCAGACAGGCATTGCAGATAACAAGAAAGCCGTAGTTCTAGACGCGGGCGTGAGGCGTCACCGTAATCAATACGTTTAATGAACCAGCCACGCTATATTAATTAAAATCCAGTTTCATTATTATTATATGGCTGAGGCTAGCAAATACACACCGAACGCTGCATATTGTACATATAGAGTGTCAACTCGATTACAGAACACGTCGTGTTGTATTAGCTTTGGTCAATATGTAATTACGAAATTGTCACTTGTGATATGATAGGGGCGCGTCAAAATCAATCCACTCAAATAACAGGATCTGTACCGGTAATTACGTTTCTTTTATGGTGAGAGCTTTGACCGAAACCATTAGTCGATTAGAAAAATACAAAAAAAAAACGTAGTCCATACAATGATTACAGTACAAATAAATCATTATGCAACAATGTTATACTAAAATTGTGAAGTGGTTTTAAGGCTGTCGGAACGCTCTGAATTTAAGTCAGAAATAGAGCTTCGGCTGTCAACTGATTGTAGACTGATTCGTCAACATTCTGCAAAAATTCTTTCTCTATAAGGAAGAGAAAGGACAAATCTAGGTCTCTAATGGACTACTTTTGTAATTTATGCACGATTTACTAGAAAAAAATTAATTGTGCTAAAAAAACACACGTTTTCAATGTCACAATATGACCTTATTCGTACTTATTTCACAAAAATGTTCCATCACAAACCTAAAGTGACTCTTCCTTTTTCGGAAAAGTTTTTTAAATCTTCAAAATATTTCCAAAAATTAGAGTAATCAGTTGACAGCGGCACCCTTGCAATAAAATTTTTTAGCTTCGTCGTTGGCACTAGCCAAAAAATGAAACGTGCGGATGATTTAAGCGAGACAGAGCTAAAGAAGGCCACACCCACAATATGTCTTTTGCCTACCTCGCCCCTTACCGCTGTGTCTCAGCACAAACAAAATTCGGAGCGTTCCGACAGCCTTAATGCGTCGTATGTTGTAAAGCGACGTAAGTTAATTAGCGACCCTGGGGAAACTTAGATACTTTTCTGAAGTATCTTCTGCATCAGGTCTAATTCGTGAAATATCAAGAAGCAACGAACAAATAAAAATGAAATCGATTCAAAACGACTACCTAATTAATTCCGCTTTTTAAAATAATCTCTATCTATATATATATAGAAAAAGGACGAATAAAACTCGAACGGTTTTAAAGTTATACTTCTTTTGGCATATTGAGAGTAAAATTTTAGTAGGCAAGGGAAGTTGCGCGCGCATAGCTTACGAAAACTCGACAGTATCAAGTTGGCCATACGAGGCTCAGACTGAAATGACAGATGAACGAAATCATTGCACTTTCTGTCATCTGGAAACTATATAATATCATATTTTTGATTACTCAATAAGTTGATTATCAAAGTAAAAACGAAAATAAAATTTTAAAAGTAAATTTATATTAAAATATTATTCTCAAACTTATTTATTTCAATAAATTATTTGAATGGATATTAAAAATTACTTTTTAATCACGCCCAAAGAAGTATAACTTCAAATGCGCGAACATACGCACAAGAACCCCTTTTTTTATACATTCAGTATGCATTACTAACATAGGAATCGTATTTTGAACTGCACTGGTTCCAATCTGAAAATCCACTTATGAATACCAGTTTTAAAAAACATTTAATATTTTGATTAGCATAAAATCTGTTTTAAGATTTTCGAAGTAAAACTTCTTTAAGTGCGTTTTGTGAATTTTACGAAGAAGCAACGCGTGAGTTGCCGTCATATAGTGTATAATATAAATTATGTATGCACGTAGCTTAGTATTGTATTTTCAGTCTGAGAGCCGGAAGTAACTGAAGTAATACTTTTCGGAATCTTGGTTACGGATAATCCTTGTCGCTAACAATATATGTATTATTAACACGTTTTATTTTATTCGCGCATACAGGTTACATGCACACTTTCTTCTAGATTAAAAAATATTTTTTCAAAAGATTCCACTTATTATAATCAAAAAATAAACATTACTTAAAAAAATAGTAGGAAGATCCAAAGGGAGCTCCCGTACTAGATTTTGTTTACAGTGTAAGAACTAATATAAGCGCTTACTTTAAATAAACGAAAACATCAAAATTTAGTAATGAATTGTTTTCTCAAAATGTAAGCATAAGATAATTTTTTTTTTAGAATCTTATTAATAACAACTTTCAATTTTCCTCGTAGCTACGGAAAGCAACTAAAAAAATATTATATTATAGAGAGAGGGGGTGAATGTAACAATAATAATAACAGTATTAATAATTATTTCAGTTTAATTATGCATGTTCAAATAAATTTAAATATTTGATAAAAAAAAATTTTCATCAATTATCAATTTCTGTTCAGTTCGGCACCGTGCATGCGATATTCAGCTCTTGGATAATAATACGTATTTAATTGGTAGATAATTAACAAATTCCCGCTGACTAATGACGTATGCTTTCTCTCTTTCTCTTCCATTCTTTACCATTCTTGGTCTCTAAGCAAATATATCACAGCCTTACCCGTTTATGCAAATTTTAATTAAATGACCTAGCCGCTGTTTTGTTATGTAGGTACACATAATTTTATTTCTATATTTTTATCTTTTAATTTTGTTTATACTTTATTGTAGTTAATTTTACGACTACCTATATATATGCACATAAATTTTTCTGTGAGCTCACAACATGGCCTTTCTGGATTATCCTTAGTAGTGTCCGGAGACAAAAGTTGCCTAAAACGTCATTTTTGAACAATGTATAAAAATCCACCGGCTAGCTATAAGATAATCTCTTAAAATGTAAACTTGTTTTTAGTCGTGTAGTGCTAAAAAAAGGCATCTTTGTTTAGTTTTTATTTCGCTCTGTAACCGTTCGTTTACATGTGGTAGAAGGACGGGTATTCATCCGTTCCCTAAAAGTTATAAAATATAGTTTCAAGAACCTTACACCAAATATTTAAAATAAAGATTAGTGATAATAAGCTCGGAAAACCGTACCAATTGATGATCTTCAAAAACAAATATCAAATTTAAAAAAAATATATAATGAGCCTCACCCTAATAAGCTCACATAAGAAGTTTAACTTCTTTAGTTTTTGATATTATAAATACGGCGAAATTATTACACATTTTACGAGGGCACTTTGATGTTTATTTTATGTGAAAATTCTCACATGGACAGGTCAATACATTCATACCACAGTTTTATTTTCATACTATAATCTACAGAAAAAACAATTTTAATATGAATTGTCTGTAGTATATCAACATCATAACCTCACATTATGTGACGTTTCAACATAAACTTGTGTTTAATCCGAAAATATTTCTTATATCTGAAAATAGAGAATATGATATTTAATATTTTCCTTTCTGAATTTACATGAAATATATGAGTTCCTACCGTTTGTACGTCAAATTACAGAAATTATTTTGTACTTCAATTGTTCGTAATTTTAAACGTCAGATTCAAGCCGTTTATCCTTGTCTTACCATTTTGCGAATCAAAATTCAACACACTATAAGCTTCTAGTTTATTGATTTGATAGTAGGCATTTCCAATTAACAAAAGAAATCTTAACTGACAAATAGAACTATCATTCAGAGGTAAACAATTAGAAACAATACAAGTGAGTGTGTTCGTGTGTGCGTAATCATAGAGATATGAAATTTTATAGAGTACGCATAATAAATAAAAGGTAAAAATGTTTTTAAAAAATGTTGCGCGGCAGAAGTTATACTTCTTTGGCATGATCGCGATAATTGATATTTACATCTTTAAAGTTCAATTCCAGATATATGTTATAATAGAAAACAGTATCATTATATGAATGTTAATTTTTGTAAAAAAATTTTTTAGAGCTTGAAAAAGTCTTAACTAAAGAAAAGACGAAACGTTGCAATCAATGAGTCGGTCGAAAGTGCGTTTATTATCAAATTTTTAATTATTATAAAAAACTACGTTCCAGCAGGTTATTCTTGATTTTTGTTTCTTAAATCAGCGCTTTTTTCGGATATTCACAATGCACTGGATTTTTTCTGTCTTTTTCTAGTTTACTTAATTTTCTAAGATGCAAATGTTACCTAGTCCGCTGTTATAGATGTTAAACTTTCTGCCTTAATAAATATTTTTTTTCTTGGGAACCAAAGAATTCTAACGAGGACTTAACCTCAAAACTTGCCTGATGAAGTTGGAAAATAAATAAAGGCCAACGAAACGTTGCAAATTTATATAAGTTAAATCTTATTAATTCTGTTCAAGTTCCTAAGAAAAAATGTATGTACTATAATATTTATAAAATAGATGAGACCCAAGATTTAAATTTCTGCCTTAAAATCGAAGGGTATAAATCGACAGGGTATAAAGAAAACATGTTAACTTTAATGAGCAATCCACAAATCCGGGCGAAGCCGGTCCGAGCCGCTAGTCTCTATATAATTGTTACTTCCATAGATGCACATTGCACGTGTGAGAGAGTGGACGGCAGTGGGCAGGAAGAGGTTATGCGCGGGACATAGATAACCGACCGACCCTAATAAATTAGTTTCGAAGTGGAACAAACATCTATTTACCCTTGTTACTTCAAGTGCCACAACAGCATAGTGGTAGACAGTCGGCGTTCGGGGAGACGAAAACACGTCCCCTTTGATTAGACCTCTTGGAGTGAACGTGTGCCACTTGCCTCTTATCGAACACTACCGAAATACAATTAGTTGTTTCATAATATGGCTTTCTCTAATATAGTGCCAACTCAGATGGGACGTAGAAGATGTGTAGAAAATGGGTATATATCGAACTTAGTTTCTGATTTATCGTATTGCATGAACTTTGACTCCTTCGATATTCCCAGATATGTAATTATTTAATGCAATATTATGCTCTTTAATATACGATATAACAAAGCTGAAGGGAACTAGAAAATATTCGTTAAACCAAGTAATTCGTTATAATAAAGTTTGTTCTATATAGAGGTTAGGTTGGCCTAAGATTCGTTTTAACAAGGTAAGAAAAATGTTCTTCTGAAAACTTATCTTTAAACTTTAAAACTGTGGCCAGTGTAGGTACTTGCAGGAATTTCGAACTCTTTAGCGACGTCTAATTTTTCCTTTGTAGGATTCTATTCTACTTTCTTAATGATTTTTCGTTTCTCTGCTACAGTTAAGGAACACCTTTTTCGTTTCTCACTCACTGCAAATTTTTTACTAACAACAGTGACCAACAACAGGACTTACATTACTTTACATCAAACAACAATGATTGTCTTACGATAAATTTAACGTGTGTGAACTTTTCGAGGCATGAATTGTTGTTGTTGTTGTGGATTTGTACGTGATTGATTGGTAGCATAGGTACGTTATGTAAAGGTTATAATAAGTTGTCAAAAATCGTTAAATAGAGGTAAATTATAATTTCTATTAATATTCTGCAATGATTTAAAATTCGTTATAAAGAGGTTTTTGACAAAAAGTATTCGTAATGTAAAGGTATATTTTGCATTAACTCTTACAACAGTTGTAGGGGATTTCGAAAAATGTGTTAAATTGAGGAAATCGTTATATTGAGGTTCGTTACATTAAGGTTATACTGTACAAACAAAATAAAAATAAAAGCATTTTGAAAACGCTAACAACAAAGGGCTGTATTTCCGAAAGCATGCAACTTTGCAAACAGATAAATTAAGCTCAATCGATCTAATATTGTTTCAAAATTCTACTATAAAACGTCTTTATATAGGGACACTGTAGTTCAAACTAAGTTTAGGCACTTTATCGAGGTGCGTTTAAAATTCCAAATTTATCACCATAAATAATCTGTATTTGATGGATACGGATGTTGATTAAACATCAAACAATAATATATTAAACACTACCACTGCGTTGTCGTCAGACAACCAGATTTATAGGCTATTACCGACTACATAAATCATGTTTCCGATTTTTTAAATTAACCACGCTCCACACATTTTATTATCTTTTTGAATTATCGTTTATTTTCACACCTTTTTGTAATTTGTAAAAACCTTTTTTTTTTGTTTCCGTGTGTGCAAATTTTTAAAACATTTTTAGCATAAAATTTGAACAAAAAACTACAATTATAAAATTACCGTTTTCTTTTTACCATTTTCTTCATACAAAAATAACTAATACACTTTTTATAATTCCAAAATTTAAAATATTAGTACATTTTTTTAAAAACAGGCTTTTATTAAAATGTACTTTTATAAATTATAAGACCACAAACATAACCCAATTTGTGTTTAAAAATGTTTTCCAATTATATTTATCATCTCCCCAGACAACCTATTTTATTTGATCAATATAATGTGAATATCAATTATCGCCAACGGTGGATTTACACTAGGGGTAGTCGGAGCTCGTGCCCAGGGCGGCAAATTTTCTAGGGCGGCAAAATTTCGAAAGTGAAAGAAAATATTTCCAGATTGCTCAATATAATTAATTAATTCTTTCAATTAATCATTTTTTATTTAATGGATAATTCAAGATATTCAATTTTTTATGTTTTTGAAGTATATAATCTATAATAAATTTTCTGCAATAAATTAGTTATTTTAATTGAAATAAATAAGATAAACTATGAGTTTGAGTAAAATTTCAGTATTGGAACGGCATTTTTTTCGACGCCCAGGGGCGGCATTAAGTCTAAATCCGGCCCTAATTATCACGATCACGCCAAAGAAGTATAACTTCTGCCGCACGTACATAAGTACACGCACCACTTTTTTCAAACGTATTTTAATGACATGTTTACCATAAAACTATTCTTAGCATAAAATCACCGAACATGTCATTAAAATACGTTTGAAATTACGGTATATTTTATATCCAGTTCTATTCATAAATTGACAATAAAATTATAGGAATCATCAAGCGCTCAGCTTAATTCATCTCGTGAGAGGATAATAATTGTTTCGTCTTTCGCGAAATTTAATAACAACCGGCATTTTAGGCAATTTATCTGAGTTACCTATCTGTTATTGCCGTTACAAAAGGGAGAATTATACGTCGTTTCTCTCAATTTATTGTATCGTAGTTACATAATACACCCTCCTATAGAAAGGTGAGCGATGTACGGCTGTGTCAGTGAGATGTGGCATTTGCTATTCCATAAAGCGTTAATTAAATGTGAAGGATAGGTGATTCATAACCTAACCACTATACAGATATACATCTATTACTATATATTATGTGAACCGTGTGTATAATAAAAGATGGCATATAACAATACGGAATTCAATGCAAATTTTACTTTAGTCGCTTCAAACCATTTTCACTAGGGACTATTATTTCAATAACGGTGTTGCTCTATTTGAATAGGCTCTTTTACCTACATAATGGCAAATTAAATATGAAATAATGTAAATACCAAGGTCTGTGCGTTTAGAAACCAATACCTACATGTTGGTTTTTATGCTTAAGGGGACGAATGTTCGGAAGGCGCGAAGGGAGGCAAGGAATTGAACGATTTGTTTCAAATTTTGAGGGATGTTTATTTAAGGGTTTTATAATTGAATGGCATTTCTTTACAAAATGGCGGCCGCCAGCGAGGTTCCCGTTAGGCGTTACAATTTCATTTTGTCCAGGCTGGAGGCGTTGCTGCTGGGCTCTAACAGAATGAAAAAAAAACTTCATATCGCTCTCTTCCATATGTATGGACCATTTTTTTGTTTCTTTTTTTTTAAGTTATATCGAAAAAAAATCTGCTTTTGGCGGTTTTTTTTTTTTAATTAACAGAGTCGGATCAAAAGTTATAAAAAATACCTTTCATACATATTGAACGGACATGCCTTAGAGCATTGTGTGCAAATTTGAAGGCAATCGGACAGTTAGAGCCTGAGTTACGCTGAACAAAGTAACGAAAAATGTATATTTGAGAAAAACAGGTAAAAGCAGGTACGGCGCGCGACAACCGAGATGTACATGAGCGCATGAATAGAGTTCGTTTTGGAGGGGAAGGGGTGGTCGTATCGACGTAAAATTTTCAGGGGACATTCTTATGATGTCAAAAAATAATTTTCCATGAAAAAAAATTCCGATTTGTTCTACCCAGAACGGTGTAATGTCCCCTTAAAAAGATTCATTTATTATTCGAGTTTTAAGAGGATTTCTGACAAATATCCGCTTCACTTTTCATCTTAAATCCTTTCCGCTCGTCTACAAGTAGTTACAGGTCTCTTGACGCTATTTTTGAAGCTAAGTGGTTTGGGTAAACGCCAAATAAAGGGCCAAGAATAACATTACAGATTCTACAGACGAAAAATCGAAAAAAAATTCTGGAAAATCTTAGCTTACGTCGTTATCTTTCACACGTAACTAAATTTTTTTTTAAAAATTCACATGTGATTCTTGGTCCTTCATTTGGCGTTTACTCAAACCCTTTACCTTTAAAAATAGCATTGGGAGAACTGTAATCATTTTTATGCAAGGATAAGGTATTTGAGATCAAGATTGGCATAACACACCTTGTCACATGAAGGAAAATGCTAGTCGCAATGATGGTTTCGGGTGTGATGTCACTATTATAGTAAATAATGCAAAGATGTCGAAATAGCGTATCTGTCTGTTTGTTTACTACAATAGTGACGTCGCGTCAAAACACATCATGCAGCTACCGTTTTCGAGAAGAGTTTCAAAATCGAAATTAAGAATGACGTTATGGGCTATTTAATGATTTCATTTTAAGGAAATAACTAGTCTTGTGTAGTGGTTACGGAGGTTTTTTTTGCCAAAAGGGCACTAATTTTTAAGTTACATAAATGAAAATCGATACAGACCGTGTCATGATGGGAACGCATCCATGTCCAAAATTTAACCGAAAACAAATTTCAATTATTCGAGTTACCGTAGGACAGAGAATTTATATATTATACAGGATTTGTGCGAATTTAATATACAATCTTGGGTGGTATAAAAATTCAGTAGGATCATTATTACCACATAAACAACGTTTCGAATTACATTTAAATACCTTATTTTTGACACTTTTAAAACTATATAAATCCACGAAGTTATAAGTTTGCATCGAAGGAAAAGAGTTAAATGCTGGGTTGTATTTAAGCTGTATAGATCACTAAACTTGGATTAGCATCGGGTTAGTGAAATCCGCTTGATTTATGTTGCTTGAAACATGGCTTCTGTAAGTGTATAGTGTTACAGACTTTTGTTAAAGATCAAAATTACGGAATACAGACAGATAACAATAAATTCCACAACGCACATACGCCGTAGTTCGACGAAAAAATTATTGAAATTTCAATGAAAAAGTCCACAAATGTTGCCGCTTACTCATGTTAAATAGTGTTTTCATTTAGTAATAAATCATATAAAATTTTTAAAAAACGTACTTTTGCATAACAAAACTTGAATTCATATGACAAACTGTGCAACATATCATAGTGTTGTCGCTTTGAATACGTAAACTGAAAATTGTCTGTAATAAAACCCGACTGCACACATAATAGAATACGGGAATATGAGTAAAACACGCATTCGATGCTTGCGTCATAAAAATAAAATATAATAAACAAGCAATAATCAAATACTTTGACAGCAAACAAAGCGAAAAAAAATTAATTTCGACGTACGTACGTACGTAGGTGCCGACCAGATTTTCAATTTAAAATTTAGAACTTATTATGTAAACGAATGTTTGATCCACAGTATTTAAACGATTGTTAGTCAGTATTGTTCAATGAGTTGTGTAATGGTTTATGTTATATAAGCTGCTGATATTGTAAATATTGTAAGCGGATACAGGATGGAGTTCACATTGATTGTATTGCTAAATTGCATATTAGTTTATTTATTGGATTCATGATTTTATATTCTACAATCATGAACTCGAATCATTTTAAAGATAGTTCTGTTCTACAGAACAGAGTTTCTTCTTTTCAAATAGCTACAAATTGCGAAATTAATCCAGATACCAAATACAAGTACTTTTTAGGGTTCCGTACCTCAAAAGGAAAAAACGGAGCCCTTATAGGATCACTCGTGTGTCTCTCCGTCCCACTGTCAAAGCCAATTTGCGCCGAACTACTGGACCGATTGAACTGAAATTTGGTACACATATGTAAGTCGGTGACCATAAGACGGGCGTGTAACGTAAATAAATGAATTTTAAACATGGGGATCATTTTTTGGGGTTAAATTAGAAAATAAAAAAAAAGTTTTGCAAACTGTACCGTGTGACATATCAAAGGGCTTGTAGTAAGGGTCTCAAATATATATTTTTATAATTTTAAAATAAATAATTTTCAAGTAATTTACGAAAATAGATGAAAATTTACCACTTAACCCCCTTATCTCCTACTGGACCGATTAAGTTAAAATTTGGTACACATATGTAAGTCAGTGACCCAAAAACGAACGTGTAATGTAAATAAATAAATTTTGCACATAAGGATAATTTTTGGGGAAAAATTAGGAAATTAAAAAAAAAACTTTTGTAAACTGTACCGTGTGACGTATCAAGTGAAAGGGCTTCTGGTAAGGGTCTCAAATATATTTTTATAAATAGTTTTAAAGTTATTTAAGAAAATAGATGAACAATTGACCAATCCCCCCCCCCCTTATCTCCGAAACTACTGCGCCTAAAATTTTGAAAAAAATAGGGAATATCGGGTCTCACCCATAGTTTACAGGAAAATTGAAACGAAAATCTTAAGTCTTAAATTACTCACGGAAAACGGAAAAATACGGAACCCTCTTCTCGCGAGTTCGACTCGCACTTGACCGGTTTTTTTTTTAACATTGCGTATAACTTCTCTAGACCTCTATATCTTTCTTTGAGGCCTTGATTACTTTGCACAAGTGGCTTCGATCATTGTTCGCGACTTACAAGATGTTTGCACGCACCGTCAATGGTATGCGCTCTATTAACGCAGTGCGCGCATAGAACTGAGTTTTGCACACACAAATAACTATTTATATGCGCAAAACAGTGATCGAATCCATTTGTGCATAATAATCAACACCAAGAAATAGAATATAGAGGAGTTCAAAAAATTGCTTGTATTTGGTGAATGAACTATAGTTCTTGGGTGGATACGTAGAGAACGCTGCTGTACGTGGAGAACGTGGTTAAATGGCAGTTCATCAACGTCTTAAAGATCCTGATTAGTAGATTTGCCAAGTAACGGAATCCATTGTACTCCTGTGATATTGTGTAATTTACGTATTTTTGAATGTGAAAATAAGTATTTGTTATCGATATATTTTTGAATTTGTTATTGTTTTTCTTTAAATACGAAAACTATTATATAATTAATTGAATCGTTTTCCTCAAAATGGCGGACGATTACGGTACTCTGTCAAATCTAGGAACTTTAGTAATTCCCCGAAAATCAGCGCTATTAGTGTACAAAAATTGAACCATCGTGTGTAGACGCGAAAATCATGAAAAAGCCTCTGTCGTCTCACCTCTTCTACATCTATACTTTGTGATCAAGGCGATAGCTCGCCGAGTTCGTAAGACAGACTACCTACTAATATACATTTTGGTTTTTCATTTTTACAAGAGATGGCGCTACTGTTCTCAGTTTTTACATATTATCATCGTAGTACTAGTAAACCGTATCAAAGTACCTAAGTCTTATTTACACAAATGGAAATTTAGATTGTTTTAACACTTCCACGTCAAACCTAACCTCACTAGAGTTGGGTAACTCAGATCTGAACCAGTTCAAAGAGCCGACTCCAACAGAAGATCCGTGAGAGCCGACTTACTTTTTTTTTGAGCCGACGGATCAACGGATCCTCATAACTCAGTGAAACACTTATCACACAGAAGCAAATTTTACACTTACGTATCAGTTCTTGCTTTGATGCATCTGTTAGCTCAAATGACTCATGCATCACATGTTTGGCTATGCATTTTTGATTCTATACAGGACGTGATATGATTGACTGAACTAGGTAACTCAGTGGCAGACTGCAGTAACATATTCAGAACTCGACCCTTTTTGAACCGGTTCAGTGAGCCGGCTCACATATGGGATCCAGATGCAAAGATGTAGATCACTAAAAAGACCCATTTTCCCATCTCTAAACCTCACTAAATTCATCAATACAATAGACTGTCAATTACTGTCATAATCAAGACGCTAGCTCTCTATACTAGACATCCCATATCAGCCAAGCAAAAGAACGAGATAGCGAAACGATCGTCCAGAGAATACTTTCAATCAGATAGGATGCAAGTCTTCATGGAGCATAGTTCGCGTTACTTCCGTAGCAGCACGATCTCTATGTTTAAAATTGCATTAAAGTCTTTTTTGAGAATGTTTTTATTGCACAAATCTTTCCGAAAAATATTACATAGCTTATTTATATTGTAGATCCAAAGTCTTCAAAGAATAATACGTGTGCAGATTTTTTAATCACTCGGATGTCCTGAAGTCGGTGAAAATTACGTTGAAAAATTCCGTCATATTGGTACATACATGCATACAGGTGAAGCTAATAATCACTGTTTGACGACCTCAAATAATTATGTCCAAATTACGTTTTTTGGGTACCTCATTGAAAATTTTAGTTAAAAGTCGATTTATTTAATACTTTCCGAGAATACAAGCGTATATGAAAACAAATTCAATTTACAATAAAAAATTCCAGGAACAGCTGAGAGACAATGCTACTAAATCACAGAGATAATACAGTTTTGAGATCGTCGCGAATTTAATGAAAATACATAGATACATAAAAAGTTATAGTAATTAAATTGGCGTCAACTTCAAAACTTTATTATTTTACGCTTTTTAGTGACTTTTTTATAAGAGGGTTTAATTTTATCAATTTTTTTTAATTTTTCCCTGCTGTTAGTTGTTGTTATTTTACGTTTTTAGTGACTTTATTATAAGAAGGTTTAATTTTATTTATGTTTTTACATTTTTTACTTTTAGTTGATTTTTCAATATGCAGTGTGCACGTTTTAAACCGCCTTCTTACGTAACATTTTACGGCCAAACTAGAAAAAAAATGTTACACCCATAAAAGTCAAATTTATGTGAGACCACACTGAAGGTATACACTATTAAATAGAAAAAGAATCATCAAAATCGGTTCACAAAATATGCTCAAGATATGAGGTAACAAAATAAAAAAAAAACTTTTTTACGTCTGTTAAAAACGACCAATTTGAAAAATTTTGATGTTTACAGAATGATCCCATGTAATTTTTATTAAAATCGGCTTGATTTTAATAAAAATTAAATGGGATCATTCCATAAACATTTTGAATACAATAACCACAAAAATTTTCAAATCGGTCACCCCCTCTAGAAGTTATGGCTGAGCGAACGTAAGAAATTATTTAAATTATCATCTCGAACGCATAACCTCTTTTTATGAAGTTGATTAAAAGGTATATGGAGTTGACTATTAGAACTTAAGCGAAATTAATAACAGTAGTTACAATTCTGTTTTCTAACAAACGCTTTTATCAGTTTCGAGAAAATACACATTTACTTGTAGAGGGTAATCAGTCCTGAGGATACTAACTCTAGAACTGTAACTGTTATAAGCTGACCATCAAACACGCAGTTCTGACAACTCGATGAGTTCTTTAGTGCCAACAAATGCTTTAGAACTGACAGAACCAGTTCAGACCCGTCAGAAGTGAACTAACAAATACCTAATAAATGTTTAGTCCATTACAATGGCGTATCAATAAATTTAGGACCTCTGGCACATTTTTATGACTAGCCCTCTAGAATATTAAAAATTAATTTGAGCTCAACACAAACAAACGTTGCTGTCGAACAGAAGCGTAGCGTGCCTTGGCGGGGCCCCGCATAAAATTTTGTTTGGGGGCCCTTCCCCCGTTGAAGTAAATGACTTAAACGGGGAAATCCCGCAGCCCGCGATAACCGATGTAGGGTGTTGCCAACTTTTGAACGCACGCTTTACGCGGGAAAAAAGAAATTGCTTTTTTCACTTTTGTCATTTCTGAAATAAAAAAAAAATTGGGAAGTTTTTATTAATTTTTGCTTACGCACGTTGGGGGCCCCCGTGGCCCGGGGGCCCCGTATAATTGATACGGCAGATACGGCGGTAGCCACGCCCCTGCTGTCGAAGATCCCTAGTTTTTTGCCAGTTTTATCACCATTATATACGCGACAGGTCCCTTCCATGGAAAAAATAAGTGTATTAGAGATGGGATATTTCGAGTGAAAACTATTAGATTTTTAATAGAATATGTTTCGTGAGGTTATTCAAAATCATTCAAATAATTTTTATACCTACGAGTTACAACTTATAATACAATCTCCGGTAATAAATTATTATACTACGTTCTTTCTTTATTCTTTAAAACACTGCATGCAATTGCCTCTCTCAGATTGGATTTCATAGTTTTTAGTATATGATTACTGAGTTTTTTATTTGCCACTGTTCTATGAAGCACTCCATACAGGTGACTCTAAAGTCTCATAATTGAATATTCATTCGTTATAATAATCATGTCGAATGCATAGACAGATAGAATGAACTGTGTTTTTACTCGCATCCTACAATCACATGCTTACGTCTTTTATCTGCGTCTGTACTATGAAGCACTGTATGCAGGTGACTCTCTCAAGATTGATTATCGAAATCTAGAGCAAATTCGCTCAAAATTCGAAACAATTCACTCATTCACAATTCTCACCTCCAATCATGCGAAATAATCATTTCGAATGAATTTTTTAATTATCAAAATAATTAATAGCAACATTACGATTATTAAAACATGCATCGATTATTCCCAACTCTAAGGTGTATTCTATATCATAGACGCTTGGTAGCTAAGATTATAGGGGTCTACGTAATAAATGCGCGTCAAGTTGCATGGACCAACTTACATTCTTTCAACTTTTTCAACGCCAATCGTTTGTTCTACGTTTGTACCTGACGCCTGCAAATTTTCAGCGTTTGTACCGAAAAAATAAAAAAGTTATTAGCAATAATAGGTGGCCAGCCAACTTGACGTCAAGTTGTATGGACCACGTCCTAATAATCACTTTTTTTCAACTTTTTCAACGCCAATCGTTTGTTCTGCGTTTGTACCTGACGCCTACAAAATTTCAGCGTTTGTACCGAAAAAATAAAAAAGTTATTAGCAAAAGTCACTAATAAATGTACACTACTGGCCAAAAGTAATTTGTCCGTACAATTTGAATATTAAACTTGTCGCTTTACTTTTGGCTAGTAGTGTGCATTTATTAGTGACTTTTGCTAATAACTTTTTTATTTTTTCGGTACAAACGCTGAAATTTTGTAGGCGTCAGGTACAAACGTAGAACAAACGATTGGCGTTGAAAAAGTTGAAAAAAGTGGTTATAAGGACGTGGTCCATACAACTTGACGTCAAGTTGGCTGGCCACCTATTATTGCTAATAACTTTTTTATTTTTTCGGTACAAACGCTGAAATTTTGCAGGCGTCAGGTACAAACGTAGAACAAACGATTGGCGTTGAAAAAGTTAAAAAATGTAAGTTGGTCCATGCAACTTGACGCGCATACGTAATAAAAATAAACCTTCCACAGAAAATGTGGTCCAAAGATATGCGAAACACTCTTCTGAGAAAAAAATAATATGATGCATAAACAAATGCTGTTTTTTATAGACTTGGGGCAGATGGTGTATCGCGGTACGATCTACACAAGTGGCCATTAATTTGTGATAACTGAATGATAGCCATGTCCCAACATCAATAATGTAGACATATAACGCTATCTCGTAGTAGTCTCATCAAGCTCGACTTTTCCTGTGATTTATTACCACTATGCGCTGTCGTCATTACGCCGCTTCTATATGATCGTTATCGTTTGTTTTTGTATTAAACTTAATTTAAATCATCTGAAATTTACAGAAGCTTTATATTTTTAACTGCTCAGTACATCGGGAAGATTTTGTAATGGGTTTGAATACCGAAATTAAAATTTTTAACAAATATTTGTTTCCATGTCACATCTGTAGACTATTGTTTAATCATCCATCTCTCTTCTCTCTTTACTCTTACTCTCCCCTCCTTCCCTGCTTTCTCTCCTCTCACTCCTCCATCTGTCTACTCTCTCTCCTCTCTTTCTCTCCCTTAATATAAGAATATGTTAATTCTGTAATGCTTCAGAACGAGCTATATAATGGTTGTGAACATTCATTGTTACATTGCTAAATTAGAAAATATTTTTTTTTCTTTTTTCTTCCACTGTCACCGTCGGGGTTCAAAGCCGAATCTTTCCACTTTCGCGGCGGAATGAATTAATCAGTTACTCTACGGTGCGATATCTTAACAGTTAATTCTTCTTAATAAAGCAAAATATGTAACATTAAATTCACTACAACAAGAAACGAAATAATCAGCTCTCGCATGTAGTGAATTTAATGTTACATTTGCTTTATTATGAAGAACTAACTGTTAAGATATCGCACCGTAGAGTAACTGATTAACTCATTCCGTCGCGAAAGTGGAAAGATTCGGGTTTGAACCCCGAAGGTGACAGTGGAAAAAAACATTTTTTTTCTAATTTAGCAATGTAACAATGAATGTTTTCAACAATTCTCTCTCTTATTTTCTCTCTTTCTCTCCTCTCTCTCTCTCTCTCTCTGTTTGTGTGTATGTATGTACGAACACTGAATTTCCATTATATGGACATTTAACAGTTTACTTTTGTGACACCTGTTATAAAGTAGAAATTAATAGCACTTCCCATTATTATCTAACAGTATAGCACTAAAAAGTTTCGTAAATAAATTGTTAGATATCAGCTGCTAATGACAGCGTGTTTCGGTAAGAAAGTTTATTTGGCTTAATAAAATTTGTAACGTAATTTCATTAAATGTTATATAACTTTAAAATAGCCGTATAGAAAATTGTTTTAATTTTATGAACAAATAAATTTCATGTTACTAACACAAAGTTTCATGTTTTAACCTCAACCAAGTACAATGGTTATAATTTAATTATTTCAACATTAATTCAAAATATTCTAGTTGCTTGAACTTTTCAGTTGTGAAAGTTGAAAGTTAGGACAGGTAATATATGGAACAAATGTAGGTAGTACCTACCTGTTTCAAACGTTCAGCAAATTTCATAAAGACTATGATCACAGAGAGGGAATTTACATGTAGATGACAGATCGCGCTTACTGTGGTAAAAATAGGAACTGATTGACATCTGTTGCTTAAGTATATTATATTAATTTATAGAGATTCTTGCTAAAATGATATGTTTTTTTTAGAATTTGGAATGATTTTACTATAATGCATATTAAGAATGAAATTCCGCCTAAAAATGTAATTTTTTTTTAAGCGTAAACACTTATAAGCGCCCCTCCTTCCCCTAAAAAACCAACATAAATCTCAAGCTAGAATGAATTCGCAAGACTTACGTGAAAAACCTAAAATACAGAGATTAGTAATGGTGAGTTGTTGACGGTTTTTGCATCAACGAAACTCTGACACGTCAACTAGTTGAAAAACAAATTGATTTCGTTAACTAATTAAGATTAACTGTAAAGAACGCTAGGCGGAACTGTTGCGAAAAATTGTTTGGTATAACGAACACAATTCAAATTCCAGCTGAACATTTTCGACATCTGTCCAGATTAAACTAAATAAAATTGGATTAACAATTATTGCTGTGGTTCATGTATGGTATCGGTTTCGTTTCGTTCCTTGAAGACATAGGGAATAGATCTATTGGTTGAGGAAATTCTGTGCGTTCTGTTTATAATAGATGAAATAATTGAATCGTCAATTAGTTAATTCTAAAACACCGAACCAATTGATTCATTGACAAGCGATTAACAGTTAATATTTAGCTGGTTTGTTAAATCAACGTCCACCACTGATGATTAGTGAGACGCTTAGTGTAGCGATTATACTGTCATTTATAGCACGAACTATAACTGGCATCAAACTGATTAGAAGATTATTACAGATAAAGACCCGCGAGTGCTTCGCACTCAGAAGTTTAAATGTGGAATATCAAACTCTTATTTTTAACCGTGAATAAGTGTACCGGTTATAACTAGTTTGTAGACTTTCACGGCTCGCATTTTTCCATATCTTCTTGTAGGCTGTGGTTCAATAACATTTCTATCTGTCGTTACGTTTACAACTGCATTAACAACAACATTTTTAAAGGTGGTGTGGAAGCAACCGAACTGTCATATACATATTACAGTACAATCGCGATAATATGAATATGCACTCTTATGAACGACTCAGTAATATGAACATAATTTTTGTAGAGAATTTAACGCTCTACAAAAAAAAGTTTAAACATTATCCTCGGAAAACTTTTGAACCAGTAAACTTAGCGAAAAATCACAAGATAGCTTTTTTGTAAAGCGTTAAATTCTCTACAAAAATATAATAGGTCTCATTTTTGTAGATTCATTTGTCCCCAAGTTTTAAAATTTGGAAGTTTTCCACATGTTATTTTCCATAAGAAACTTTGGTTGGTATGCGGACTATTTTATAGAGTTAATATTAAGAGTTTAAATTTTTGAAGATTTTTTTTTATCAATTTGGAAACGTTTGACCCCCTGAGAGCATAGAAATTCGACAATACCCCTGTTAAGGACCACCATAATGTACATGTTTCTTGCGAACCTCGATAACATAAACATACCGCTAGTATGAACTCAGGATTTTTTGTGTTCATGTTACCAAGATTGTACTGTACTTGTAAGCCGCCAAAAAGATTTGGAGTCAAAACAGTTATTAAAAAAATATCATCAGATTCAAAATGTAGTCTAGCACTCGTTATTCAACAGAATATACCGCATGAAAATATTTGTGAAAATAATTCTTACATTTATTTCATTATGTAGTTAAAATGAACAAGAATGTCAAGAGACGAATGAAAATTGTAAAAAAGTGCGTAGGTCGGACATGATTTCATTTTTCAACTAGGAAAAATGACTAATTTTTAGCGGTTAACAGCATGTTCACGTATGACATTGCACCGTGATCCCCATCAATCATCGAAGCTTACAACATGTTATGTAATATGTGTGTACTCATGCACTCAAGTCAGAGCGGTCTACCGCTGTCCTGCAGCCTGCTGCTATACTGCTAGGTTTTTAAAGTCCAGCCAAATTCGAGCGTTTATTTCAACACAACACAATATAATATAATGATACATCTGTTTGAGATGTATTTTTTCAGGGAGGTTTTTATGCTATTCACTTTATTGTAACTCGCAGGTGGAGCTGATGGTTCCACTACTGTTGTCGGTCCCGTGTTTCATCTTAATGCATTCAGTGCCGCGGGTAGTGGCTAGTATAATATATAATTATATAATAATATAATATTTATAAATATACAAACAGAGAGCTATAGTTTGTTATTATATTAACAAACACTCATTGTTGACGTTATAATACGATATTAGAAAAATGTAGTATTTATCGGAACTCAAACCCGCATCTTCTACTATCGCGGCGGCTGAGTTATCATTTACTCTACAGTTAAAATCGTGAAGAATGCGAGCCTGTAATCCCTCCTGTGAAACTATAACTGAACCGATTTTATTAGTGTCTTTGTCCTATAGGGAAACAGCGTTCACGAGCTGACCCTGATCAAATTTGAGAAATAAAAAAAGTTTCATTAGTTTATTGCAAAACTTAATACAAACTTTATAACAAATAATTCTACTGTATGTATTTGTTTTTATTGTGTTTTTAAGTACACTAAAATTGACAAAATAGTTTACAATATTTACATATTATATTCTAGTTTTCAGCGTGCATCCTGTAGAAATAATTTGCTTTCAAACGGTGATCGAACCTGTAATTCCCGATAGCTAGCAACAACAAAGTTATTATTCCATTAAAATATATTCAACTAATACTTCAATATCGAACATGCTGTGTACAAATATGTATTTAATTAAATAAACACATTCAAGCAGTATATTAGCCGTTATTTTCCGAAACACGGTAATATATTTCGGCAATCGACGATTTTTCATTTTCGTTCTTAGCGTTGCACACAGACAGAGAGAAAAGAACAAACGATGGAAAAAGACGGAAATAGTAAATTGCCGCCAACCATCACGGCGTACTAACTACAGCACATATATTTAATACATTGTGTATCTCACAGAGGTTCGTAATCTACAAACTTCCCGCGCGAAAGAGAATATTATATACTAGGTGTGTTTTGTATCGTACTCCAGTTTAAAAAATGTGAGCACTATTGACCATGTTATTCCATAGTCAATTTTTGCCGTGTGTTTAGTAAACATTCTTGCAGGTAAATCATGTTAAAACTGTGTTGATGTTTGAACAGTTCAGAATCCGTCAAAAGGTTGCAATAATGTGTATCCGTTGCTGCATAATACGTCATAATTCCTTTTTTTATCTATGCAAATCTTGATCTGTCGTCATTATTAAGTTTAAAAAATTTCGGCGGCGAATTCAGATAAGTGCCATGCACCTTCTTAGCCCTCTTGCTGCTTGTACGTAGACTGCAGACACATGACGCCACGCTTTTAATTAACTATAACTTTTATAGTTACAGATATTTTTAAAAACGACAAAATATGGATAAATTATTTTTCGTCATTATTAGTGAAAAACTGGTCAATACACATTTATATTATTTCTATGAAATTCTTTTTTGACCAAGCTTTAAATTGTATCGGTGTTCAATTTATAACTTGCTGCCCAAATATCTACAACTAAACACTTGTGTGTTTATTTTGGTTTTTATTTTATTTTTATATATTTGTTGAGTTATTCCATATTCACTGATTTTAGGCAAGTATACAGCGAAAATGACAGTTTTAAAATCTGAAAGAACAACACAAGTATTAAATTTATGTTGGTTTATATTCATTACCGATTTTAAGTATTAATACGTCAGTGCTTTTTTGCAGAATAAAATTAATTACAACTTCTATATAACGTCAGTATTCAATGCGAAATAATTTTTAAAAAACGCATTACCTCCGTGCAGCTTTCAAATGTAAGATCAGCAAATTTTCCCAGATTAAAATACAAAGTCCTCTGAGATCGTTGTGGCATCAAAACCATGGCATATTTAAATTTTTTCGGGTTGAGATACCACGGACATTCATAAATTGCCTCAGAAACGCGCACACTCTGTAATGGAAAATATGCTCTCGGAAAATTTGGAACTGTATTTGCAAAATTCATTTTATTACTGTTTTTAGTATATTTGCCATATATGGCACATACAGTATTGGCGTCAGTCGGACCAAAATTTCTTGACGTTTTTATTATTATTTTTTCCTTAGCTACGAAATTTATCATTTATTTTAATTGACTATATTGAATAATGTGAAACGTCGAGAAGTTTTGGTACGACCTTTAGGTTCCATCATCCGACCGACGCCAGCGAATATCATACACTAAAAATAAAAGTCTTTAATTCAATTTTTCTCAATTAAACGGTATATAAAAATAGCCTCATCGAACGCATAATAATTTTAATCATTATTTGTAAAAAATACCTCAGTAGTAATCAGCGTTCCAAAGAAACCGAGAAACATAAGCTCAAAGATATTCATTAGCAGATAACTGATTGCTTGTAATACGCCCAAAGATGCGCCGCCCTAAAATAAAATTTAACAAATTAAGTGATCCTATAAGGGTTTCGTTTTATTATCAAATGTACAGAATTATTGTATTGTCATGGGTCCTTAATACGTGTGCAAATTTTTTAATCAATCGGACGTCTTGAAGTCCTGATGATCCTGATCAGGACAAAGTTATCAAATTACTGTATTATCATCGGTCCTTAATACGTGTGCAAATTTTTTAGTCAATCTGACGTTCTGAAGTCGGTGCAAATTACGTTGAAAGACTCCGTCATATTGATACATACATACGTGCATACTTACAGGTGAACTTAATAAACGCGTGTTAAAAAATCACGCGTTTGACGCAGTTGTGCCAAGCAAAAGTATGTGCAACACTTGCGAAACGGATAATCGCTCTAATCTACAAACTCATGGCAATCACTCGTTTGTTGTATAATGTAATCAAATCAGTGAAAATAGCTTACTGTTGCTGAAGTCATATATATAGTTATACAAATAAGACTCGTCGATAGTACAACTTTAAATAATAGTACTGTTGCCGAAAAGCTATTGGCCAGTTGATGAAACTCTAATATATCGACGTGATGGTCGACACAGTCATTTATTTCTCGTTCTAGTTCTTTCTCGTATTTGTCTTTATATTTAGATATAATAGTTTCTTCAACAATCGTTTGCTCATTATTTTGAAAAGTGTTTTTTTCTTCTTCATCTGCATTGCTACAGAATATAAAAAACCCGGATCGCAGTGCCAAAACCCTGCCGACAATATAGTGTATTTGCTTATACAAGCAGTGTGGCTCTATTATGCGAACTTAAGTTGGTTTTTGGGCAAAATAGAAAATTTGACTCCTTAATACACCCCTTAAAATCCCATTTTTTTTCTTAATCGCAATAATATTATCAGTCGAACCTCTAAACCAAATTATATACAACTTTCAGTAAATAATTCACTATCTACAAACTAGTGTTTTCATAAAATTTGTAAGTCCGGTCCTGTCGGGCCGATTTTATTAAAATTTTAGGGACACTTTTTAACTACTACCAGAGGGTTAAATTTCAATTCCGAAACGATTCGGAGAATTTTTTCGGTATTTTGGGGCCCAAAAACATTTTTCAACCCCTAAAAACTACCCTTAAAATGGCCCGATTAGGCCCATTTTAAATAGGCTTCTTGCGGTGATGGATTTCAACACGTGGGCCAAATTTCGTTAAAATTAATTAACTCTTTCGAAAGTTATTGCCCGCACGTATATATATATACGTATATATATATATATATATATAAATATATATATATATACATATATATATAAACATTTTTAAAAATGGTGCCAAAGTGTTTAGGAAGTTATGAAACGTCGAGAAATTTTGGTCCGACCCCTAGGTCCCGCCATCCGACCGACGCCAATAGTGTATGTTGCCATATGGCAAATACACTAAAAACTTATAGTCTTAGATAAAAAAGAGTGAACCGGTAATCCAGTTTTCAAATTAAGTATTTGATCTTTTTTCGAGCTCGGTAAAAAAAATATAAGTTCATTTGGGTCTAGCAGCAATCCATATTTTTCAAATTATTATTTACTAGAGGACCCGCACGAATAGTTCGTATCGTAGGGGGTCTGTTACGTAATAGAATAGGGTGGGAATAAATTTTATTCTATTCTATTCAAAGACTTCAGCGCCACTGCGTCACTTAATATTACCGACAACTGTTAAAATAAATAGATTGCCACCAGATGGTGACATTTGTTTTTTCTGAATGTTATGTTCTGTATTGAAATTGATAAAATTTTTAAACAATTCCTTTGTAGTGAAAATACTAATTTTAAGATATTAACTTATTTTTGGTCATTAGAGAAAAATAATCTCCAAAATGGCATATATCAAACATTAATTTTGATACAATATTAAGAGAGATATTTCCTGCCGACAAAAGAAAATATCTTTAAAAAATAATATATACCGATTGATATTAAACTGAAAAACCAATTCATTCACCTTTCTAGTCCGTATTTGTTAGAATTAGACGCAAATTTTTTAATAGTTTCTGAATCAACTGCAGCTTTAAACAATGCAGTATTACAAATATTTTTCAATCGAAAATTTAGTACACGTAATTGTCCGTAGGTAAAATACATTAGGCATACGACAAAGAAATCACAATTTGTATAATAGTGGGCTAGTAAAAGCTGGCTTAAAATCTGGTACCCGAATATAATTTCATAAAATGGAGACTTGGTTATATCAACTGGAAACCAGCAAAGTAATGGTAGATATCTTTCACCATTGCCGTAAAATGTTTGGTACAGTGCCACTAAAGTATATATCTGACAACCTGAAAAAACAGTATAATAAACTTAAGACATTAATAATGAAAACAATATAGGGTTCCATTTTGAATACAGTAGCTTAGAAACTTCCATCACAAATAACTGGATCAGTACAAACTCTCAATTTGACAGTGCAAATATTCTTTACCATAGAATAATCAAAATATATTTTTTCCAAAAGTAAACTGACCTTCAAACTTAAGATTTAGGAATATACATTTGAGAAGGAAGTGTAAAATGATGTTAAAATATTTTCTCTGTTGTATGCATAATAAAATTTCAGAATTCTTAAGGAAATGCAAATTACTGTTGAGTTTATTAGTGTATTTGCCATATGGCAACATACACTATTGGCATCGGTCGGATGGCGGGACCTAGAGGTCGGACCAAAATATCTCGACGTTTCATAACCTCCTAAACACTTTGGTACTATTTTTAAAAATGTTTATATATATATATATATATATATATATGTGTGTGTGTGTGCGGGCAATAACTTTCGAAAGAGTTAATTGATTTTAACTAAATTTGGCCCGCATGTTGGAATCCACCACCGCACGAACCTTATTTAAAATGGGCCCAATCGGGCCATTTTAAGGGTAGTTTTTAGGGGTTGAAAAATGTTTTTGGGCCCCAAAATACCGAAAAAATTCTCCGAATCGTTTCAAAATTGAAATTTAACCCTCTGGTAATAATTAAAAAGTGTCCCTAAACTTTTAATAAAATCGGCCCGACAGGACCGGACTTACAAATTTTATGAAAACACTAGTTTGCAGATAGTAAATTATTTACTGAAAGTTGTATATAATTTGCTATAAAGGTTCGATTGATAATAATATTGCAATTAAGAACAAAAAAGTTATTTTAAGGGGTGTATTAAGGAGTCAAATTTTCTATTTTGCCCAAAAACCAACTTAAGTTCGCATAATAAAGCCACACTGCCTGTATAAGCAAATACACTATATTGTCGGCAGGGTTTTGGCACTGCGACCCGGGTTTCTTTTACATTTAGACTATTATAATCAAACATTTTAATTTTATTACAAGCATTAACTTACCAAAATCTGCAAATGTTGAAAAGATCGCAAAAAACAAATTTATTCGAAAATAATAAGATTGCATTGTGACCTCAGAATTTCCATTAGAAACTGAATACCGAAATGTTGTCCTTATTTTATTATCCAAAATTTTCAAAGTATTTTTGTTAGCTTGAAAATACAAACATTGAAATAAAGCGAAGCAATATGCCCACGCCGTTAATATTGGATCTAATTTTTCTAAGAATTCTTCGTTACTAAAGTATACATAAAGAGCCATGCTCAGACCATTGATAAAAACTACCAATAAAAACAAAAAGCGTACACAGTGCTCAGATGCCTTTATTTTCGATGAATATTTATCTGGCCAAGGCCACATACCGCCAATAATTCTTAATTCATATTTAACCCACCGAAAATAATCAAAATATGTTGGCGGTGGCTTTACCATTTTTACAGTTTGCTCAGTTGCAATTTTCACTAGTCGAGGAAAGTTATTTCAAGTTAGAAGATCGTATATAATATACTATAGTTTTCGTTTTGTACAGCGCTTTTATAATCAAGACAAACATTAATTTTTCATAATATAAATTTTTTTGTAAATCATTACAACATTCTTATAGGAAATACGCCAAGTAAAGTTACTATGTAGTATTTACGTGAATAAAGCTTCAGAATAATCGAACTCTTGAGCAAGCCATGATTTCAGTATCCCAGTTTTAATCCGAAAACTGGTAAATATATGAATTGGATTTTCAATTTTTTATTAGAATTAATATTAAGTTGGAATTATGCTATGTATTTGAGGAATAGAAAATTGGAATGTAAAATTTAACTTTGGCAAATATTGACTCTCCTGAATAGAGTAAAAATGTAAAGATATGATTTGTTTGAAATTTTGCAATGCATTTAACACGGTAGCGACATGCAGTGGAGCCTTTGGCTCCGCCGTATTAGGGTCTAGTGGCGAGTTACAATAAAGTAGATAGCATAAAAACCTTCTCCATAAAAAATACGTAATGTGCCAACTTTCATGGTGATCGGTCAAACGGTGTCGAAGTCTATTAAGCTCAGACAGATATACCAATGTCCATTTTTATATAATAATCGTCTCCACGAAAAGCGCTTTCATTTTAACACGATAATACATATGTAGCCTATATCATTAAAAAAATTTTTTACTAATTTAATTAAACGTCACTTTTTACTGAGATTTTCATACAAAAATACTATCCAAATTTCCGACTTATCCAAAAATTTTCTTTCATGCAAACTTTGCCCTGACAATTACGAACACAACAAAAAAAATCAGTCAATTCGGTCAAGCCGTTCTCAAGTGATGATCTTTCATACATGCGGCAATTGATTTTTATTTACGTAGATTGTTAATACGTTAATGATACATTGCAATTTAACTTGGCTTTATGTACATTGCAATTGAAAATAGATTTACTGAATAATTAACAACACTTCTATAATTACAGTTGATGTGTATTTTCATTTTATTATTATTTGTTGTAGTACATTACAATTAAAAAAATATAGATAAGTAGGATTATTATTTTAATAATTTATTAACCCACACCCAAGACGACTAACTGAGACGAGAATAATACATCGACATAGGTCGCTGTCAGTTTACCAACTGCAAATAAGTTTATAATCGCAAAAAAATTTTTTTTGCAACTACAAACTTACAGGTTTTGGATTTTTCCCTTTACTTGTGCTAGAAGACATTGCTTCTTGCCAATTTTCTGATTTTAGGCAAACGGGAAGTATCCTATAGGTTTTGATTCCCTTACGAGTGTCAAAATATACGGAATACATGGTCGTATGTTTTGAATGCGTTGACTTAGAAGTTTGCTTTTTTAACAGCTCCAAGGGATTGAGTATTTGATATTAATTTCAACTTGATATCTCTACGCGTTCTTGAAGAAAAGGGTCTTGATAGACGGACAACAAAGGGTTCCTTTTTTCTTTTTGAGGTACGGAACCCTGAAAATGGAAAAGTAATCACGCGACATCGCTCCCGATTCGGTACTAGCCACCCGCGATTTTCATTTACTTCGGGATTTTTTATATTTATATAGATTATCAAGTCGGATAACGACTACCTTAAAATATTTAAGTGACTTGTTGTTAGAAAACAATTGTAGCACCACAGAAATAAAGCACATGTCTAATTTAGTGTAGTCGGAGCACGTAGTACGTGATGACTCCAATTTCTTAACCTACATCTTATAACGTTTCTTATAACGCGTCAGTTTATTTTCACACAACGCGATTCAACTGACATTTCACACAACGCTGCGGTGTGTTTGTAGTCAGAGCCGGCTTTAATCATAAAAATTGAGAAGTACAAGGCGTAAAATTCATATACATATTATCAACGGGAATACATATATGTATACAAAATCTTAAATCGATCGAATATGTGGACGTCATTCTATTCACCCTAAAATACATATTGATGAAATAAAAGTTTGTCAAAAGAATTAAGCAACATACGGTTCAACTCAGTAAGCTATGACTTCAAATTTAATTATTAATAAAAAAATTACGTCATCATCTGTAAAAATATCATCTTAATTATATTACAAGACATCATATTTTGTTTTAAGAGAACACACTGTGCAATAGAAAAAGACAACCAAAATGAATGCGCGATTTATAAGGTAAAATTGAATTTATACAATTTCAATTCTGGTTTTATTTGTATAAAAAAAAAACTGTTTGGACGCATTTTATAATATGACGTATATGTAAAAACTTTTCCTCTTTCGTTTAGTAGATGTTTCGAGCGTATCTGACTTTAATTAAGCGAAATTATAATTTAATCAAAAATTAATTTGCCTCTGGGATTAAAATTCAAAAATAGAGCCCAAGAGGAATTGAACAAAGACAGTTTTTTGTTAAATAAAAGCTTATTTTAAAACGCATTTTACCTATATTTTTGTAAACAATTTTTTAATACACAATTTATAATAGTTAAGTGCTCTTAGTAGGCTATTCATTGTTTTAGTCGCAGTATTAATAATTGAATAATTCGCTTGCAGCATTATGGGGCAGCCGGAGATTTCCCTGTCACAATTTATATTAGATAATATGTTAAAAACTGTTAATGGATTAAATCAGTAGGGAATTTGCGTTTTAATCGACTACTGAAGCGATGTTGCCCTAGATTATTATTTTGAACCTCATAACAATCAGCTAATTGATCAAACAATTTGTCCGCGATCTGTTTAATGTGTTAGTCAATTGTTTCAAATTGTAGATTATAAATACTCGACAACTAAGGTCATTGGCGTCTCAGTTATTTTGCTACTGGATTTTGTAATAGGTTGTGGGTGGTCGCAGTCGATTTAACGTGTTTTTTTTCTACAAATATACTTATCAAACTAAACTAAAAATCATCTTTAACAAAATTGCAACTTTTTTAACATGGTTCTTATTACTTTTGAAATATTTGGAAAAAATTTAAATATCTCGGATATACACTAACGTGGCTCATAGATTAGACCAAAGCGCAAGTATATGCTTCTTTTCGTCTAAAAGTGTTGACGGTTTAAAAATGTATAAAAATTAATATAACTTTAAAATAGCTATCTCTTTAAAACTAAAAGAATTACAGGTTTGCGGATATTTGGAATCAAGCAGCACGATATGTAAAGCACAACGGAGGGAACCTATTTTTCAAAAATTTCGAAATTTTCCATTCTTAAGAAAGCCAGAATTATGTTAGATATTGTTTAAATATAATTTACAACTGAGGTTATTCTTTTAGAAAAAATCACGCTAAATCGATTCCGACTACTCCCACCGCTATAACTTTTGTAGTTAGAAAAATATGACGCGTTTAAATTTTTGAAACAAAAATGCTCATATCTCGTGAACAAATCATCTTGTACCATATTCAAAAATAATGCATATGATAATAGATTTGTTTTTTAATTTATGAGCTAATCTACAAATATCATTTTTTTAATATTTTGTATTTTATTTTTGATGAAAAAAAAAACTGGATTAGCTACTGTTACTGCCTGAACTCGTCACGTTTGATACAATAAATCAAATGAATTTCTACAACATAATAAACGGTATCATCACAAAAAGAAATAAAATAATACTGGCCAAACCGCACAAAGGTTGTAGACGTTGTATAAAACCTGTTCCTGAAAATCCGGGATTAATTTGTTGATCACTGTCAATTAAGTGTACTTTGTGTCAGTTTGAAAAACAACTTACTCACCGTATTTTAATTTAGCGTAAGAATTTATATTTTGCAGTTCCTTAAGAATAACAATGCCTTTACTTATATGAAGTTTCCCCATTAAACGACGAGCTCAATAATTGTAGATTATAGACGCTCGATAACTTAGGTTATTAGCGTCTTAAATACATCAATTAACATAATCACTTAAAATTAATCGACATCACAAAACATTCATGAGCAGAAGCAGGATTCGAACCCACGACAGTCCGGTCAGAAAGCCAACACGCTAGTCACTGGACCACACTGTCCTCGAATCAATAATTTCTGAACCTTGCTGAAGTTGGATATAAAATTTTCGAAGAGTCAAAACCTGATCATCGAGTTGAAAGTTGTGCTTTGCAGCAAAATTTTTTGAATGTCATGACGTCATTTTTTTTCGTCCACTTGCGCGCGTGCTTAAAGCGTTTCGATTAAAAAAGATCAAAAAAATTAAATCCTCATTTTTAGTGTATTTGCCATATGGCAACATACACTATTGGCGTCGGTCGGATGGCGGGACCTAGGGGTCGGACCAAAATTTCTCGACGTTTCATAACCTCCTAAACACTTTGCCACCATTTTTAAAAATGTTTATATATATATGTATATATATATATATATATATATATATATATATATATTTATATATATATATATATATATATTTATATATATATATATATATATATATATATATATATATATATATATATGTGTGTACGCGCGATAACTTTCGAAAGAGTTAATTGATTTCAACGAAATTTGGGCCACGTGTTGAAATCCATCACCGCAAGAAGCCTATTTAAAATGGGCCTAATCGGGCTATTTTAAGGATAGTTTTTAGGGGTTGAAAACTGTTTTGGGGCCCCAAAATACCGAAAAAATTCTCCGAATCGTTTCGGCCTGACAGGACCGGATTTACAAATTTTATGAAAACACTAGTTTGCAGATAGTGACTTATTTATTGAAGGGTGTATTTAATTCGGTGTAGACGTTAGATTGATAATAATATTACAATTAAGAAAAAAATGTTATTTTAAGGGGTGTATTAAGGGGTTAAATTTTTTATTTTGCCCAAAAACAAACTTAATTTCACATAATAAAAGTATAAAACCACACGGCCCTATACAAGCAAATACACTATATTGTCGGCAGGGTTTTGGCACTGCGACCCGGGTTTTTATTATTTAACAACGGATTAAAACAAATCAAGAGTGATATTGTTTTGGACTATATTTTACCATATTATGACTAAAGAAAATATTGCGTTTTAAAGCCATGGATTTCTTCAATGCAATATATTAAGACCATAAAGATCGTCAATCCAGTTAGTACAGATATCAGTGATACGTCTTGTTTATTCAGTGGTTACTAAGAAACATGTAGCCTATTCAAATGTTAATGGTACTTGAGTTTAAAAATGTTCAGAATAAGCTATAAAACGGCAACTTGAACAGAACAATCTATTTGAACATAGCAAGAAACGGAACTCGTAACAAAGGAACGCTTTACAAAAGCTCACACAATTGTGCAAGTCGTCATTGACATAATATATACGCAACGCATGTGTGTTTTTTGTAATAACCATATCACAGCCGACCTCATCATAATATTGCCAACTTTTATGATCAATGAGAAAAAATACTATTTAGATTCATTGCTAAACATACTAAAAAAGAATAATACCTACGCGCATTTATTATACTTCTTTGATTAAGACTGTCGGAACGCTCTGAATTGAAGTCACACTACGAGGTTAAAAAATGCTGTTGCGAGGGTGCCGCTATCAATTAATTACTCTAAGCTTTTGAAATATTTTGAAGATTAAAAAAACTTTTCCGAAATAAGAAAAGTCATTTTAGGAACAATTTTGTGAAATAAGCACGAATAAGGTCGTAGTGTGACATCGAAAAGGTGAGTTTTTTGACACAATTAATGCCAACTTTTTTCTAGTAAATCGTACATAAAATACAAAAGTAGTCCATTAGAGACCTAGATTTGTCCTTTATCTTTCTTATAGGGAAAGATTTTTTGCAAAATGTTGACGAATAAGTCTACAATCACCTACCAACTGAAGCCCTATTTTTGGCTTAAATTCAGAGCGTTCCGACAGCCTTAAGAACTAATATTTAACCTTCGCATAGCCGCGTCAAATACAGTATAACACATATACCCGCGCACCGTCTGTGATACCGACAGTGCTAGAGCCATTTTAGTAAGTTTAATATTAGATGAGAATGTGTCAAAAGATATCAAACAAAGTTTCATAGAAAATGTTTACTTTTATTAGCGACTAGTAGTACTTTTTATTGCATCAAAGTAAAAAAAATTTTGAAATCTTAAATCTTCAGAGCCAAAGGTGTACAAAATTTTAGCTCAATCAACCAACAGAAAGTGGTTCAAATTCAACTTGTAAAATTCGATTACAAACAGACATCGAAGCAGGTGAAACTAAATAAAAGCTTGTAAAAAAAGGACCCAAACGTTTTACTTCAAAAACTTTAAGAACAAAAAAAAAAATTAATGCCGATTACACAAAATGTTTTCGAGGTGTTAATTAATGAAAATTAATTATTTCAAGAACACACAATGGTTTTTCAATGCGACTGAACCCTTATTCGCATGGTCAAGTACTGCTGAGTTAAATTAAATCAGTTCCGGCATTCAACTAAAAGTAGAAATGACTTTTATTTTTATTGAAATGCAACATTATTGAGCAATATCATTGGATGAATGTTCACATTAATCTATTTTACTTCAATGGTAGAGATTCAATGTTATTAATCAATAAAGTTAACTAATAAGAACCCGCCTTTAGGACATGTATATAACAACTTAAAAATTAATATTAAATAGCTGAACATTTTAGAATTCAGAAATATAGTACTAGTAAACGATTACGAAGCTTGAAATTCAACCTTAGTGAACTTCCTTGAAGAGAATATTACAGACTTCCTTTAAATAGTTTACTCGGCTGCCTATATAGGCGGCAAACTTACAGCAACGATAATAATATTTGGGGACAGGAAATTATTATTCATACCTATGTACGCAAACGAGCCTCATATAATCATATATTCTACACAGATGCGCGCAGCACTATTAATTTTTGAATAACATTACATTTAGATACCATACTCACAAATATCATAGTACTTATAAATTGAACAGCTACTAGCTGATTATTTCTACTTTGGTTTAACAGAACAACATTTTAATTTTATTGATTTATTTTGAAGTAAAACTTCTTTTGGCCAGAGTTGCCAGACAATTTTTAATCAAGTAATCTGTGATTATAAGTCGCAAAATACTCTTAATAGTCGCCCAACTATAAATTTGAAAATATTCTATTGGTACACTTGAATTTGTCGCATAATCTGAAATATATATTTTTTTAAAGTGAGTGTTTTAGAACTAAAAATAGTGTTTTAATGTAATTTTGTAAGGTAATTCCAGAATCAATGCGGTACTCAAGAAAATAAATTTAATTAGTATTGCCAACAGATATATCTAATTTTGTAGTTTTAGATCGTTAAGAAATGAAAAGAACCTAATTTGCGATTTGTTGCCCAAATTTAAATTAAGGAGCGTACGCAGAGAGAAAATCGTCCAATTCGCGATAAATCGCCCAGTCTGGCAACACTGCTTTTGGCAATTATTGAGATTGAAAACGTAACGAATGTGTCGCATTGGACGTATACTATAAAAACCGGCTGTAGAAAACTAAGATAAGCTGGCTGCAAAGTAGAACACTTGCTTCATTAAACCTAAAAGTGTATATTTGGAACGGTCGGGTAAAATTCATACTTGAGACTGAAAATGTAACGAACGTGTCGCAATGTACATATACCGTATACTATAAAAACCGGACGTAGAAAACTAAGATAAGCTGTCTGCAAGGTAGAATACTTGATCCGTAACTTAAATGTGTAAGTTTGATCCCAGTGGTCGGTGCAATAATTACTTTTTTTACAGTTATACTAGTTTTATTTTTGTAGTGTACAGTGTAAAATACACAACCTACTTTTTTATTCTATCTTCTATAAAATAGCTATTTTTTATGCATGTAAACTACCAATTTAGATCGCAGACGATCCGGGCACTAAAGTAATTTTAGCGTCAGTTTATAACCAGTGAAAATTGTAAATTCAATAATTTTAATATTATTTAATATTCCTGAAGCTGATATCGAGTCTGCGATCTTGTAAACCGTATAACACAGACGCGATACATACACTTAATTGATGCTAGGCCCAAACAAGCCTAGCTGTTGGTGTCCTTAAAAAAATAAAAACGGAATACCGCCGAAATGATTTCTGAGTAATTTTTTCCCAAAGTGTGTAAATTGTTAGGGAAAAAAATTATTAAGATTTTATTCATATTTTCACGCTGTTATTGTTTTACAGAAAATGGAATTAAAAAATACACTGGCCTATGAAAGAATTTTGAACCTAGTGGAACATAAAGACGAAGAAAAGTCTTGGTAATAAAGTGAGATTTCGTTTAATTAGTTAAACAATTTTAATAAACAGACTGGAGAATTAATCTAGCCATTAATTATGTAAGTAAAAGGCCGGTGTATATTATGCAAAATATATTTATGCTAAAGGCGTAAGAAATTGTAACAGTACTCTGGGGTACCACTTAAATATAGTATAAGCGAACAAACTTAATTAATGCTTGGTACATTACAATCTATAAAACTAGTGAAATAAAAGTCATAGATTCTTTCGGTAAATAAACGTTATTTCCAAATAATTTATGGCCAGAACAAAATATAAAATACATACAGAGTGTATACTGTATACTATAAAAATAAAATTTACAAACTAAATTTATATTTACTTATGCTATGTCAGTTCAGCCATTCCCAAGGATAAACTGACAGACAGATACAAATTCTGAAAACACTCAAATGCTTTAAAGCTTATAAAATTGTTGATAGGCGTCCTATTATTTCACATAAGAGTTGATAAAATGTTCACACCAAATAAATTTCATATTAAAAAGCAGATGATATTTAATTTCCGGTGAAGTACAAATAACGAAAAAAAAGACATTTTACAATACTAATAGCTGTAGAATTACATAATTATGAAATATAAAACTGTCAAAAAAGTTGACATCAATTTAAAAACAAATCATGAAAACATATGTTACACACAGTCAGGGACGTTGAAGATTTGTAACTTTCTATTGTTAAGAAAAATGAGGTAAAGTTTGTATTATAAAATATTCAGCGAGTGCCCTGAAGGAAAACTCTGGCTCTGTTATTAAATTGTAAGGAACAGAAAATTAAAACATTTTTTCTAAATAAAAACAAAAAATATGCGACTTATAATGTGCATAAATAATGTTCTTGTTGATAAAAATTTAAAAAAATAAAAAAAATTACTGGATTGTAGTAGTATACGAGCATAATTGAACGCCAGCGGGGTTATTTCTTCTAGTCCAAGCTCTGACCATACAAAAGTCTACCGGACGACACTACTAAACTTTTCTTATTGAATTTAATAGATAATATCAAACCGTGACAGACTAATTCAATTTTTTTAATTAGATTTTAACAGTATTCCGAATATGGCTCAATATTGTTTAACGAATTTTTTGCAGATTATTCAGAAGTATCAATTATTTTACAACTAGTCGCTACCCGCACGCTATTGAGATAAAACACGACAGCGACAACAGTAGTGGAGCCTTCGGTTCTACCATATTATACAGCCTCGCGGAACTCTAACATTGATTTAATAAGAATAACTCCCATAGAAAAAAACACTTCCGACTTTTTCGGGCAATTTTTTCAATTTTTCTTTCCCTAAAAACTTTATAGGTACAGATTATTACGAACATTTAAAAAAAATAACCAAATCGGTCCAGTCGTTCTCAAGTGATTCGCTTACCAGCAAACAGCATTTATTTTTTACGTATATAGATAGAATATCAATGTCTGCCTTGCTAACGTTTTTTTGCATAATTGGTAAACCTTTCTCCAAATGAAGAAATGTTTAATGTGAGACCTACCAGGTACGCAAAGAAAGTGCAAAATATACTGTAAATATATGATACATCTTTATAATCTGAATCATCAAGTAATGTTAAGGCGTGTTCGAAATACTGACAACAAAAAAAGCTAAAAAAATTGAATTAGTCTGCCACCGAGTCGATGTTTTGCATCATATTATCAACTAATTTCAATTATAAACTTTTAGTTGTGTTGTCGAGAAGATTTTCGTATGGTCAAAGCTCGGACTATTATAATAATATATTCCCGGCAACTACGTCGTGAGAAACATCGTAGCGTAAAAAGAATGTCTCCTGAAAATATAAATTAGATGTAAGAAAATTGAGTTCGTTATTGTTACGTTCCTCCTTTCTTATAACCGAAGATATAATATAGGTACCAACATAAAATAACAAAAAAAAACACGCAAATTTAAATTGCTATCCAAAATATGTATTGTCATTACTAAATCACTGGTGCGAATCGAATTCGTGAGAAGAGGGTTCCGTAAGAACTATAAGACACGATTTTTCTATAAACTATTTTAAATTTTAGACTTGGTAGTTTCGGCGAAAAACGGAAGGGGGAAGATGCTTGATGTTCATATATCTTCTATAATATATTTTACGCGCAATGTATTTTAAAATTATAAAAAAATATACATATTTGAATTTCTCAAAATGAGTCCTTTCATTCGATATGTCACATTATGCACTTGAAATATACTTTTTTTAAATTATCACGCTATACGTCCGTGATTGGGTCATCTAACTTTATATACCGGGTGTTTTTTTCAAAACTTTGAATGGATTTTTTTGTTGATACACCAGTTGAATCAAAAAAAGTTTCAGGCAAAAGTTATTGGGTTTTGAGGGGGAAATAATTTACATGTAATACCAATACACTCCCCCCTCCCTCGGCAGGGGGAGTGGGTAACTTTTGTCTTTTAAATAGAAACCCTCGATTTTTATGATTAAATTAAATTAAATTTTAAAGTTGTTCATTTTTACACAAAAAAAATTTATCATAAAAATCGGGGGTTTTCATTTAAAAAACAAAAGTTACCCCCTCCCCCTGCCTAGGGGTGGGGGGAGTGGGTTGGTATTACGTGTAAATTATTTCCCCCTCAAAACCCAACAACTTTTGCCTAAAACTTTTTTTGATTCAACCGGTGTATCAATAAAAAAATCCATTCAAAGTTTTGAAAAAAACACCCGGTATATGTACTGTTTCAATTTTTTTCGTCTAGTAGATACGGGGAACATAGGCTGTGACAGATGGCTAGACAGACACGAATGTGATCCTATTAGGGTTCCATTTTTTCATCGGATGTTAAAAACAAATTGGTTAGGTAGCTGACAAGCATCTTGATTAAGTTTTACAAGTAAAATGATAATTTGTAATCATGGAAACGAGTGGTAAATATCACATTTGTTACTAGCCGTTACCCGCGTCACGGCGCGCGTTAACAAATATTTTATTTTCTTTATAATAATATGTCAATTGTGAATATTTCTAATGTTGGAATGGTCCTGTCGCCCAATTGGCTGGATTTTTTTTATAAGCGGCCCAATCATTTATAAACTCCATAGCAAAGTTTTTTTAACAAATTATATTTTTAAGATCTACAAGAAATAAAGAGTTAACGTCTACTGCGTAGTTGCGTATATTAACTTTCTCTCAAAACAACTACAGACGACACAAACAAAAATTGAATGCTTGCCAAACATTTAGTTCAAAAAAACATATGAACGCACAAATGAACTATCATCTGTCAAGATAAAGTGCCTATCTACTTGTAAACTTTTGGCAGCCAAATCATTAATACAGGTTCTATTATGGTATATCCCATATACTACTAATATTAGTAGCATGCGTAAGAAATAGTAGTTTATGTGCCTTGTACGTTATTTTGACAAAAAATTGACATTATATTAAAAGCAGTGACAGTAACAGTCACTTGAAAAACCGAATTTCAATCTGAGAACTGGTAAAAGTATCAACAGGCAAATTACTTCTATTATTTTAAAAATAAATAATTGTAAATAAAAATTCTCATAGTTATCGAATAACAAACAAGCAAAACCGAAAGTTATGAAAATTGTTTTTTTTTTTTTTGTAATACGTTTTCAGATATTTTTTGAACCACGTTGTATTTTGTATTTATCGGAATATTCAATGATCGAACTTTCACAGTTTATGATAAATATTTTGATTTTCAACGGTCTGTTTTTGTTTGCATGGTTTCTATTTGTACTGGACAATATTCTTTGTTTGTTTTAAAAAAGGCAAATTTGAAATGAGCACATATGAATTTTAATTGATATGCTGTGTTGTTTCAATAAATAATTTCGAATTAATTACTTAAAAAGTTTCTTCAAAACAAACAATCAAGCACAGGTGCCAACTGTCAGCAAAGAAAATTCAGGTAACTAATTTCATTTGCATACGTCATCTTACGGTGCGTTTCAGAAAAATGCAATTGCTTGGAGCGGCGATCGTAAGAAACTGTTTCGATTTTATAGAGGGTGAGAATTTCGAAAAAGAGCATCAGTTTCCTAGGCAACCCTACGAGACCCTTATCCGGCGGCGGGAAACACTACTTCAGGTGTCTTCGTATATGGTGTTGTTGATCCAATAGAATGTCACAGTAAAGGAAGTTTGGTTGAGGATCAATAAATAAATAAGCTTATTTATTTATTGATCCTCAACCAAACTTCCTTTACTGTGACTACTTCAGATATTCATTTTAGTTACTAGTTTGGTCGAGTTAACACCCGATAGCACTATATTATGCTTTTTATGAATACCAAATCAGCCTATTGACTAGTTTATCAGTGTTATCTACGTGTTAAATAAGTTATCGACTCTTTATGAATACGGCCATAAGCGCTTTTAATTTTCATGTATTTGCTGGTCAATAAGAGATTTTTAGGAACATATATGGTTGCCGTCTTAAATAATGATTAAACATGATGACAACTCAGGTTTTTTTTTCGTATAAGAACATGAAAAAAACTGAGTTGTCATTATGTTTGATCATTAGTTTCAAAGTTTTTGACAATTCAATTTTGAGTAAGATCACTTCTGACTGTAGACTGCGTTCAGTTTTCATGATGTACTATGGTATTACGACTACGTTTATTAGTGTATTTGCTATATGGCAACATACACTATTGGCGTTGGTCGGATGGCGGGACCTAGGGGTCGGACCAAAATTTCTCGACGTTTCATAACCTCCTAAACACTTTGGCACCATTTTTGAAAATGTTTATATATATATATGTATATATATATTTATATATATATATACGTGTATATATATATATATATATATATATATATATATGTGTGCGGGCAATAACTTTCAAAAGAGTTAATTGATTTCAACTAAATTTGGCCCACGTGTTGAAATCCATCACCGCAAGAAGCCTATTTAAAATGGGCCCAATCGGGCCATCTTAAGGGTAGTTTTTAGGGGTTGAAAAATGTTTTTGGGCCCTAAAATACCGAAAAAATTTTCCGAATCGTTTCAAAATTGAAATTTAACCCTCTGGCAGTAATTAAAATGTGTCCCTAAAATTTTAATAAAATCGACCTTACAGGACCGGATTTAAAAATTTTAAGAAAGACTAGTTTGCAGATAGTGAATTATTTACTGAAAGGTGTATGTAACTTGGTATAGAGGTTCAATTGATAATAATATTGCAATTAAGAAAAAAAAAATGTTATTTTAAGGGGTGTATTAAGGAGTAAAATTTTTTATTTTTCCCAAAAAGCAACTTAAGTTCGCATAATAAACCCACACTGCCTGTATAAACAAATACACTATATTGTCGGCAGGGTTTTGGCACTGCGACCCGGGTTTTTTTACTTTACACAACTTTGCAGCAAAAGTTATTTCATGACCGCTATGTCCATATGAATTTCAATGGCAACTGAAAGAGAAATTACTGTTTTACTTTACATACTAGTACGAATGGGGTCATTTTACTACCACTATACAGGCATGAAATATATACTGAGTGTCCCATTTTAAATTGTATTCTAAATTTTCTCACAAGTGATGAGGAAAAATTTCTCTAATGAAAGTTGTTAAGTAACAAGGGAGTCGATTTGAACAGTTCCATTTTGATTAATGCACAAAACTGTTCTTTTAAAAAAAATATTAACCTCCTTCAAAAAAATCACTAAAAAGATGAAAATAATGAAATTTTGAGGTCGGAGCTAATTTCAATACAAAAACTTTTAATTACATATCTACTTTTATTAAATAGACGCCGACCTCAAAATTTTATGTGATTTTTTTTGTAATGAAATTAGATCCGACCTTAAAATTTCATTATTTTCATCTTTTTAGTGATTTTTTGAAGGAGGTTAATATTTTTTTTTTTAAGTTTTTTATTTTTTACTTTTTAGTGGTGGATTTGAGTTCGCACATTTGTAAAAACTTCTGAACCGATTTAAGTAAAATTTATGTGGGATCACCTTGAAGATGTGCCTTATTAAATAAGAAAAGAATCATCATAATCGCTTTACAAATGTTGGAGATATGAGTAGCATACATTAAAAAATATGTTTTTTTGATGTCATTTAAAAACGGATGAACCGATTTTAATAAAAACTATATGAGACCACTTCGGATGTATACCCTTTCGAACAAAAAAAGAATTTTCCAAATCGGTTCAGGCGTCTTTGAGTAATCGGGGAACATACGTAAAAAATTTAAAAAAAAATTTTTTTAAAATGATTCTGACGAATTGAGAACCTCCTCCTTTTTTTGAAGTCGGTTAAAAATAGAAGCAAATTTTAATAGTTCTTACCATTTTTTTAACATCTTCTCGCCTCTTTCCAATGAGCCTATAAAAAACATTGGTTTCCATTTAAAAAACGAAGTAGGTAGTTATTCGTATCTTGAAAGTGGCGCCATCTATTAAAAGTTCATTTAGATAACTTTTCGATCCCTGGATACTAAACCACTGTCATTCATAATTTTTTTTCTATAGCTCAAAAATTTTCGAAAATTTAGAATGCTGTTTAAAATGGGACACCCCTTATAGGCAGATGTGCGAAAATGTGTTTTTGAAACGAATCATATCCCAAATAAAATGTGTAAGTAATATACTCTTCACAATTTAACGGAATACAGCCAAAACCACAGCGCCATGTCATGGTTTCATCCGTTCTTCCCGTTAAGAGAAAGTCTTGAGAGATCTATAAGGCAAGAGAATTACCTAATAAACACGGTTCTTTATCAATGTCACTCCTGAGGTTTGCACCCTTCCGCAAAGCAGAAGTAAAGCAGTATTTAATGCTTTCTGCACCGTTGCAAATTACGTTTATTTCTCTCCTTTATCTTTTTTACTGCATCTTGAATGTTACTCACTGAAAACGTAAACCTTACTAAATATCACGCATCACTAGTTGAAAAATCTCTTTGCCACACGTAGGTGCTTCTACCCACAAAATCTTACTCACGATACACATCGTAAAATTTTCCCGGAAAACTCTTAATTAGTGTATTTGCCATATGGCAACACACAGTATTGGCGTCGGTCGGATGGCGGAACCTAGGGGTCGGACCAAAATTTCTCGACGTTTCATAACCCAAATACTTTGGCACCATTTTTAAAAATGTTTATATATATATATATATATATATATATATATATATATATATATATATATATACTTATATATATATATATATACTTATATATATATATATATGTGTGCGGGCAATAACTTTCGAAAGAGTTAATTGATTTCAACTAAATTTGGCCCACGCGTTGAAATCCATCACCGCAAGAAGCCTTTTTAAAATGGGCCTAATCGAGCCATTTTAAGGGTAGTTTTTAGGGGTTGAAAAATGTTTTTGGGCCCCAAAATACCAAAAAAATTCTCTGAATCGTTTCAAAGTTGAAATTTAACCCTCTGGTAGCAATTAAAATGTATCCCTAAAATTTTAATAAAATCGGCCCGACAGGTCCGGATTTACAAATTCTATGAAAACACTGTTTTGCAGATAGTGAATTATTTACTGAAAGGTGTATATAATTTGGTATAGAGGTTCGATTGATAATAATATTGCAATTAAGAAAAAAAAATGTTATTTTAAGGAGTGTATTAAGTAGTCAGTTTTGCCCAAAAACCAAATTAAGTTCGCATAATAAAGCCACACTGCCTGTATTAGCAAATACACTATATTGTCGGCAGGGTTTTGGCACTGCGACCCGGGTTTTTTAAATCGGTGAGTGTGAGGACATAATTAAAAAATTACAAGACACGAGTGTTCATCAGTAAATAGTTTTTTTATCTCTATAACTCCACAGGTTTTTGCAGTTCAACTTCCTTGCGTACGGTACTACCTACTACCGTACGCAAGGAAGTTGAACTTCAAAAACCTAACGAAAATTCGACAGTATGAAGTTGACCGCGCTAATGAAAATTCAACAGTATGAAGTTGACCACGCAAACGAAAATTCGACAGTATGAAGTTGGCCGCGTTAACGAAAATTCAACATTATGAAGTTGGTCAAAAGGGGTTCAGACTTAAATGACAGATGAATGAAATGAATGCACTTTCGGTCATCTGGAAACATTATAATATACTAGACGACTATAACCTTTGATCACATCCAATAGTCATTTTAAGTGTCGTAAGTAAAAACCAAAATAAAATGTGGAAAATATTGTCAAATATTAAGGGCTAATTTTTTGTAAATATTATTCTTAATTTTTGGAAGGTTTTATGTCAATAAATTATTTAAATGTATATTAAAAATTAGTTTTTAATCAGACCAAAGAAGTACAAGCACCTATTTTTTTACATATTAAAACATAGCATACAACTATTAAATTCCACAGTTTAAGCAAAGATGTGGAATAAAATATAATATAGGAGTTCTCTATCCAGCTATTACGAATGAAACATTAGAAAATTTAATCCAAAGGATTTCACCGGATTAACTATTCTCCCTGTGACACCTAAGTAGCGTAAAATTCTACTATGAACGCATGCATTTGTACATATTGTGTTATAATTGCGGCCAGAGTGGCAAAACTGCTTATGATTTTTGAAGTTTAACTTCTTTAGCGACGTGTCTATTTGTAAAATGTAAGAAATCGAGGAGAAGTAGAATAAACAAACAAAGGCGAAGTTAGTTTGTCCCCTAAATTACATGAGACTGGCAAGGACAAAAGTTTATAGTGTGTTGCATTTTGATTCGCAAAATAGTAAGACAAGGATATGAACGGCTTGAATCTGACGATTAAAATAATTGGCTGACGGATGAGTTAAGGTAGTACCCTCGCCAAACCCATTTTCTTAGGATTTGTTTAAAATTTAGCCAGAATAATGTTTATGTAATTCTGCATCGATTGCCGCAGAATGAAATTTTTGAACAGCACAGTTTCAGAGATATTAAATTCCAAAGTTCGAGTTTTTGAGGCTCTTATACATTACGGTATACGGATATTGAAAAATTTACCGACAAATATTTTTGTATCTCAGAAACTTTTCTTAGGATGTTTTTAAAAAACTAAAGTAACGTTAACTAACAATCAAACAATTTTTTAAAAGTAGTCTCATTAACAGTTACAACACAGTTTCAGAAATATTTAATAAATAATAATGGAAAATTTACCAGATTTCAGCAGAGGAAAAGTTATACGATAAACGATCTGGCAACAACGCATACTTATCTAACCTGTCAAACAAGTTATAAAGTGAGCATGCATACATACACTGTACAAAATGTCTAGTACTGAGTATAAAAATTATATTCAAAAATCTTCTTGTATGTAATTTTACATTTAAATAGGTATTATTTTACACAAATATTACATTAACATATGTAAAATTGTAGGGTATGGGTTAGGGAATTTTACGCATATTTTTTGAAAAATTACATCTTTTTGTTTAAAATATTACATATTTGTATTTAATGTGAACTACACAACTACTTATATGTAAATTTACAGGAAAAAGTGTAGCATTCCATATAGTGTGTACGATTACCAGAATAATCGCTGACATTATATGGACCAGCGGATTATACATGTAATCGACCTCAACTTTTACAGTGTACTATAAAATATTTTAACGCTCCGACAGTGTTGCCAGATTTCTCGATCGGGATTGGCTGAAATTAGTACAGAATCTGCAAAAATTATTGGGCTTGTTAATAACAACTCTCAACTACATGTACTGCATAAACCAGCATAAACTTTTTACTATGACTGTCGCGAAGGTACTACCTTAAGGGGAAAGAAGTATGATCGACACGCGCATTTCTGTTCAGTGTTTAATTGGTTATAAAAATTAACTCACGAAATTACATTTCAGAAGCGTCAGTTTTTTGAGTACAGTAAACGTAAAATCGTATAAATACATAAAAAATTCAAAAAATGTGAACGATTACAAGACTTTCTTATGCCTACTTTTGTATATGGGAAAGAATAAATGTATCTGAAAAAGTAATAACTTTAAAAAATCGACATAAGTGGTTTTGTTTTTAAACCACAAATACAGTAAGTGAATGCAGATATCATAGACTTGCATTTATTATTCCGCTGCTAGTTTCAACATGCACATTTAAATTAAATTATGCTTTGTGCATATCCGATATCACTGGAAAATTACAAATAAGACAGACGGACAGACAGACACCGAGGCGATTCCGTCAGTAATCCATTGTTACCAATTTTAAGTACGGAACACTAAAAAATTTAAAAAAGAACAGACAGTTACTTTGAAGAGCATCAAAATGCCTCGAAAAAGATTAAAATGTTTATTTTCTGCGTTTATATAACTATCTACCTAATAAAATAAAGAAAAGTAAAATTGTATACCCAGAATTTCACCACATAATAACCTGTACCTCCACCACACGATAAACTTCACCTCCACCACATAATAACCTGCACCTCAACCACACGATAACCTGCACTTCCACCATAATGTACAGTGACTGTAAAGTGTACGCATCACTTATTTCGAGATACAGAGTTCGCAATACTGGAAAATCGAGTTACAGAGTATAGGGAAATCGTTCTCAATTCGAGGTATGAAGTTTAAATAATTCGAGTTCGTGTACCTTTGGGCTTCTGTAGAAGGCAATGGTTTAATTTCAACTTAACGGAGAAGATTTCAACTTAACGAGGTTTCTCCTGTATATTTATATATATACTAGCCGCTCCCCGTGGCTCTGTACGCGATGTAGATAAAAGACGGCAGCGACAACAGTAGTGGAGCCTTTGGCTCAACCGTAGTGAGTAGCATAAAAAGCTTTCTCCATAAAAATATGTCCCAACTTTCATGTAGATCGGTCAAACGGTATCAAAGTCTATTAATCTCAATTAATTCCAGATAAATATCGAGATGGTTCCTTATTTGAGGCCATGGCCGATTACCTATCAAACTCCTAGTTCAAAAATTACGTACCTTATCCTAATTTCCTATAATTCCTTCATTCGCCCATTGCTATTATATAAGTTGAAGTTTTAAAAAATGTAGAAAATAACGGGAGGTGGTAAATGGAAAATAGTAATGGTGCGAATGGCGTCTATTATGACATAAAGTCGAGAAACGGACGTTAAACGCATTATTATTATTATTATTTACCAAAATTCATTTTTATATCTATATATAGATTATTTATGTCTGCAGATTAAATTTTAAAATCGTCTCTGTTGTACGGATAACCAAGACGTATGCAGTTACAGTTCAAGCAACTGACTTATCGGAAAGGCTTCTTACATTTTACGGTGATTGATTTTAATTCTCTACTTAGACAATTTTAATCTTTTTACTTCTTTATAATATGCAATCATTGAACTATAAAATTGAATTCTTATATTGTATATGATGCAATTTTCTTCCACTGATCCTATTATAGTTTGTTCAAGAAGCTTTCATTCTATGTATTAAGCGTGCTTTGACACAAACAAAGGGGCAGATATTGTTATTGTTAAGCTATGTTGAGGTAACGTAATCACATTATTTACGTTCTTTCTATTGTTTTGCTAAACAATGAAAAGCCGAATAGGTGAACATTACACCGGTAGTGGTGGTGTACTCTATAATCACGTTGTGCGCCTGAGCCGAGTTTCGCTCATAGAAATATTTATATCTAGGCTTATTTTTCTAGAAATTGAGTCAAATTGTGGCTTGCCGTAAAAGGGAAGTTCAGTTCTAATAAACAGTACTATAGACTCGAGCTCATACATTAAAAATATAACACTTTTACCGCAACTGTATGTAACGTTGAGTACATGAGATTAGTTTATTGATGGATTCAATGAAAAGAGTCACAGACGAGCAACGGAGGTATTAGCATGTCAGAAGCTGATAAGAGTACAAAAGAGTACAGGTGTGATATACATTGCGCAATGCAATATCTATATCTACTTACTTCCACCATTATACGTTACAAATCTAATCTAAAAACACACAATAAAATAATCTACCTTTTTTATTTCATGTGCCTACTTTTAATAAAAAAAAAATTCAATCTGCTATTTAAGGCCACCAGCAGCTTGAGTTCTTTGGATCTAGTAGTAATTCATTTTCAGTTTATTAATTTAAACACACGTTTGTTTTGCAAGTAAAGCAAACAGTTATTGCTGGTGGTAATATTGTTGTTATCGGTTCCAATTGTTCATTTTGCATTACTCAACCCCATTCATGGGGTCTAAGTCATTCCCTAACCAAGTTTGAATTTGATAATATACACGGTTGATATGTTGATGAGGTGCTGTACTGGTTGGTGGAAGATTGGATAGCTAATTAAAACTAACGAATAAACGTGATTAGCAGAAAGTGGTCCCTTGACAAAGAACAACAATACAATACAATGGAATATATGTGCCAACTGACTATTTATAGAAAATGTCTGCATTCCCAGGTATGATCCTTTTAATCCATTATACTATGTATGGCTGAGCGCTCTATCTTAAAAACGGTAAATCGTATAAAAAAATGTTTTGAGCAAAATTCGTAGAAAATTTTATGCTCTACAATTTTTATAATAGACGTAAATAGCATTGAAGTCATAGGAAACGAAATATTTGGAAAAAACTGATTTCTGTGACCTTTATGAAACTTTTGAGACAACTTTTAGAATGCTAAAATAAAGGTATATACGAAAATTCAGCTTATTATCTCTCATTCCAAGTTTATGCTAAAGTGACTGGACTATAAAGAACTAAATTTAAATACAACCTGTCTTTTTTTTCGATTTTCTTGAAACCAGCGATTTTGTTGTCACAGTTGTGTAAAACATTGTTCTGGATGTCGTGGGTGGTATAAGCAGCGCTGGGCTTAACAATAAGTGTTAAGATTCTACTCACAGAAAAACAAATAACTAATTTGCATAGAAAAGGATCGCTTTTCCAACTAAATTTTGATCAAAATACGTAGAATCATGTATAGAAGTGACAGTTCAATTGGTTGATTTAAAGTTTTATAATGCTTTTCTTATTGAGAAATATATATGATCACAATCTAAGGCCATTGTTAAATCAGATTTTTTGACAATGCTTTCTGCAATGAAGAATAAATTATATTAATAATATGTTAATTGAAATTAAACAAACGACTGCCATGGCTATCCTAAAGCAATATATCAATCAAAAGCACATGCACAGGTATTTAAGAAATTAATTATAACTTTACGAATAACGTTCATGCTATTACTAGACCAATTTGCTAAGTTGCACGAGAAACTAGACTATGTGTTATTACGGTAGAAAGGACTATGGAATTACTTAAAACATACTATGTTTATGAGCTTACACGCTGTAAACTTCAAATGGGCTTAACAACTTCATGCGTACCCCAACACACTAAACATGTAGCATGTTTACGTCGCAAACTGATCTCAACTGTGTCACTCTTGCACATACTATTATACTAATGTGTTCATCCAGGGTTGTAGCTAGGGGGACAGGTCGAATAAATTTGCGCCCTTCCTTAAGGTAGTTGTCGTGGTTAAGGCACACCGTCAGAAAATTCTTAATTTTTGTATACTTATTAAGGACATGATAATACATTTACCCTGAAAATTTGAAGTCGATCGACCGTATATAATCCGAGATAAATTCAATTAAAAATTGGATAATTAACATTGATTGTATACGATCTCTGTAGTTCTGAACCAGTTTCTTATTTATAAAAAAAAAACTAACTGTCAGAAACTTTCCAAAAACTGACAGTCTTTCAATGCATTTGTTATGAGTTTAAAAAAAAATAAGAAACATTTTTTGACCGTCTAATTATTTATAAATAACGGTTTAAAGGTCAACAATTTATAGAAAAGTATACATGCATGTGAATACTGTATGGGTTACGTTTTCACGGGTACAGTCTTGCGTACAAATTATGGATCACTTAACTACAAGCTAGTATACTTTTGTGGCGCGTATAATCTACAACTTTTTGACAATATTGTACCACGACAACTACCTTAAAGTCTTTAACAATGCTCTAATACTTTTCAATCGCTCCACACGTGGCTGATTTTGCGGTTAAGGCTGTCGGAACGCTCTGAATTCAAGCCAAAAATAGGGCTTCGGCTGATTGTAGACTTATTCGTCAACATTTCGCAAAAATTCTTTCTCTGTAAGGAAGATAAAAGACAAATCTAGGTCTCTAATGAAATACTTTTGTAATTTATGTACGATTTACCAGAAAAAAGTTGACATTAATTGTGCCAAAAAACACACGTTTTCAATGTCACACTACGACCTTATTTGTACTCATTTCACAAAATTGGTCCATCACAAACCTAAAGTGACTCTTCTTTTTCCGGAAAAGCTTTTCTAAATCTTCAAAATATTTCCAAAATTTAGAGTAATCAACTGACAGCGGCACCCTTGCAACAGCATTTTTTAGCCTCGTAGTGTGACTTAAATTCAGAGCGTTCCACAGCCTTAAACGCTCCGCTGGTTTCACTACTAGGTTCCAAGCATGCCATCGTAAACCAAGTGGGGGTTCTTCAAGGTTATGAGAAACTAAGGTTGGGCGCTAGCATTGCTGAAGGTGTGACTAGGCGAGACGCGAGAGTGGGCGAGGGAAGTAGGCTTGTGACGTCACATGGAGTCTTTTTCCAAACAGTTTTGATAACAATAATTGAAAAACCAAGCCTTAAACATCGGTGCCGTAAGCAATTGACTCAACCAATCACAGACGTGACCAAGCCGGATACAGTTGAACAATTTTAGGAACAACATTCGTAACGAAATGGAAACCTTTGAAATGAATGGTTTCTGAAATATCTGAGGTCAAAGTTGGACACATTGCCAATGTAAATGTAAGAAATAAAATAATGAAATCAATAAATAAATGCTAATTCAGTTATTAAATAATAATATATTTCAATTCAGCAATACAATCGATGTAAACTCTATCCTGTCTCAACACAGAAGGTCCCTGCATCCGCTTGCAATCTTCACAATATCAGTATATGCAGTTTACACGACATAAAGCATTACACAATTATTCATAGAACAATATAACACACTGAACAACATTCGTTTAAATAACATTTGCTTACATGTCTAGTTTTGACCGCAGATATTTCTGAAACCATATAGCAAGAGAAGCATAGAAAAACAGAGATTGAGGATTTTGGAATAGGTGCTACAGTGGAGAATTTGTTTGGCATGATAATGATAGAGTTGTTACATATGTATGTATATAGGTATATATTATTATACAAGTTGCCTGAACAGCCAGTCGAGTGAAATCACTTAAAACTCGCGAATTTGCTATAATATTACAAAGTTATATAAGTTGTATAATTTATTACTTAATGAAATTCAAATAGTTGTAGCACATACAGTTTGCAAGTTAAAACAGGGCTATCAAATTTACATAAGCCGTTTTTACAATCAAAAGTTTTAAGTAAGGTGTCCGTCTGAAGTTAACTTTCAATATTAACAATTCAAATTAGCTATATTGATGTATAATGAGTACAGCCACGTTTACACCGAACAATAAATGTATTATTAATTGAAATATAAATGCATTAGTTTGTTGTAAAATACGAAAAAAGTGCATATTTGTTTTTGGTAAACCCTATATTTTATTTTACTTATAAGTTTATATAAACCATTGTATTTTAATGGATCCTTAATTACTTCACTCATATTTTAACATTTAGCAACATCCTTAGCGTCTTTCGTTAAAGATTATTATATATGCTGAATAAGAAATATTATAAATGTAATCGCTAAGCATACATACAGACTGGTTCATCAATACACATTAAAAACCGCTGAACCTTGGAACTTGAAATGTTTTCTTCTTATGGTGTATGTGTCCACCCTAATAAGGAATCCAAACCGAAAATGCACAGTAATTACTCAGCCTAGCCAACCGATCCGAAAATATAATATCAGATGTCATAACTGACATAGAAAACCGCAAATGTAAATTTCAAAAAATAAAAATATTGTTTCGTTCAGAGACAAAAACCGAAAACCGCACCGTAATTAAAAACCGAAACCGATGTCCGATAGTCACTTATGCTACCAAATTGTCGGTCGATTAAAAACTGACTGTCAACACCATGTCACACTGTTTACAATAAATATAACGCATTTTAAACGTCACCTGAACAAAGTTGGGTACAACAGCTAGTAATTAATATGTCTTAGCTACTTTATACAATGTTTAAAATAAGTTTTAAAGTATTTAAACAAAAGTTTTAAAATTCGGATGCATACGTAGCTGTACTGAAAATATTCGAAACGAACAAGTAAGCGAAAGAATAAAAAACTAACGGCGTTTTCTTGGCACAGTTTCCGGCGGATACAACAGAACGTTATCACGAATGTGGCTGCACTACTTATGTATTTCATTCATATTAGATTTAACTTTAAAAACCACTTCTGATATTAATCGCCTAAACCGCTTAATGAATTAACACGATTCAGCTACAATCATTTTAGTCTTTAGGGTTCCGTAACCAAGACTAAAGCTATTGTGTTGAGTATTCTGTCTGTCCATCTGTCATTAACTTCTACCTCCTAAACTGTATTTTTTTTTATCAATTGCATAACTCAAACACTTCAACCGAAATCTGGTTGTGCCTGACGTCGTCTATTTTGCTATTTTGATACCGGAAGGGAGAAATTTAAAAAAAACACGGTATACTTTGCCTATATTTCGCTCATTTAACCTTAGATTGGCTTGAAATCTATCTTAAATGAAACAGGATAAATTTCTGTATAGATTTCGTATATTAGAACGTGTCAAAACAGTTTTTTATTATTATTATATATATTAAGAGTAAAATTTTGGTAGGCTACGGAAGTTGCGCGCGCACAACTAACGAAAATTTGATAGCATGAAGTTGGTCGCGTTAACGAAAACTCGACAGTTTGAATAATTTAGGTTTATAATTATAAAAGTTTGGGTTGTAAACTCTATCATAGCTATAGCCTTTAAAAAGTGTTTTTTCTAATTTTTTTTTTTATTTTAATAACAAAAAAGTGTACCTAATTTCCGTAGGGTAAACTTAATACAAACAATATATAATCTGTTAAAAGAACTATCTACAGTGACATCCGGGCCAATGAACTTTCTATTATGCAAAATATAATATAAAAAATGTGGGCAGTTAGACATGATAATGTTATTGTTTTATGGCAGTTTGTTACAGGAAATTATGGCTATTGAGGCTTTCACTTTATTGCAGCCGTTAAATTCTGTTTTCGTACACAATCCACTGATATATGATACCTAGCCATTGAAATAATTTAGTGTTATTGCGTTTTTACCAATCAAACTCCACAAGTGAGGAATGGTACTAAGTTTGGTCACATTTCACTTTTTGCAATTTTACTGGATTGCTTCTTCTTGCAAAAAACATGTTTTTGCAAAAAGATTGTCTATTTCGTATCAATATCTTTGCATTTAATTTTATTTTGGATCACCTGGAGCATTAATTCCAATAGGGTTCAAACGTAGACAACTTACTAGATTATTAAAATTGCATATAAAAAAATGTGAAAATTGGTTGACCTGTGAACCAACCCTAAAAGTTCTAGCTATGTGTTAAATACGTTACAATAAATTGATACTATTTTATTTATAGTTCATTAAAAAAGAATAAGCAAAAAAATGACGTATTTTTTGTTAATCTTTTTAGGATGATTTTAAAGTTATATACTCACATATGATAAGCAAATTCAGTTTTAGTGAACTTTTCTGATCACCGTATTAACAAGTAGACTAGGTATGTGACAAAACCGTAAAAAAAAATTATTTTAAAATTGTTGTTCTTTGAATAACTTGACCACTTGAGTTCAAAATCTAATCAGATTTAAGTCGCAATAAACCCTTTCGAATGTTGCAAACCCGACCTCAATCGATTGATTTGCTCTAAAGATATCGCACGACAAAAATTTGTTTACGCGCACAGACACTATTATTAATACCTTTAATCTTACCGACTCGAACGCACCGCTACGGACGCGTCTGCGTCACTACGGTCAACACCCTACTCACGGTATGTCGGTGCGGGCTCGTTTGTGGTGGTCCGGGATACTACGCACGTGTGAACCGACCTTAAGTATTGATACTGCGGACATTACGGCTAACTTGAAACATGATTATGCAACAGCATTTCTGTACTCTTTCACGTACTGAACAGACGTAAACACGTAGATGGTTCTCTGTCTGCATTAAGAAAGTATATACGTGTATGTATTTTATTCCCTGGAATTGTGAAATGCACAAACAGCTTTGTGCTAAGAACGAACGATTTGCCATTTAGTAATAAACTCACCACGACATGCCCACATAAAATGTAATATTTTAAAACTTACAAACATATAATGGACATTAAAGAACTCAACAGAACGTCCATAACGTATTCGAGAGTATTTTTACTCTATAATAAAAGAAAATATTCACATTTCAGTTTATTTGTGTATACACTTCAGAAACTTTTACTAGCCAGTAACTCAAAGAAAAAACTTATTTTTAGTTGCGTTCAAAAGTTGTGTAAAGGACTTCTATAAATTTGTTGATATTTTATAATTAAAAATTAGCATTCCGAATTCCGCCTCTGCTCATGGATGTTTCGTGGTGTCGAATTATTTGATAGTGTATTTGCTTGTACATTATTATTTCATAAAACAAGTTGGGGCTAATTACGCTAAGTGTAGAAACCATAAAAACCATATTTAAAAAAAATTAGTATATCGGTATAATGAATAAAAATTGCCACTGCAATAAGCTTTATTAATTTGTTAACTTTGTTGGGTTGCACTCACTAATGTACAATACTCGACTTTTAGCTCTGCTAAATTACTCACCACCTGACCAAAATACTAACAGAATTCGAACTAGACTTGTCGCATACCTAGCTTAATGAAGCGACAAAGCAATGAAATAATTTAGGCATACTCCATGCATCAAAACAATGTCGCTTTTAACCCTTTATAAGGCTCTGTCCATATATTAGACACCACGTGTTCCGTTTCATTGCTCCGGCAATATTTAACCGTATCGATTGCCATAGAGCATTACTGCTAGATAAAATAATCTTGAAACGGAACGCAACAAAAAAAAAAAAACAAATATGGCATCTAATTCGAACAGCTGACTGACATATGTCAAATTTCGGGGATTTTTTCGTGATTGTAGTAAATCCGCATTTCCTCTGCCCTATAAAGGGATATTATAATGTGAAGTTTAAGTGTAGGAATCACTGACAGTTTTGAACCATTCTATAGCTTATACCAAGAAGGTACAAACTTTCTTGGTTTATATACCAACTATGCCATTGGTTATTTTAGCAGAAAACAGAACATTCAACAAAACAAACTATTCTTTTAGTTAGTTTATAAACACATTGGTTAGCTTGCAAAAGTTCTCGTAAGTGTATCAACTTTTATTGTAGTTACATAAAAAAGAACATATTGATTAGTTAGTAAACTATTTAAGGTTCGAAAAAATAATCCCCACGCTACGGAAACGAAAGACCTAATTGATACTTTGTTTCATTTTTTATACCTTAAAGTAATCTCTCCGAAATTGAGAAGCTTTGTGTACTAAATTTTATTAAAATCGCATTTCAGTATTAAAAGTTTAAAGTTAAATATAAAATATTCTTAAATTTTTTTTATTTCGATTAGCAGATCCGTGCGAATACTTCGGTCAGTTACGTATTATAGTAATATAAAAGGTGGAAATAAATTTTATTCTATTCTATTGAGACTTCAGCGTCACAACACGTCATATTACCGACAACTGTCAAAATAAACAGATTGTCACCAGATGTCGACATTTGTTTTTTCTGAAATGAAATTGTTAAAATTTTAAAACTGTAATTTTTTAATGAAAACATTAATTTTAAGATGTTAGCTTAGTTTTCGTTATTAGAGAGAAAAATCATCTTCAAAATGGCGTATCAAACATTAATTTTGATACAGTATTAAGAGAGATATTTCATACCGACAAAAAACACTTTTGAGAAATAACATATACCGATTTTCGGTCTCATTACAATAACTTCCCAATGTTCTGGGAAGCTATAAACGCATTTTAGTTACGTAACTTTTTATGTTGAACAAATATACGTTTATAGTTCCATTTAAAATAACATGTTATAATTGGAATAACGAAAGGTAAAAACACGTGTAAGTAATTACCATAAAGCACACATTATACTTCATTTGTATAATTTTCATCTTATTACTCTTGGAGTAACAAGAGTAAGCACTTAATGAACACACGTCATGTGTGCGCCTACCAAATAACAATGCAGAACACGAGTGCACAACCAAAAGGGCGTAATGAACCTTGTATGTCATTGTACAACAATTTGGGTACCTCGGCATGCAAGTGTACTTATACGTGCAAATCGAGGCTTAATACAAAGCAATTTAGGGTCGAAAAAACACCTACATTTTATATAATTTCGGTTTATGAATACCACCAAAAAAAAGTTGTAATGTAAAAATCATCACTATACAGTATACACTATATAATGTATTTTATGATAAATACGACTAAATAATTAACATTTTCATTTTAGATAATGTAAAATAATATTATGTTAACTGAAGAATACAATAATGGCGTTTATGTTATCTTTTAAAATGTTAAGTAATTAAAAATCTCTGTGCCTTTAATAATTTATTAAAATAAATGGGAAAGTTTGCATTTTCTATTACGTACAATGGCGTATAGAATAGGAACACGAGCTTCTGAATTAAGTATGTTAATTAATTATTTACAACATGTATATTACGATGCTTGTATCTATATTACATAAAACTGGCTGTGTTCCGCGAAGCATTTTTTAGTGTAGCAACTTTAAAACAAAAAATCTATAGCGTTCGTCGCTTGACATTATGTTACCCAAGATGAATCATAGAATGTTTTTTTTTTGTTTGAATCATTTTTACGAAAGCTTTCTCCAAAATGAAAAAATCCCAAAAGTGTGTATTTTTCAATGAAATTTTAAACATAGATTTATGCCGCTACAGAAATGACGTAGACGACTTTCAGTCTGTGATTGGCTGACTAGATTTTTATTTTGGTTTTTACTTTTACATTCAATCTATTGAGTAATCAAAAATACGATTATTATAAATTCCGCTCGCTGACACTTAAAACGACTACTGGTTGTAATCAAAAGTTATCATCTAATATATTATTATATATATAGTTTCCAGATGACAGAAAGTTCATTGATTTCATCTATCTGTGATTTCAATATGAATTTCTTGGCCAACTTTCATATACTGTCGAATTTTCATTAGCGTGGCCAACTTCATACTGTCGAATTTTAGTTAGTTGTACGAGCGTAACTTTCGTTACCTGCTAAAATGTTTACTCTCAACACGCGAAAAGAAGTAAGTATATAACTTCAAAAAATGTATATTTAATACGTATATTACGTCACAGACAGATAAATGTTTTTATTTATATTTTATACCAAAATTAGGAACGCTGTTCGTGTTTTTTAATATGACTAAATAATAATGTGTGCATTCGAAAATATTATTAACATTTAAATAATATGATGGTTGTGCTTGAAATAGCATAATAGAGCTATAGCATAATAGCATCCATAGAAGAGAGTTACGAAGCTGTGTTCTGGTATGATTCCAGTTTAATGCTCTACTAATAACAGTCATAAAGTATCTCTGCTCTCTAACTCAAGTATTTACAACAATGCGTCTACTTACATTAAAATATAATAGTAAACCATTACGAGTCAATCTTGACATTAAATGCAGATATTGTACAAATAGAAAATCTTGATTCCCAAAAGCATTTCATAAATAAAATTAAAGTAATTTCAACTTTCTGGTCGTGTGGTGTATATTATTTTTCTTTATACCCGGCCGAAAGTACGTACTTTGGTATCAGTGTGCACGAGAAAAATGTTTCGACCCGCTATTATAGATGGCGTGCGAGTAATTCCATCGGTGCAAAAATGATAAGCTTTCGCCTTAAAAGTACATACTTTCGATCGGTTATAAAGAAAAAATATTTTTTGTAGAACATGCGTATTATGAAAGGCTAAAAAGCAGAATATAAAGAATTTTTGAAAGAGATGATATAAACAAGCAAAATTTACAATTCTCAAACATTTAGAATTTGTATTCATAAAATATAATTTATATGGTTTCTAAAGTTTCTACACAAAATAATATTATAGTACCAAGCTGTTTAATAAGCTAATTATTATTCAGTTTAAACAAAGAAAACAGAGTATTTCAAAATCAAAATGTTATATTAAGCCAAACTATGACGTAATAAGAACAACAAACTTTTCAATCAGTGTTCGAACTAAGTAGCTGTCGGTTGTAATTGGTTTAATTAGCAGGAGGGTTTCATTTCAAACTTTGTGATAAGCTTTCACAAGTTTCAACTACACCAATTTCGTTTATTATACGGGCTGAATTGTAAAAAGTTAAAAAAAAACTTCACCGAATGTTTACTGATATGCAAAGAAGTGACTTCGTAAAATTTTATTTGACATGGGTGCGTAAATTTCTAATTTTTACACGCCGCAGTACGCCAAAGAAAGAATATTATGTTTATTAATTTATGTGAATAGACGCTATTGACCTTAGCTGTCGGACGTCTATAATCTACAATCTATGACAGCTGTTTATGTGCGTGCACTGTATATATTTGTTTGAACCGATATACAATCCAAATAGCAGGACCGATTTTCATAAAAAAATGTATCAGACGATTCGAAACAACTTAAAATGGAAAACGGTAACGCCATTTGGTTCAAGTTAAAACAAAAACAATTTCAGAACAGGTATATTTTCATAAAAAATAATACAGGCGAACAGTAGACGCCATTTTGTAACGGATTTATGGATTTAGAAAGTACTAATGGTTTTTGAAATATATGAAATATGGAAATTATTTAAGATATTACAAAAAAAGAAAACCCAACTACGGTTAATATAAAAGTACAGAAAAGAGTCCAATGCGAAATTTCGTACGTTTCATTTAGTATTTAAACGATACATTTTATTGCAACATACGGTATAAATGTCTATACGTATTTTACCCTAGTTATAAGTCGATAAATTAGTATGTATTCAATTTTGTTATTTGATATTTTGTAAATTAGCTAGTCAAATGCCGAAACAAGGGAAAATTTAATTGTAGGCAAATCATGATATTAGCGCCTCTACCTCTCCCCACTACTTCTACAGAATGATTTATAAGTTGATTCTTTTTTTTTAACAGCGTGTGGAAATCAAATAGACGAAGAAATATTTCAAGTAACTTTCTTATCAAAACTCAAAAGTAAAGCCGGGTCCAGACGTGTGTAACGTGTAGTGTAAGATTACGTGTAATTTAGCGTCAACAGTGTGGACAGCACACGAACTCAACGCGAATCGTGAAAGCGAATCTTTGTCAAAAGCTGTTTCCACTCAGTTGCTACGAACATGCCGAATAGGAAAGTCATGATAGCTGGTGCTGCTTTTATTTATATATATTTATTAACTGAAGTTTTAGATTTTTTTAAAGCTATCCGGATTTTTTGGATCCCAAATAACACGTTTTTCTTGATACAAACTGACAAGTTCAAGCGATTGTTCGTATCATGAACGTACACACGACACAATCATCACGAACGCCGTCCAAACGAGTACTGCGAGCGCCTTTGTGTTCGCGCTAAAAACCGACAGCCGATGGATCACGGCGAACGCCGGCGCGAGCGTTACATGTAATGGTCGTAGTGCCGTCCACACGCAGAATTCGTGTTACATTACACGATAGATTACATTAAGCGTTACACACGTCTAGACCCGGCTTTAGGGAGAAACATCCTTTCAAAGTACACTATAGAAATATGTTATGTCATTATCAAGTATCTTGATGCCGATTTGAAACAAAACGGGACCAACTTCGAACAATTTCTTGATAATGTCACAGCATATTTTCAATTTAATAAAATTTAATTAAACTTTGAAAGCCTGTTTATCTTTTATTTTTGAGTTTTGATACAAAATTTACTTGAAATATTTGCTCGTCTATTTGATTTCTACACGCTGTAAAAAAAAAGAATCGACTTAAAAATCACCTGTATACTTCTGGGTTGGATTGCCGAAAACAATATCAGAAAATATAATTTTACATTGACCTTAGCTTGTGATCATAACTCACATTTTATATTTATGCAGGAACAGTCTAATGTCATTATCAAGCTCTGTTATGTAAAACACTAGGTTCACAATGTACCTACAGACCTACTCACAGAAAAAAAATACTAATCTACATAGAAAAATATCGCTTTTCAAGCTGAATTTTGATTAAAATGCGCAAAAATTGTAACAAATTGTTCGGTATTTTGAGTTCAAAATTCATGTAAATGAGAGTTTGGATTTTGTGTTGTGCAAAAGCAAAACATGTTATAATTACTATGCAACTACCGCGTCTGTTAAAAAAAAGTTTTTAAACTAAATATGTGTAAACTTTGCAAATCTTCTTGATTTCCGGGCTTGTACGCCGTGGTCCATTGGTATTTCTACCAATGGACCACGGCGTACAAGCCCGGAAATCAAGAAGATTTGCAACAACGCCAGCCGTGAAAGCCTACACAATGTGTAAACTTTGTTATGGAAAAATCCTTAAAAAATATCGAAAATTCTGGCTCAGAACTTCGGATAAATGTTGTTATAACTTGAGAACTACGGAACAAATTTTAATAAAATAAACTGTAACCTAACCAGATAATGTATTTACATGAGAGAAAAAACCGCATTAAAATCGGCACAGCATACAAACAGAGAGAAAGAGAGACGCGTTTTATAAAAGATATTCTTTAGTATAATATTCGGTACAGTAGTAACAAAATTGAATGTATCCAAGAGACGTGATATCGTCTGCATAAAAGAACAGTACTCGATTGTTCGTACACATATTGTATTATTAATAACAAACAACTTGCATATTTTTGTACAGACGAACCCACGTTCTAGCAAATTTTAATATTTCTCTCGACTGTACCATAAATGCCGAAACAATTTCTTTTTAATTAAAAAAAATAAAAAACAGTGCGTATAACCTTTACACGCGATTGAAGTGAAACTTCTTTGGCGTCGTGGCACAATTTATGTCGGTAAGCTCGAAATTTTACAACTGTGCGGCCATCTATTGACTAAAAGCTTCAACAATTACCTTATAAGATTTCTAGCTTAGTAATATGTCGCCAGGGTCGGACTGGGCCGGAAGGGCCCGAGTGGCTCCCCACAAGCCCAGGGCCCGAGACTGGATGGTAGATGGGATATTTTTCTATTTCATTTCTCTCTAACTGTATGAACAACCTTCTGATCTAGTTTACATTTAGGTCGCAAGAGCTGGGACCTAGCCTGCGTGGGTCCCCTATCCTACCTACCGCCTTGCGGCAAGCCAGGTCCGTTGGGGGGCCCGCGTAGGCTAAGGTTCGGCTGGCAAACGGCACCTCGACTATATGGCCAGTCCGACACTATATGACGATGCTTCTTTGCATAAACTGAACGTTACTTCCGTGAGAAAAAATCAATTCCGTTAGAAAAAGATCGTGCTTAACTTTTCAGTACTTTTTACCTTATCAAACCGACAATCCAATAGTTTACCCTACGGAGTTTCCTTTAAAACGATGACGTAATTAAGTACGTCATATAACTGTAATATTGTACAGCTATGTAGTTATCATAAGAATTATTATTGTATCACAAAATCAGAAACGATGAAAACAACTAGAGCTTAAACATAACGAGAAGTAACAAGAGTGTCGCGCATTTTACAAGGTACCGCCCAAAGGTCTGCAAATGCATTACACACATACACTGACATCTGACTAGATGGATGTTGAGAATGAAAGCAAGGGTGTAGTAATAATCACAGTGACTACAAAACAGCTAGCCATTTCAGTTTTCGAATCTTTCATGTATGTTTCAAAATAAACTAGAAATATGTAACATTTCTTCCTTTTGGCTAAGTTTTACAGCTTATTTGGTCTAAAAGAACGATTTAAAATCAGATAAAAGCGAGAAAATTAGCTCAAGTTTTACACAAAATTTTGTACAGAAAAAATTTAATTTGAAAAAAATTATTCAGCAAGTCAAACGTGTCGGTACTTTTAACACAAGTTTGCAAAGAAAAACACTTCAAAATGTTAATTTGCGTTCCCGTAATTCGAAATCACGTGATGTACTGTAAGGAAATATTGTCGAATATCACGTTTTCGGATTCTATTTTTAGGGCAAAGTATATGTTTTTTGAGATTTTTAAGCAACAAGTCAAATTTTGTGAAGCTTAATGCTTAATCGCAGCTGATAAAAACAGTGATAAAATGAATTTTGCGACTACAGTTCCAAATTTCCCGAGAGCATATTTTGCAAACTGTCACCTTAAGATAAAGAAACTCAACACTGCAGGCGTTTTCAACCGGCATTTTAAAAAATAGTTTTTGTTTTCGTTTCCGAGGAACGATATCGTTTCACTGTATTCAGTGACACCTTGTAATTAAAAGAAAAAACAAATCCTTTTTCTTACTGGGCATGCCCTAGCGGTCTAAAAAGTGCCCCTTGCACGTGGTCAATCTCTGTCTCTTTCAGAATAGTAGAATCAAATAGGCCACAACCATACTCTATCCTCCTCACTCATGTGTGTCCAATCTCTGTCTCTCTCAATATAGTACATAGTATTTAGGAGACATGCTCTTATGACGCTTCCCTGTGTGTACATCTACGAATGCCTTATGTTTGTAAGGAAAAATCCTTTGCTTTTTGATAATTATAAATTAAACCATGATCTTAACACTAGGGGGGCAAATGACTTCCGTTTGCCAGCTCATTCCTTAACTTCCTTTGAGGGAGGTGCACTTTATAACTGTTTAAAGATATATAATAATTTACAAGCAAAAATAAAAAACATTGAGACCCTTTCTCGCTTCAAGGAAGTAATAAGGAATGAACTGATAACCGAAGAATTTTATAAACTAAATGAATTTTATATGTAAATCTGTAAATGACATGTTACAAGCATACAGTCAATTGCAACGAAATATATTATTATTATTATTATTATTATAGGCCATACGCATACTCTATCCTTCTCACTATCAGTGAACCGAAAAACAATAACGATATCTAACGGCGAAGGCATGTCCATCAGTGTAATTCGATGGAAATATTATTCTCGTTAAACGGACAAGAATATGCTTCGTAAAATAGAACGTTGAGTTTACCCGAACATGCCCGACGCTCGGTTTAGTACATATGAACTGTCATTCGAGAACTAACGAATATTCATAATGTGACCATTGTTGAATTTGACGATTGGCGACAGATCTCGTGACGAAATTGGAGTAGATGAGCATTAATAGTTTACAATTTTCCGATTATGCCAAATATACCAAGTAGAAACAAACTTTTGAAGACTGCGTATTTACTACCGGTACTACTACCACGGAACCCGGCCAGAGTTGCTTGGAAACAGTAATCAAATTGTCTCTCCGGTACGTCGGCATAACGTTTTGTAGAACTGAAAACCGTGAATCTCAGACTTAGACTTTAATATCTAGTTGTGCGACCCATATATAGGGTACTGGAAACAAATACCTGAGACGATTGAATAATTTAAAATTTAAGTACTGGAAAAAAATTATCAATCCCATCTCGTTTCACTTTGTCAAATCAATGAAGGTTTTTAGCTCAAAATCGGAACTGTTCTTGAAGATTATGAAGTAAAAACCTTCATTCAAATAAGAACACAAAATTTAGTCAAGGTTGAATAGTTATTTGTAAAACGGCAAACGTTTGTTTTCTCATACGCGCCGGAAGCGTATAGGAAAATTCGGAGAAAAACTTGCTTTTAAACGGAAAATAATGTTAGTATAATGTTCTCGAAGTTTTTTTTTGTTGTGAAATAAACCTATTTCGAACAATTCTGCAAAATTTCATCAATATTCAATAAATATTTTCAACACAACAAACCATCTTTGCAACGAACGCGCGGAAAATTCGAGGGAAATCTGCTCTAAATATCAAAATATTAAAAAAAATCGTTAGGCCAATACGTATCAAATATGCACACAAAATTTAGTCAAGATCAAATAATCTACACTAATATTATAAAGAGACAAGATTTGTATGTATGTAATGAATAAACTCAAAACCTACTATGCCGATTTAAAAAATTCTTTCACCATTAGAAAGCTACATTCACCCTGAGTAACATAGGCTACTCAAAAACTACTGTGCCGATTAAAAAAATTCTTTCACCATTAGAAAGCTACATTCACCCTGAGTAACATAGGCTACATTTATTGCTAGAAAATATTGGGTGTTTTTAGATTATACCGGGTGTTTATAGATTATATCGGGTGTTTTTAGATTATACCGGGTGTTTTTATAATCTATATAGATAAAAGACGATGTATATGTAATCTATGGACTCCAAACGGGTAGATCATTTTTGATGAAATTTTCAAACAATCTTTAGATTAGCCCAGCGGGTGATCTTCTGAAGTTTGGTAACGCTCGGATCAACAGAATTTTTTTAATTTCTTTTTGGGAAATAAGATTTTTCTTCGATTTTTGAACATTCACAAATAAAAGCGATTGAATTCGCGCAAATTCAATACACGTTGAGAATTTAATGATAATGATTCTCATCTTTTATATCCTATATATTACATTTACACCCGGGCGATCCGGACTGGGCCGCTAGTAATTTATAAAACGGAAAATATTTGTGACGCGAGCGTATAAAAAACTCGGAGAAAACTAATATTGTAAAATTAAGTCCCACGACTGGGATGTTTGTGGTTTCAAATAATGTATATAACAAACATTAAAAAAAATATTTTTAATCGGAACAGTTCTTGAAGATTAATTTTTTTTAACTATTTTCCAACTTCATTGACTCGAACCATTGGATTTAGTCCAAATTTTTATCTTCACGTTTTGGTGTCTTTTGAGACCGTTTTCAAGTAATGTCTCTTTCTCTGTCTTTCTGTGTATCTTGTGCACGCGGTTTGTTTTGTTGTATTTGACAGCACTTAACTTAAATCTAAGCACAATGGGTTCAGTGAGCCTTGAGATATAAAAAATGTTCTGTCATGTTTTAACAGATAAAAAAATATAAATGCATTTAGATATTAAAATCTAAATAAAATGTTTTTTTTCTGAAATGTACCAACGTACAGATTTTGAGGAAAAATATTTAAAAACATAAAAATGATTTGTCGGGAAAAAGGACTTTTTAAATAAACACTTATTTGTTATTTATAGCGACGTTTTGTCCCTTGCTTGGGACTTTTTCAAGCTTTATAACTGTAGGTAATTGAATTATTAGAATACAATTTATAAATTTACAATTGAAATATAAATTGTATTTTTATAATTCAATTACAGTAATAAAGCTTGAAAAAGTCCCAAGCAAGGGACGAAACGTCGCTATAAATAACAAATAAGTGTTTACTTAAAAAGTCCTATTTCCCGACAAATCATTTTTATATTAATTACCAAGGACAAAAAAGAAAAAAAGTCAATATTTAAAAACATTCCGCGAAAATAATTTTGTGTCCGCCTAATCAAGATGTCTATGATTTTAGTGGAGCTTTAGTAGATCAACAAACTTTGTATTATAAAAATATGATTTTTCATACCCTGTCGAAAGTACGTACTTTCGACTTCGATTTTAAAGCAGAAAGCCTAACATTTATGCACTGCTGGAATTACTCGCATGGCGTCTGTAACAGCGGGCCGAAACAGTTTTCTCGCGTACACTGATATGAAATTCGACCGGGTTTGAAAAAAAATAGTATACATCACCATACGGTCAGAAAGTTAAAATTCCTGCCCTTAAAGTGTAATATACTATTACAAATAGTTTTGCCGGCCTTGCGTTCACACCAAAAAGTTTATTCCGGCGCTGGTTGGTGAGGAATATAAAAATGGCTATTCAGTCGACATTTTTAATAGATTGCGTGATTTAGTAAATTCTGAACAAAATGACACCTGAGTCATTTATTTCTGATTTCGTTGTAAGTTCAAAAATATTTTTTTTAAATATTTATGTAAGCTCCGTCTGTTAAATAACGTTTTTACTAGTGATGATCACTATATCCGAACGTACGGTAACTGTGCTATCATACAACGGTATTTAAACAAACTAAAATATGTCTAGATTATTTAATTTTACACAATTATATGCCCGATTTTTTTATTTACTACATTTACCACCGTTGTTCACGATAAATTCACGATTATAACATTTATATCTAAACAGACAATTATTCCAATTAATATAGCATTGCAATTTGCAATGCAATCCATCCGATAGTCGGTAGATACAATAGAGTATATACCTATATAGGTAAACAAGCTCACCAGAAAAATGTTTGGAGCCACGCCGCCAGCTACTTGTGGAACACTCAAATCGAAGATGAACGCGAAACCATAAAAAAATGTTAAAAACACTCAATTTCAATGCTTGGAACTCCACCAACCAACCGATCAATCAAAGAAAGTTGTCGCGGAATACACAAATTGAAAATGAACACGAGGCCACAAAAATTTGTTAAAAACACTCAATTTCACTGTTTCTCTTTACTACTAAATATTATCAAAGCGTATGATTAGTATAACATGATATTACTGATGGCTCTCGCCAACGCTATCGTGTTCAAACCAAAAAATTCTCAATGATTTCGTACAGGGCCGGAATCGTTACATAATGTTAAAGTAAATTTCATAACGATTTGTCCGTAATGGTTAGTAGGGCCGTCTCGCATTTTTTTATAGCATCAAAGCTCACACTAAACCTATATTACGGTTCTGAAATAGTATAGTGACTCATCATTATAGTGCGGTTCACTAAATAGAGCGTCGAAGCAATGAGACGATATCACACTGTGCCGCTTATAGGATTATATTGTAAAGTATAAAGTGTATGAATCACTACCTATAATAATAAGCGAACCGTACTGTTGAATATCTTTATTTGCGAGAAAACGTACCAAATTTAAAGTCGTCAATAATAATTTGGTACACTTAAAACGCAGTGAAATAATCTGACAACTAAAGGCCTTGTTCATGCGTCGTTTATTGGGTCCGGTTTTACAGCTACGACGTAATACTGACTATTATTTTTCGTATCAGATAGCATCGCAAGTCACAGATGTCAAAAATTACTGTTTGAAATAAACACAAAAGTTTTATTTCATATAAAATATTTTTTTCTTCTGTCTAATCTTTATCAAACTACGAAATGTAAATTCTAATTTAGTAGGTTTGTCTCATTTTATACGTATAGCTTGTTCAGAATGTTCTCTTGAACTAAAATTATTTCACAAATTACCAGAAAATACTTAAATGCGCCCTGTTATTTTATGTATTAGGTAATGTGTCGTTGCTGCTATTAAAACAAGAAATAATTTACGCAAGATATAGAAAATAAGTAATAATTTATTATTAAAGTTTCACTACAAACTAAAATATTCAACAATATATTAAACAAATATATGAAACACTCAATATAAATTAGTTAACAATAAAATATTAACAAAAATAAGCATTGTTATTTAGTAATCATTATGTTAACTGATTTTTGTTTTGTACTCTTTTGAACAAATTTCTTTCGGCCCTTTTAACTTTAAAATGTTTTTATTTTTCGGGAAGAGATCATTTACACAAAACAATGTTCCCTGTAGTAAAATAAGGACACTGTTGACTACCCAAAATTTTGATAAGTACTTGTTATTTGGTATAATAATAGTTCATAGCCGTACAGTTGAAAGTAAAAAATAAAGGTCTAGTTATAATCAGGTCAACTATTTGAATCTTTGGATTCGGGTAATAATAACCTATGTGTTAGTAAATGGTAACATTGATACAAGGATAATAAATATTTGTCAAACGATATTCGAAACAAATTAATGATAAATATACTTACAATTAATTACATTAAAAAATTACAGAAGTTGATACTTTTAAATAATAAATATTAACAATATTAGAAGCGACCTTCTAAGAGATGCTTTCACACTTCCAAAATTGACTATCGCCTTAATTTAGAACTGATATAGATACCTAGAAAAGCCCTATATTTTAAACTAACTTTTTGCCAATTCTGAGTAGACAGATTATAGCTTATGTGCAAAAATAAATTACATTTCACAGCCAGAAGTGACTTTACTGGATGTTAATGTAACCGCATATTTTTTCGTTTCTTGAAGTTTCTTTCGCTTTATGCTATCGATCAACCAATTTTTTACAACATGCCGTGAATTTCTAGGACACTGTGAAAAACGTGACTCAGCTGTACCGCAATCATGAATAAAATGTGTACATTGTCGTATATCTTTCTTCGATACTATTATACCACCGAAAGCAATAAAATATCTTACAAGTTCTTCATTACTTTCTGCCAATTTCTCAGGAATAAACGCCTTTATATTAACAAATACATCTGGCAAAGGTTTCGAAAGTACAGGAGAATTTTCTTCTTTCTTTATCCTACTGGTACTGCAATCACTATATCTTTCAATTTTTATTTTCTTTACGTTCATATCATCGTAACTTAATTTTCTTTTTCCTTTTTTAAAATCTAAGTCTCCTTTATTATCTTCTTCAGTACTTTCACTTTTAACTGAAGATGTCTCGTCTTTTTCTTTTTTGATGTTTGAAGAAGTATTACTTGAAGATGAACAACTCGCATTATCATTTATTTTTCGTTTAGCGGGTATTTTCTTTTTCTTATTATTGGGTTTAATGTCCAGATCGTCACATTCTTTCATTAAATTATTTAATAAAGTCGTATCCATACCGTCATTAGACGAATGAAACAGCTTTTCGAGTTCTTGTAAATTTGTAGCAGTTTCCCAATTTTTATCATCTCGAATTTTTGTTACTCTAGGAAATCGGACAGAAATCCCATTAGCCGTATGCACTTCATGTTTTGTGAATTCGGCTCCACTAATTTCCCATACTGGTTGCTTTTTTGGATCCCGTGCAACAAAATCAGGAACCATTGTTTTAGTAGCATCTAACCAATCTGGAAGATTTGATACATCACCACTGATTTTTATCATATCAAGTTCAGTTTGCAGTCTTTCCAAAGTTTCATCGTCGTGTCCCGTATGTACTTTAGTGACAGTACGAAATGTTTGTGAAAAAGGATCGTAACAACCCATTAAGAACACAGACATCATTCCACCTTTCTTTCCTGTCCCATACCAAGCTCCTAGCACAATTAAATCAGCAGAATCAGCCATTGCACCTTCGCACAAATAATCTTTTTTTATTTTCAACCAATGCCTCTTCCCGGGTTCATATGTACTTAATAAATCTTTTACCACCAAACCTTCTAGGCCTAACTTTAACACCTGAGAAATTTTTTTAGCTAAATCATGAGGCTTATGAATTTCTTCCAATTCAGAAAACATTATATGATTTGTAACTTCGACCATATTTTCCTTTAAAATTCTTCTCCGTTCTTTTATAGGTTTGTTCACTAGAATTTCGTCATTATAATAAATACAGTCGAACACAAAAAGACATACGTTAGCATTTCTAAATTCGTCTTTTTTATGAACTCCCAAAGAACCAAACGGTAGAGGTTTTCCGGTATTTGTATCGATCATCAAAATTTCACCATCCAAAATAAGATCTTTGCCGTACGGAAAAGCCTGAGGTATAAAATCTTTAAAATGTTTTACTTTATGTTCCACGACTGGCTTCAAACTTCGAGAAAAATATTTAAATTCTGATCCACGTTTGTGTAACTGTACGCGTTCCCCGTCATATTTAATTTCCGAATACATCCCGTTTGGGCACTTCTTCATCGCTTGATGAATCGATTTACACGCTTCAGCCAACATCGGTAAAACAGGAACCATTAAATTAATTGAAGCCGTAAAACCTTTCTTAGAAGGCGATGTCACCTTTTTATCTTCTGATAGACATATTGCTTTTTCCAAAACTGAATCCAAATCTCTACTAGCTTGAAATGCTGTATATGCATCGCAATGTACACCCTCCAGAATATGTTTGGCACCTGCATTAATTTTTAGATCGTGCTTTATCAATCGGACAACAATTTTTAGATCATTCGACGTACATTTCTTCGCGATTTTCTTCAGAAGATGAGTTTGCTCTTCCTCTTTCGTCAATTTTGATAATTCTTCCAAATAATCATCGACTTCTTTAATTGTAATTATACTTTTCTGAATCGGTTGTACTTTTTTACTTTTCTCAAAAAACACTTGTACAGTTTCTGCGACATCACCTTCTTCTAAATGCTCCAGCATATCGTCTACATTTGCATCGCAAATGCGACTAAATAATTTAATAAGTTGCTTACTTTGCAAATTATAAATTCTTTTTACGACGCCGGGTAAAAGTAGTCTACACCACATTTTAATGTCGCCTTTAAATCCCGAACCGTCGCGACCTTTGGTAAACAATTCACTAACTAAGGCTGTTTTATCTTTGTAACTGCTAACGTTCGTAATATCTGCACATAAACGCCTAAATTCACGAAAATAATTGTCTTTATTAATAATGTTCGTACTTGCAGAAGTAGAAGGAATATTTTTTAATAAATCCTGAGAACCTTGTGACTGTGAAAGGGCATTAATATCAGCCGGCTTCTTTACTTTTTTTGCTGGAGATTTTGTTGGTGTTTTCTTGGCAGATGTCACTTTAGAACCATGTTTTAAAGCGTAAGCTTTCTCAAATTCTTCGAGTTGATCCAGAATAGCTTTTTGATCATCGTCGCTGATATTATCCCAGTCACCTATGTCTTCTTCAGGATTTTCTATACGTTTTGTCGTAGGACGTTGTTTCATAAAAACTTCGAATATACATTGGACATGATGCCAAAGTTTCATTTTGCCCGAACCAAACATATTAGGTGCTACTTTCGCAAGGCGTAACTCACCTTTTTCAATTTTTTGCTTACATTTTTTACATCCAGCCTTTCCAGTTTTGGCTCGGTCAACAGAAAAAGGTTTCTCACTCTCTTCATTGTCAGACATAACGAATATATTTTTAATTCAGTTCAAAAAAAAACTTTCCCATACACAAGGCTGAATTCTATACGATAATATATCAATAAGTTATTCACAGAGACAGAACATGAGAAATTATTACAATATTTTGGTAATACTAACCTCGTCGGTATGAAAGTTGCAAAGTGAGCTGTCAAATGTCAGTCTGTACGAGACGACTGGGAACTTGGTTCTACTATGAACTATACATTTGAACGAAGTAATGTTTGTAGAACAACTCCGAATTCCGATCAATAACAAGCGCGGTAGTTGGGCTCTGCTAGGACAGTTCAAACTATTTGTATAACGCCTGATATTAAAGCAATTTCAATTTGCGCAATTATTCAGTCAGAGTTGATTTCATCAACAAAATGTTTATGTATTAATATTGTCAAGAGCCTAAAATCTGCTGAAGACATTTACCTGGTTTCATTGTTGTTAAATTAATAATAGTTGCGCCAACGTAGCATATTCTATTGAAATTATACATTTTGTCTGTGACGTCTGTGTAAATCCGTAAATACAGCATGATTACCCCTTGCAAGTTTTCCTTTAATATAATATGTATTGTATCAGGTGCAAAAAATAGACTAGAAAACTTCAAATTTCATAAGCGAAATATTTGTTTATTTATTAATCCCACTACACTGTAGAAGAAAGTATTTAGATATCCTTTATTTGCTGTATATTTGCAAAATAATTATATTAATAAATTTTTTATTTTGTTCGCAGCTTCTAGTTGCGATGCGGTGTTTAGTAGCGATTCAGCAAAAAATGGAACTGTTTCGAGTCCAATGTTTCCAGGACCATACCCTCCCAGAACCAACTGTCGATATGATTTTCAAGGTCGCGGTAAAGAAAGAGTCCAAATCATATTTACAGATTTCAATTTGTATCATCCCACAGATAATCCTAAGGAGTAAGTATAAAATATCAATTTAAGTTCATTAATTTTTGCGGTTTTTTAGTAAAAAAACCGCACTACTAAAATCTAATTTAATCCATGCATCATAATTAATGATAGTCATCGTTTGTCTATTAAAATTTATGAAAAAAATCTAGTTTTAAATTTTCACCAACAACTATTACGGATATATCCTACTTATATTTTATTTTTATTCTTTCAGATGCGAAAACATAGATTCAGTAATGGCTTATGTGCACATCGATGGAAGAATGGAAAAAATAGATAGTTTTTGTGGCAGTGCACTTCCTAAACCAATTATGTCCAATGGACCAAGACTGATGTTAGAATTTCGAGGTGTATATTCATCCAGATATTCCCGAGGATTTAAACTTACTTATAGTTTTACCGAAAGTAAGAGCCGCACCTACCATAAAACTAATATAAGAATAGCGCATGAATTTTAAACAACAGTTTCCAAGAGTCATCACTTTTTATTTTCCTTGAGCGATATTTAAAAATATATTTAATAAAAAACGCTAGTTTGATAAAATATATATCCAAATTAATACATACTAGTTTTTTTCAAAATACATTATACTGTGAGTGCAGTATGATATTGCAAACGCGCGTATGTCAGTTTGCAATTCTACGCAACTGTTTGAAGTAGCATATTGACAAGGTCATTAGATACATAGGTTGCCTCGTTAATGAATTACATCAGCTGGAAGACCGATCAATATTTTTATCAACCACTATCCAAGGGAACGAGATCAACTCTGTATCTAATCTTAGCAAATTGAGAGTTGGTACCAATGAGGTGACCTACCTGAGTTGATACAGGCGTGATTTACGACCTCATTGGCGCATATTATGCTCGTTTGAATTAGCCAATCCAAGTCTAGAGAGTCTTCAAAATCTTACAATATAATATCACGTATGCAGTAGTTCACTCAAATATCTGTTTACGTTTTGTGAAATTTTATTTCCAATACTTATGGGTTATTGCAAAGTGCACTTCTTGTGATAATAATAATAATAATAATAATAATAATGCGTTTAACGTCCGTTTCTCGACTTTATGTCATAACAGACGCCATTCGCACCATTACTATTTTCCATTTACCACCTCCCGTTATTTTCTACATTTTTTAAAACTTCAACTTATATAATAGCAATGGGCGAATGAAGGAATTATAGGAAATTAGGATAAGGTAAGTAATTTTTGAACTAGGAGTTTAATAGGTAATCCGGCCATGGTCTCAAATAAGGAACCATCTCGATATTTATCTGGAATTAATTGAGGGAAACCATGGAAAACCTCAATCAAGATGGCCGGTACAGGAATTACCGTTCCTCGGCGAGAGGCAGTAGGAAAAAGTCCCAGCCACATCTGCTCCTGCCGGGAATCGAACCCGTACCTCCCGAATGCGAGTCTAGTGCTGTACCACTACTCTACCCAGCTCGGTATTCTTGTGATAGTAATTTGATTTCTTTTTTATAGATTTTGGTGTCACAACCGGTCGCCAGTTAAACGAATTTCCATGTGCCTTTGATTTTAACAGTACCGAATCTTTAAATGGATCATTTTCAAGCCCAAATTATCCTGGTTTTTACCCAAGAGATACAGAATGTCACTATTTTTTTCATGGAAAACCAAAAGAAAGAGTCCGTTTACATTTTACTTATTTCGATGTTGAAGGTGTTTTACCGTAAGTGAAAATATTACTGATTATAGCTTTAAGAAATAGGAATTTTGAAAAGTGATTAATGTTCTTTATAAACAAATAACTCTCTTTACTTACTCAATGACATAAACTGTTTATTTACAGATGTGAAGCTATATCTGCAAGTGATTACGTAGAGTTTTCAAATTTCTTGGCACGAGATCGTAAATATCATCGTTACTGTGGTCAATTAAGAGAATTTGACATCGAGTCAGATCGAAGGTTTTTTAGAGTAACATTTAAATCTAATGACAGATTAGACGGAACAGGGTTTCATGCTACGTATCAATTTATAGATGAAATAGACATTATAACGTCCAAACCTGATTCAGTAAGTCGCGCACCTAATTTCGGTAAGTATTATATCTGTCACATCAACGTCACTTCTTTGAAAAAAAAATTCCTCACATTTTAAACAGTGACAAAATGTAACTGCATCTTTATTCTATTCAGAGTCACTGATAATAATTAATAATTAAAATTGGAGATATCACTCAAAATTTTCCAAAACGTATTCTAGTTCGTAATGTTCGGTAAAAGCAGTAGATTGTCACTAATATGTCCGTCAATAGTGTAGTTTAACACTCCCAATTATTCGGCTTTTTTCTCTAATATTTACTGTCCAGAGAATTTTCCGGTATATCAAATAGATTATTGAGATTCTATTGCAGCTCATTTGTTAATTACTAATTTCATTTCTTTTAAAAGTATTTGCAGAATATGATACTATTTAACTTTAT